>JANTUC010000010.1:1200000-1755040 GCA_026873275.1 Pseudopithomyces maydicus | reverse complement strand
CACCTCGATGGGCGAATCCGACTCCATGGGCCTGGACGACATTGTGCAGCACTGCACACAGTGGCCCACCGGCACGCGATTCGAGTCCATCGTGCAGCACCAGAACGTGGAGGAGCAGCCGCAGTTCCGGTTCGCGGGCCAAGACACGCAGCTGGAGTGGTTTGAGAATGCGTTCGCGATCCCGGATCAGCTGTGGGTGATCTCGCATCCTAGAGGTGAGGAGTTGGCGGTCACAATAGGTGGAAATA
Organism: Pseudopithomyces maydicus; assembly: GCA_026873275.1. NCBI lineage: Eukaryota > Fungi > Ascomycota > Dothideomycetes > Pleosporales > Didymosphaeriaceae > Pseudopithomyces > Pseudopithomyces maydicus. The sequence goes on along the minus strand of JANTUC010000010.1, from coordinate 1,754,792 downwards.
CGGATATGATGACGGTCAAGAGTGCGCAGAAGCTGTTGGATATGGTGTGCGATACCATCCTGCGTCTGTCGGACGACCTTGGGACGTCGGTGGGAGCGTGCAAGGCGGCTTTGCCTGCGTGCACATGGGAGGAGTGAAGGGGGAAGACTGGCTTTCGCCATTGTTTTGTTTCTTATGTTGGGCATGTTTCTTTTGGAGTTTAGGACTGTTGATTCTCGCAGCTTGAAGTGATCAGTCGAGAATTTTTTTATGTAGTTTTGAATATCATGCTTCGTTCAGAATCGTCGTCTGGTGTTTTGTGCGGTCTAGTCCTCGCGTGACACAAGCACGTGACTTAGTTGGTGCCTGGGTATCTCTCAGACCGCGCTAGCCTCTCCCGTACAAGCGTGCCAAGCGCAGCCCAACCACCGCCAAGTCATCCATCGCAACCTTCGTCTCCACTTCACTCCGCTCCTCCACATATCGCATCACGCCGCCATCCCATTCAGCATCACGCCCTCCTGTACACGCGCCAAAACTCCAGGCCGCCCTTTCCTCCACGCAGTCATTACTTGTTTAGTCCTCGTACAGTCCCGCTGTCCTGATTCACCCGCACCATCCTTGCGAATTTCACAAGGCCCTCTTTGCGCCACGCGACGCTGTACTTGTGCACTCGCGTGCGCGCGTTCGGGGGTGTGGCTCTTTCAGGCCGGGCTGTGCGGCCACGACGAGACTGGCTGCGCGGGTCTAAGGACGCAGCAGAGCCAGAGCTGCTCTTTGCCTACGCGAAAAGCTCGGGTGGGTGGGTTCTCCCCGCGTCGTCGTCGCAGACCGGGGAGGGCTTTTTTTGGTAAGTTGATTGGTCGGTAGTGTGTTGGTTTTCTTTTCTGATAGAAGAATTAACAATGGCACACGATATTTTCCGCAGAGGCGGTGTTCCTGCTTTGGCTTCCCTTCCGTTGAACGATGGGACTTCGTGCTTGTGTTCGCTTGTCGTCAGGGTCAACGAGGCTTATAGGCAGGCGACTATAACGCTCCATTTTAATCTCTCTATTCACGGCTCCGATACCGAGCAACGGATTAGTCTGGTCTACGATGCGGATAACTTGGTCCCTGGTGAAATCAAACTCGGTCCGGCGAAGGAGAATCCTTTGCAGCTGGCTGAGATCACTCGACGCAATGACTTCAAATCGCTGCGTGTTCTGCACGTAGCCCTGAAACAGCCCTGCACTGTCCTCTGTCCTCGCTCCTCTGGCAATATAACCCCTAAGGACAGTTCCGATGCTCGCTTTCAGAAGTTCGTGGATTTGGCCAAAGCAACGAGACTGTCTATTGCCTTTGACTACGCCTGGTTACATCCAGATAAGTCAGCGCAATTCCTCTCGCTAACCAACAGCTCCGCACTGAGTGGGTTTCCACGGAACCCTGCAGCGCCATCGTTGAGGGAGGCAGACTGGACAGTCTTCAGTCCCGCTGAACTGGAGCCAGCCGAAGCTCCTCCAGCATATGAACCTGCGATTCTCAAACGGCCCCTCCAGCGTAAGTATCTTGCATTCCATCACGTCCCTCGCAATTCCCTAATCCGCAGCAGCGCGGACAAATTCAGCCAGTCCGCCCCATACGCCACCCGCGAAACGCCCGCTCCTTGAGCCTGTCATTGAAATCCCCCCGTTGTCGCCCACAGAAAAGGCAACCACAACAACTGCATCGCCGAGCCCCCGACTGCCCCCGTCTTCACCCGCTACCGCTCCCTTCGACCTACAAGATGCACTTGAAACAGCTGTCGCAAAGCTTCTCCCCGGCGTGGTTCAAGCCGCTTTACCAGACGTCCTCACGCGAGTCTTTGCCGTCCCTGCGAACTCGTCACAGACTACAGCTGCACCGAATGCCATGTCTCCGCTTCACAACATTATCCTCAATCATCTCACCGATCATGCCCAGGAGCTTGCACAACAAGTCACCGCCGACACGCTCGAGCATGCAACCGAGCTCCGCGATACCGCCGACACCGAACTACAAGAGCGACTTGAGGACCAGCGACTAGAATTCGACATTCTTAAGGAGGATTGCCTGCTGGATATACGTTGCCTCCATGACGCTAGACTAGAGGAGCTCTGCGAGCAGACCGCGCAGCTTATCGAGAGCGTAGAGCAGGAAAGTGCAGATGCATATACCGCCACACAACAAAAGGTAGACGAGCTTGTCCAGAGCGTAAAGCAGGAAAGCGCAGACGCATACACTGCCACACGCCAGAAACTAGACGAATTCGTCGGAGAGCAGCGCATGAAGCTGGTCAAAGAGCTCCTTCGGCTCGACGCGGAGCTTCGGCGGCGTCGTGGCGACTCGCCTAAAAACTCGGTTCCAAGAGCGAGGTCGGTCCCGCTGGATGCCGGGTGGTGAGCGGGCCGACTTGTACATATCAGCGAAGCCTTGCTCGTGCCATGGACTTCATAGTCTGGCAATTTGGCAGTGCATACATACACAGTATAGTGTAACCCGTAGATACCCTCGCCAGCACTTGGCATGTCCAATAATACACACACACACATGCATATATATAAAACCATCGTGTTAGTTCAGTCTCTAGCCTTAGTCTCCCACGTTGCATGTGCGTGCGGGGCTTCCCACCTCCACCCATCCCATCCCATTCAACGCCCAACGCATGTGCGCTTCCAGCCAGCCTTGGCCCGTGGACGAGGTTCCACGCCCGTACATACAGTACAGAAGCCATGCTACTGTATCCGCGATGGCGCGAGCTAGTCCAATTGCGCGATTCGCACTGCGGTGGTGCTGGAAGAGGGGTTGCGACTCCACGCTGATACAGGGCGGTTCGGAACGAGCTCCGGTGGGATCTCGACCTTGCGGAGAACAGGAGGGGAGTGCGCAGGGGGTTGCATGTGATCCGCGGTGTTCCGTGGGGATATTTATAGTTGGAGGTTGTATCGTTGGAAGGATAGACTAGGGCCTGTCCTTCTGTTCACATACATACATACACAGCATATACACATACACAACACGCACACACTCCCCTCCCCCTTACCCCTGCACCACCGCCCAAATGGCCCCCCCAAAAAAGCCCTCATAGCAGTAACCTCCGCGCACGCGCCCCTCTACCCAGACGGCAAGGAGACGGGCCTCTTCATCACGGAAGCCCTGCACCCCTTCGACGTGTTCCGCGCCGCGGGCTTCGAAGTCGATCTCGTGTCTGAGACGGGGTCGTACCAGCCGGATTGGCTGAGCCAGCAGAAGGAGTGGCTGAAGGATGAGGAGCGGAAGGTGTGGGAGGACCATGGGAGTGAGTTTCGTGGGGGTTGGATCGGTTGAAGACGCCGGGGGATGTGAGGTGGGAGGAGGTGAGTTTGATGTGTGGTGGAAAGCAGGGAGGAGGGGGGAACGGGGAAGGAAGGGGAGGGGAGATGGAAAGGTGGAAAGAAAGATAGCTGACGAGGATACGTAGTATGGGATTTTTTCGCGAGCGCTGGACACGCCAGTTTGATTGATTATCCGGATGCGAAAGGTTGGATTCCCCTTTACTTTTCTCCTTTTCCCTCCCTTACGTCTCTCTCTTCCCCTCCCTCTTTCTCCACTACCCCCTGTCCATCCATCTAACACCTGCCCCACAGGCCTCCAAGCTATCGCTGCCAACATGTACGCCGCCGGCGCCATCATCTCTGCCGTCTGCCACGGCGGCGCCATCTTCCCCGGCATCATCGACAAGTCCACCGGCAAGTCGATTATCGCGGGCAAGGAGGTAACGGGCTTCACGACGCAGGGGGAGATCGAGGAGGGGGTTTTGGACACGATCAAGTCGTGGGATAGGCCGACAATTGAGGCTGCGGCGGGGTCGGCGGGGGCGAAATGTAAGTTGGACTATTCTTTTCTGAGAGGGTGGTGGTCACGACGTGGTGACGAGGAGATGCTGATGGTGAACAGATATTGCGCCGCCGGGGCCGTGGGCTGCGTTTGCGCATACGGATGGGAGGATTGTGACGGGGGCGAATCCGGCGAGTGCGCAGGTTACGGCGGAGGCGGCGGTGGCGGCGTTTGACAAGTTGTAGGTAGGAGGATGTAGGGTTGTAAGTGGTGAAAAGGGTGGGGAAAGATTCAAGGAAAAGTTAGGGAAAAGATGGGTTTGGGTTTTAATAGGAGTTGGAAACTCACTTACTTCCAGGAATTCGTTCTTATGATCGTATTGAGTGACGTCTGGTAGTGTACTCGATCTTACGGACTGCTGCGACTGGACTATTTCATGACAGCTACTCGCAACACTTACATATGATGTTTATCTCTGTTCGAAGCGGTACTTTGGCAAGTATGTTACCATTCACATGAGAGTACGAATGACTGGCCCGTTTTTGTTGCGCATGCATCCCGTGTGACTGCAAATATGAATGCCCCTTCGAGGTTCCATCCAGGGTTTTGCTTGTAGTCCATTCTAAAGATAGTGCTTCGGCTTATGGGATATTTGGCTGAATTTATTCAGCACTTGGAATACTATAGTTGTGTGCTATTGCCTATTTTCTAGTGCGCTTGACCATACGATGTTGCTCTAACGGTCCAGCCCTACAGGTGGGTCTGATGGTGGTTTTCAATTAACGTCGTAAGAACCTGTACAGGTCAAGCGATGAGCGAACAATTACGCACAATAGTCTAAGGACTCTGGAAATGCACGACGTTCATAAAACACGTATGGGAGCCCTGTGCTGTAGATATTCTGACCTACAGATTTAATTCGGGTGTGCAGGTCACCATGACTATACAGTCCCATCATTACTTTAGCATGTATACATCTGTACTTGCACCATGGAATTGCTCTCATCCTACCTCTCGATTTCGCAGCTTGGATCATTCCTTTTAAATATCTGCCCCCTAGGGACATATTTTTGAACTGTATTACGTTTACACCGTCGTTCGAGAAGCAATAAATACTACAAAAGAGGCGCCTACCCATGTACCATCCTAGCAAGAAATTCTTCATCAAATCCTAGTGCTACTTACCCCCAAACACGACAGCATCAATTCCCTTAGCTATTCCATCACAAAATGAGCGCCAATCAGCCAGATTTCGAATCCCGACGAGACGACGTATGAACAGAGCGTATTGGAAACTACACACTCTTATCTATTGTCACTATCAGTATTCATAACTCAGAACCTCCTGTCATTATTAATGGAAGTTAAAACAAACGTCGAGTTTGATTGATGTGAACCACAATTACGTCATGAAAAGAATTAAGGCTATAAGGCCAGACCAGATATACTGACGGGGATATCGTAATCTCAGTTATAATAATCATATTTTTGGCGAATCCGAAGTTGTACAATGCACTTTTGCAACTCTCGAAATAGTCACGTTGTAATTTCGACACCGGCAGTGCTTCAGAAGATGCAAGGCGTTCAGGAGCGCAGTGCCCCATAAAATAAAACCGGCATGATGACGTAGATGTCGAAACAAATCGAAACAAACATGGAGCTGACGCACTTAATCTTCCGAGTCTTAGTTCCGTAGGGCGATGTTTTAAGGTCACACGATAGGTCGCTTCTCGCGCGACAACCTACTATCGCCCAATGCGAACATTCAGATGTTTGTAGGCTTCCAAGTTCTAGATACACGATTTCCGTTAACGGTGGAGCCCTGATGTTTTATTGGCGCAAGGATAGATTCGATCTCTTTACTTGCGCCGCTCCTTTTACCGCCCGAAACGCACATGGGAAGGAGAATTTATCCCGGTGAGAAACATGTTCGCCTAGGAGGCGGAGCAGGGTTGGTCAATAGCTCTGAACATATTCCTATTTCGTCTCTGGTATCTCATATATAAACTGTATGAGAACACCTTACAGGGTGCATAAACATCTTTTGTCCTGTTCTTCAAGCAAACCCTACTCTTTTTAAACACCTCCATCAAACAGCTTCATCGTTCATCTGATTTTTTTTCAATCTGATCTATCAGTCTTATATCTCGTAGTGGAGTGAACGGTATACAAAGCCATGAAGCTCTTTAACATGTTATTGGGTCTTTCGACCATAGCAATCACCAGTGTTGCCGCCATTGGCGACTGTGACAACGGTCCATTCGCTGCTCGCCAGCCTGTCGGAGATAAACACGACGCCAGCAACGCCGACGTTGATATTTGCGAAACGCAATGGCCATCTGGCAACGTTGTCCGGGGTGTCGAAGTCTGGGGAAACAAGGATCGCATCAGTGGAATCCTTTTGACTTATTCCAATCAGGAGCACAGCCACCTGGTGGGTGCCCGTGCAGGTGACTACCATCAGGCTCTGGACTGGGACCCCTTCACGGTTTCTGTATCTCGGGTCGTACTCTGGTCGGATAAGGATGCTAAACAGCTAGGTGGTATCCGCGTCGAGCTATCCAATGGGGATAACATGGAAATGAAGGTCCAACAGATCAGTGAGGTGATCTTCAGTCCAGATGTGGGCAGTGGAATCATACTAGGTGGTTATGGTCGCGCTGATGACCATATCACGGCATGGGGATGGCTTTTCCTTGAGGACAAGGTAGACAAGATTCAGATTGGTGACTTCAAGTGGGACCAAGATCAAGACGAATTTGTTAAGTCACAGGCGTACGTACACAATGATTCTTTGGTCATCAAGTCGCTAACTACGGAAAAGTGGAATTAAAAAATCAGTCAAGACGTCTTCGAAGATGTACAACGCCGCTTCTAACGCCAGCACCGTGAGCCTCGACATCGGAGAAACTGTGACAAACTCCTACTCGTATTCGCAAAGTGTTCATTGGGATTTCGGCATGGGATACTCTCTGGAGATCAGCGCACAAGTTGCGGGTGCAGGTCCCAAGGCGACCTATAGTGTTGACTTTTCAGTGGGTCAGGAATTTAAAAAGGAGTGGACAGAATCGGAGAGCACTTCTATTACCTTCAAAACTTTGCAGCCAGCGCTTCCCGGAAAGACCACCATGTGCATTGGCTTTGTCGACTATGGCGAGTTTGACATGGGATATGATGCCAACGTCCACATCGTACTTAAGAATGGGAAGACTTTTGATTTCAGACAAAAGGGCGAGAGAAAGCAGACATTTTATGGTGATGCGCAGACAGCATGTGCGGATGAAGATGGTGACCACCAAGATGACGATCCACAAGAATTTGTTACTCGCAATCAGAAGCCTGCTAAGAGACAGGGCAGGTTCATTTCGCGATCTTTTCGTGCATAGAACATTCTGGACTCTGTTGGGAGCCCCCATCCTGTAGGTATTTGAACTTCAATAGATGTAGTGGTAACAGGCGATGTTGAAGAACTGACCGAAGCCATTCATTTATGTATATTGTTTTGTTTTCAGAGAAAGCGGCAGCAGAGTAGCTTCATTTATGCAAGAAACTATGAATTTTATCTATTACTGCTACTCCTGGTGATCTTCTTCACTTGAATCTATCATTTTCTCGATTCTTTTTCAAAGAAACGCTCCGTTTATGACGGATTTGGCATTTACATTTTCCTTTTTACTAATCGTTTCATCGATATCACCGAACTTCTCCAAGAGTATGTCCTTCGACTCCTTGGAATTGGGTTGTGATGTCATAGATTCGAGATACTTTCGAACCACTCGGCTACTCGGTTTATAAGATCCTTGTTTGGATGTTTCAAACGAGAACAGGATAGAATCAAGGAGCTCGGACCAAAAGCGACAGCTGTAGATACCGAACTTCCTAGATTTTGATTGTTTGACTAAAGAAATGGGATGAATAAATCACATAGCTCGGTAACCGCACCGCTGGGGTATTTTGAAAAGTCTTCGTCGTCTCTGGCCTTCTTCCACACCTCTTCAGAATTGCCTAGTCTTGACTCTCTCCGTGTTGATTTACCTTGCAGTCGTGCAATATTCGCTTATTGGTTCCTAGTATTTTCCACGATCACCTGATCTAGCATTGATTAGAAACTGATGTCTACGTGTGGGATGTAATAGGAATGCTCAATTCTGATCAGCAGTTTCTTGGAAAAACTATGATTGATGGGCAGACGTTCAGCATACCGTGTTCAATCGTCAGCTGTTATGATGAGCTATAGTCATATGATTTGATTGATAATAATTTTTAATGCTACAAGCCGTGTCCCAGGGGATATAGCTGCAGGTGTGACGGTGTGACGGTGTGACGATGCGAAACCCGTGCCTTCGGTGCACCCACGTGTGCCCAACGGAACTGAAATTTAACTGACGGTACAGCCGCAGAAGACTGCCTCGCACCTTAATTTACGACCATATATTCAGCCGCTATTGGTGGCAACACCTTAGCAGGTGTTTCAGTCATAAGGATCTGTGCATATTGGGCAGCCATCTACCCCTCATTTGTGCATCCAAGTGACCTTTGCGCGGGATTCACCCACTGCACATTGTTCATCTGCACTTCCTTACACTCCATCCTCTATTTTCGATACCTTATATTGACAAGATTGAAATCATGGAAAGCACCAAATCCTTCAAACTTCCCAAATTCTTCAAAAGACAACATCTGGGGCTGAATTGAATTCAGCCTCAGAATCCAGCAAGAGGTCTACTGTCAACTCTTCCAATGCTAAAGGAGGCTCGATGGCGCCTGAAAATAGGAATCAGTCATCTACACCCCAAGAAAGCTCGGTCAGTGAGAGATTGGGAGCATCCATTGTGATTCCAGAATACCGCAGGCCTTCAGAAGCAACTCTACAGTTATCTGGGACTCACGGTGTCGCATCTCGAAGCACAAACTCTCCATCGTTATCGAATCACGATAGTCTTTTCCTTTGGGAACAAGCCTACGTCAACATAAGAAAATCGAATCCTGATCTTACCGCATGGTTTGAAGAGCTTCTTGCGCAACACTCTACGGTTACGTCTTCAGACAACTCGTTCTCGGCCCCTCTTGAGTTTCAGAATAGGCAATCAAATCGTCTCACATTCGGGAATCTACAGATGTGCAGGGAGAATATGAAACAAATCTTAGAAAGGATTTTCCGACTGAACGATCTAGACGATTGCATTGAAGCCGGCTTTCAGCATCCCGATGGCTTTCAGACATTTCAAGATTTTCTTTGGAGAATCATCCCAGCAACACTTGGTAGCTCAGGCGCTATCCTGGCTTGGGTTTGTATTGTATTAGCGTTCAAGGTACGACTCCGAACACAACATTAAAAAACTTTGAAAATATATTTACTACCTACTCACTTATATACAGGCAATTTCTGCTACCCCAAAACACTTGGAAGTCTGCTCTTCTGGTATCGGCTACGTGCTCTCGTCTCTGAACTGGTTCGAGGGCTTGTCCAAGCTCCTACTTCTACATGAACACAATGAGAAGGATGCTGAGAATTCGGCTTCGTCCACTGAAATCAACAATACGTTGAAGCAAGCGTTGATTGACCTTTATGTGACGGTTCTTGAGCAGCTGATTCGATTGACCTACGATGCAACCTTGGGGAATGAGAATCTTCAATGGGTCGAGCACAGCTTTCAAAAAGAAATCTCAGGCAAAGAACGAGCTATTGCAGAGGCTTTCGACAGTTACGGGGTTGGCAAGCAGTTCAGTACGCTCATATCGATGACAAAACAGAAAGCGCAAGCAACGCAAGATAGCGGACTTGTAACAAGCCAAGCCTCGTCCTCGGTAGTTAGAAGAAATCTTACTCCTGAGAAGTCGGTGGATATCCTAAGTCTCTACGATGGTATCCTCCAAACTGAGAACGAATACGATGAAGACAAAGCAACCATTCAAGATGCAGCATACGGCTGTGTCTTGAAAATGCCTCAGTATCAGGAATTCTGGGACTGGAAGCTTGACCACTCTCGACTGCTCTGGATTACCGGTGCCTCTGGTACCGGTAAGTCACTTCTTCTCGCATCCATCTTGCGGCGTATATCAATGAATGATAGACAATCCTCGACGGATGGAATTCCAGTACACTATATGCCTCAAAACAATGACTTGGAGTTACGTACGGGCTTGTCGGTGGTTTTGAATCTCTTGCGGCAGATCACACGAACTCAGCCTTCTCTTGTCGAGCATTGGCCAAAGGCTACTACGTCAATTGGAAGAAAGCAACTAGTCCAATCGATTGACTTCAACGCCGCATCTTCAGTTCTCTATCTCATGCTCCAAGATGATAGATTCGAGCCATCTTACTTCGTGATCGATGCGATAGATGAGATTTCTATCAATGAGAGTTTTCCAGGTGCTGAACAAGGTCTGAGCGATTTGGTAGATCTGATTTTCAACGCATCGAGGTTGTCTTCGAAAGTGAGATGGCTAATATCACTAGATACTCACTCTTTCGATATGGTGGTAAATACGAGAAGCAACGACTTGCGTTTCTCACGACTCGATCTTGATTCGGATCGCGCCTCCTTCTTCCCAGTTGTCGGTCATTACGCTTCTTCTCAGGTCAGAAGTCTTTTGAAAGGAACCCGGGGAAATGCCAGTTTTGAAGCTGAAGTGGCTCAAAAGCTTCAGGGCAATTCTCAAGGTAACTTTCTTTGGGTTTTGGTAGCGGCCAGGATTATAAAGGTTAGTGGATCTCCCTGGCGAGCACTTCAGATACTCGATACTCTCCCGCACGGTTTGAACGATTTGTACCGACATGCAGCTGGGAACCTTAAAGCTCTCCCCGACATCGATTACAGGTATTGCCGGGAAGTGTTATACGAAGTTTCCTGCTCCTATCGCCCTTTACGTTTATCCGAGCTGGAGGATATCACTAACGTACCATCAAACGTCAGTCTAAGTCTGATCATCAAGAAATGCTCTGCGTTCTTGAGTCTCAAGGATGGTGTTGTGTTCTGTTTACATCATTCAGCGAGAACATTCCTCTCCAACGAAAAGGAATTGCGACAAAGAGGTCACGTTAGGTTGACACGTAATTGTTTGAGGTATTTTGCCTCTAGATACTCCATGGATCAATACCAGAGCCCTACAACTGTGGGACACAAAGATGTGCCTTCAGGGGTCAAAGAAAAGGAAACAATTCATTACGCTGCACAGTACTGGACCAAGCATCTCTCTGAGGCTTCTAAAGATCCGGAAATCTTTGATACAGATGAGGAATACTCTGCCCTCTTTTCTGCTATCAAGGATTTCTTCGAATCTCATTTCCTTTCGTGGCTGGAGGCTTCTCAAACTCCGCTAGATCTGTCTTTTTTTATGAAACAAATTACAGACCTGGAGGTGCTGTTCTCCGTACGTACCCCGTCAACATGCTGTTTATTGGTACTCACATAACCTTAATTCTAGGTGAAACTTCGACATGCGAAAAATGCCAAGTCTTGTTTGCCACTATTGAGACATGCCTCACGGTTCCTCCGAATACACCAGACTGCTAAATATCCAATACCTGGGCCAAACATAACAAACACGCTCTTATTTGGACCAGGAAATGGGCTTATGAGGCGTAGAATGCTGGATCGCAAGTTTCCTTGGCTGAAATCTATGCCTCATGGAGATGATGGAGAATTTCTGAGCCTAGAATTGCACACTGACTGGGTTCGTTCCTGTGCATATTCCAGTAATGGTCGCCTTGTGGCATCCTGCTCAGACGACAATACAGTCCAAATATGGGATGCCCAAAGTGGTGAACACCAAAAGACCTTCTGCGGTCTCAACGGTTGGGTTGACAAAGTTATTTTTGTGAGGTCTGGTCTGATCATCGCTATGCAGACGAGCTGCATAAAGGTCTGGGATACTTTGACTTCAGAGTTGCGTTGTGTTTTGGGACCATCAGATGTCTTGGAAGACTGTTCTCCGAATGGCTTCAGGGATATCGCTTTCGTTTCTGAAAGCGAACAGCTTGCTATAGTGGTGGGCGGTTGCTTGTGCGTCTGGGACACTGAACTTCACAAAATTCAGTCCACCCGGAATCTCGAAAACAAGGTCAACCTGAAAATACGCTGCTTAACTGGATCTAGACAAGGACTCTTGGCCATAAGTACAACGTTTGAGGACGATTCTGGACAAAACAACCAAATCACTGTTCTTCATTACAAAGACCTCGAAAAGTCCCATGGGATTTGCACCCTCCCATGTAAAACAAGTGGTTTATGTTTCTCTCCGGATGGGAAATGGCTTGCTAGCGGTTCTGATGATGGCAATGTACGAATATGGGCATCAGACTCGTTGAAAAAACCAACCAGAATTATCCGCAGTTATGGATGCATTACAAGCGTCAGCTTCTCGTTCGATAACACTCGTATTGCCGCATCATACTATAAAACAAACATAGCAATCTGGAATCTCAAAGACTCTGCAAATGAGCACCCAGAGAGGGTTTTGTCCGGACATCGCGGAACAATAACGTCACTCCACTTCTCCCCGAAGAATCACTCTCTAGCTTCTTCATCTTCCGATCGGACTGTGCGCATCTGGGATACCAGGGTTCAGCCAGCGGTCAATGAGATAGATACAGTCGCTCTGCATGCTTTCGATCGGAAAACCATGCGATCAGTCAGCATTGTTGCAGTTTCGCCTGATGGAAAGTTAATTGCTTCGGGCGACGCAGATTCGGTGATATGTATATGGGATGGAGACACAGGGCGCCATATTCAAACAGTCCAAGGTCATGAAGGGCTGATACTGTCAATGTTCTTCTCAGCAAATGGCCAACGTTTGGTTTCGACTTCTTCCGGAGATGGGGAGGTCAGGATTTGGGACGTCAAGACGAACCGACAGACCCACTTATTTTCAGGCCACGATAGCTGGGTGAGAGGAGCGAGCTTTTCGCCAGACGGACTAATGATTGCCTCTGCGTCAGATGACCGCTCCATTCGGTTATGGAAACTTACAGACACAAATCAAGACGAATCGAGTGACATAACACCAGTAACGAATTCAAGAAAGCTGGAAGGTCATAAAGGTCATATTCATTGTGTGGCATTCTCCCCGGACGGTCGGACTATGGCCTCAGGGGGAAACAACAATAGCCTCCTACTCTGGGATCTTACGTCGGAAACCAGTATTCGGGTCTCTGAGACCGCTGCTGAACCCACATCAGAGTCTCCGTCGGTTTTTAAATCGTTCAAAGCGCCTGGTGATGTGTACGGAGTCATGTTCTATAGCTATAACGGGCATGAGCGAATCGTCTGCAGCACTGAGGGGAGAACCTGCAAAATAGCTGTCTGGGACGTTAGAAACATGGAGTTGCTGCACACAACTGACACTCCAGTACTTTTCAGGTCACTTCGATATGATCCAAGACACCCGAACTGGATTCTGACTGAATATGGGGCTTGGCCTTTGGGACGAGATGCCACTCATCCGGCTGCTCCTGCACCGCCCTCTTGGTCGCCTTGGAGAATCGATTATGAGAAACGATGTTGGATTACTTGGATGGACAAGGAAACGATATTCATACCTGAGCGCTATCGTCCTGAGGAAACTGGCTTCGCCGTGCTGGAAGATAGGGTGGTGATAGGGTCTGCGTCTGGAGGGATTCTGCTGTTCAAATTTGCAAGAGATGCACTTCCTGTACCTGATCAATCTCTCGACTAACGTCGCAAAATCCTGTACAGACCATACCGACTCCAGTGCCTGATCAGTATTTGAGGTCAAGAACACTAAGCTGGAGCACGGAGTCGGATTCCCAGGGTTGATTCAGGATACTTCGTAGCTCAAAGGTTGAATGACACAATCCTAGAATGAATCCCGCTCTCGCCTACACGATCTATCTGCTTCACCCAAAGCCAATTTACAGCGTAACTGTTTCTCTCGTATACAGGTCCTTGCGAGGTTGATTGAAAACATGCAACATTTTACCCTCTCCTGTTTGGTCCATTATTTAGTACTCCTCGTTGTTGATTTCGTTGCGTCTAGGTTGCCCTTGGTGGCTGGAGTGGGCATGACCTGTACAGGTCCTTACGACGTTAATTGAAGACTACTACTATGCAACATGGTGAATGCAATAAAAACTACAGAAGCGCGACCAATCAAAGTTTCGGTGTTCCCCAATAAGAAGTCCCACCTTCGATCACTTCTCCACCACCTCAGGCACCGCTTTTCTGCCCCCAAGCCTTCTCAATCACCTCCTCCACAGTGTATGGCTTGATATGCGGAAACTCCCCATTTCTAACCCCAACACCACTGACATCCAACACCCCCTTCACAGCCATAACCCCAAACTCGCTCACCATCTTGCGCATTCCAGGGTAATCCTCCTCGGTCGGCGCCCCCTCCGGCTGCGGCAACATCCTCCCCTCGCCCCTCTCCAGCACCTCCACAGAGTCATACTCAACATCCCACTTGACACCTACCCCAAGATTAGCCCCCTCTCCACACAGCCAGGCAAGGGAAGGGAAAACAAAAAAACTCACCCGTAACCCTCTCCGCAACCCTCACCACCTCCCCCCAACTCATCCTATCCCCCACAAACGCACTAAACTCAGGCATATCGTCCTCCCGCTCGACAACCCCCACCACATACCCCGCCAAATCCCTCGAATGCAAAAACTCACCGCCTGCGCCCCATCCCCAGGCACCACCGCCCTCCTATGCTCAAAATCCAGCACGTGTCTAAACGGCCTCATCGTGCTCTCCACCCCCGGGATCCCATAGTGGTCCAGCGTCCACCCGAGCACGACGCGGGTGAAGCGCAGGCGCGAGGCACGCAGGGCGGCGGCGGCGTCGAGCCAGTAGCGGGCGGCGGGGTGGAAGGTGGCGACGGCGGGGGTGTACGCGATGCCGTATTCGGAGGGGAGGAAGGTTGTTACGGTGGGGGCGAGGGTGGCGGCGGTGATGAGGTTGAGTTGGGAGGTGGAGGTGGAGGGGAGGAGAGGAGGAGGGCGGAGATGATGGTTGTGATGGAGTGGGTGGTGAGGAGGTGGGTTGTGCCTTCGATGTCGGTGTAGTCGGTGGCGAGGGTGGGGATGGTGGTGTTGCCGATGGTGAGGGTGGAGGACTGGTGGGGTTAGGTGGAAGGGTTGAGTATGGGCGGCTACTGTGTACGTACTGTTCTGCTGAGAACGAAGACTTTGTGTTTTCCCTGACGCACGAGCTCGTTGACGATAGCGCGGCCGATTCCGCCTGTTCCGCCTGCGACTGCGATTGTAAGAGAGGTCATTTTGATGCTGGGTATAAACTCTATGGAATCGAATCCGGTATGATTATTCCGTTATAAGCGTACGTGAAATCCAAGTTGGTCGCTGTCATCATTCTGCCGATGGATACGCATGTATATATACACACACAACCAACTCTCAACCTTCCACATACACCCATCTATTTTCTAACCGCATGTATCGAATCTTAGAAACCAAAACCTCAATCTTAGAAATCAAACCCCCTAGCGGCATGGCACACGCAGCATCCGCACGCCATCCGCACCACCAAGCCATCGTACGTAGCCAAGCCGTTACCAAAGCGATCCAACTACATATGTAGCCAGGTATGTAGTCCAGCACTGAAATCGACATGCCTATGTAGCACAAGGGCGTACCCAAGCACGTACCACGTAAAACCAGAAGGGCGCTTCGCACGTGACTGCGTATGTACCTAGGTACCTAGGTACCTACCTAGGCTAGGTAAGTACATAAGTAGTGTGTCCACCGCCAACCCTCGTATACCCATCGCGCCAAGCCCCCCACCACGATACTGTGCAAGACTAGACTGGTGTCTGTCTATGTGTAAATGTATGATCGGCCATCCAGCTGGGTGGAAGGATGCGTACGGTAGTACTACGTGTATTAGCGTCCTTGGCGCGGCTCCCATCCACTCCCTAGTCAACTAGCCTAGTCTATGTATGTAAATGTATATATAATCGCCGCCCTTTTCGCAGCGTAAGCAGGCTTGGCGGTGAGTAATCTTAAACTGAATCTCAATCGTCCCGCCTAATAAACACAGTAAATAAATAGGAAATATAGTAAATGGATAGGTAGCAAGGACCAAGAGGGCTCTATATACATGCGTATGCATACATGTATATATATGTAAGTATAGCCTAGTATAGTACCGTTTAAGCTATTCTTCGACTTTATGTATAATCTGTATAAATATCAAGAATAGACGTTAATATTTATTTATCTTTTTTAGCATGTTTTTTTTGTTGTTCGTTTCGTAAGCTGATGAGTTGGAAAAAGATATATAGATGGTGGGAGTTGGTGGGAGTTGGTGGGAGTTAAGTGGGTGGTATGAATATTCTTTGTTTGTTTGTTTGTTTGTTTCTATCTATCGACGTGGAGATCGCTCTATTGGTGGTTGGGTCGTTCGTCTTTGCAGTTCGTCTTTGGGTCCAATTCGTATTGTGCCGTACCGTGCTACACACGTGTTCATACCATACCATACACATGTTCTTACACCCCTCTTTCCCTTCCCTTCCCTCCCCTCCGCCTCCCCACTACAACCTCGCCCTCACCCCCTCGCCGCAATCTCAAACCTCTTGCTATCGCCCCCCTCGGCACCTCGACGGGGGCATCGAACACGGATGCGCCCTCTCCCTCCCTTTCCTTCCTATCCTTGGCAGGTACAAAGTCGCGCGCTGCGGAGCCGACATAGACCTGGCGGGGCCGCCAGATCTTGACGCCGGACTGGGTCAGCATCTGCTGGCGCCAGTGGGCGAGCCAGCCGACGCAGCGGGGGACTGCGAAGAGGACGGGGTAGAAGCTGTGTGCGTTAGTATGGGCATGTGTCCGGTGGAAAGACGGTACGGTACTCACTCCAACGGAAACCCCATCGCCTGATAAATCAGTCCCGAGTAAAAATCCACATTCGGATACAACCCCTACTCTTCATAAACTCGCTCTCCCCCGCCCACCTCGCCAATTCCATCGCCGTATCCAACAACTCATTCCGCCCCGTAACCCTAAACACCTCCTCTGCAAGCTGCCGTATCGCCGTCGACCGCGGATCCACATTCTTGTAAACGCGGTGTCCGAAGCCGACGAGGACGCGCTCGCGGGATTCGACTTGCTTCATGAACGCCGGCACGTTGGCCGGGGACCCAATCTCCATGAGCATGCGGATGGCGCTTTCGGAGGCGCCGCCGTGGGAGGGCCCGTAGAGGCGGCGCAGCCGGAGGCTACGGCGCTGTAGGGGTCGACGAGGGAGGAGCCGACTTGGAGGACGGTGGCGGTGGAGCAGTTTACCTCGTGGTCTGCGTGGATGATGAAGAGGGTGTCGAGGGCTTTTTCGAGGACGGGGTGCGGGGTGTATGCGGGGTCGGAGTCGGAGAGGGTGTCCAGGAGGTGGAGGAAGTTCCCTGTGTACGACAAGTTCTGTGCGGGGCGGTTGAACGGGCGGCCCTGACGCATGCGGCATGCGGCGGCGGCGAGGGTGGGTGCTTTGCCGAGGATGCGGAGGATCTGCTTGTCGAGGACGCGGAGGGAGGCGAGGTCGCCTTTTGCGGCGGCGGTGAAGAGTTTCTGGCCCTGGAGGGAGGGGTTTGCTTCTGGGGCGAAGGCGCCGAGGGTTGCGAAGGCGGCGGTGAGCATGGACATGGGGTGGGAGTCGTAGCGGAAGGTTTTGAACATGCCCTCTACGTCTGTGTGGATGAAGGTGTGGCGGGAGACCTCGTTGTGCCAGGAGGCGTACTGGGCGGGTGTTGGGAGCTCGCCGTAGATGAGGAGGAAGGCTGTTTCGAGGAAGTTGCTTTTCTGGACGAGCTGCTCGATGGGGTAGCCGCGGTAGCGGAGGATGCCCTCGAGGCCGTTGATGTATGTGATTTTGCTCTGGACGACGGCCGTGTTCATGTAGCCTGGGTCGAAGACGCGGAGGCCCTGGGGGGTTTCATCCTCGGGACGGTCGTCCGGGGAGTGCGCTTTGATCTTCTTGATGTCGGTGGCGAGGATGGAGTTGTGCTCGATGGGCAGCTCGTAGGATTTGCCGGTGCGGTTGTCGACCACGGTGAGGGACTGCCGCGGAATGCTCTTGACCGTCATCCTCACTCGAGCGCACGGATGTCAAAAATGGCAACGGAAACAGTATTAGAATTCCTAGCTCTTCAGATGCTCAGTTTGCCTAGCAAAAGCCGATGGTTTCGAACGTCTCGCGGATCAGGTTGGCGTTGCAGCGGGCGTGGAATGGATTATAAGCAGCGAACATGTGATGGGGCGCGCTAGGGCGCATCTTCAGAGCTCTGGGGGGCTCCGCTTCCAGCCGAGGTCTGAAGACGCCGAGGGAGCTGCCGCCCCGATATTATGTTGGGCAGTTTGGAATATTGCGCGCATGACCCTGCCATGTTCCACACGGTACACGCAGCCTCCCCATGCGCCGCATCGATCCAGCCAGCCTGTGTGATATCGAGGGCGATGGGTCGTCTCGCCGGCTTTTCCGGGCGGTGCTTCGGGTGCAGCAGAGCAGGTCCACAGGTACAGTGCACGCGGAGTGCACGTCAAGACCAGAGCGCGAGCCTTGATCGCCGTCAGCGGAGGCAGAGCAAAGACAGCACGAACGAGAACGATGCTTGAAATTGAACAAAATTATACACATCGCAGAGCCTCCTGGCAATGCATCTTAATCCCGACCTTGTACACGGCCTCCCCGCCTACCAGCCTTCCCTCCCTCGCAAGTATAATCCACCGCCCTCAACACCACCGCATCCCCTCTCCTCTCAAGTGCGGCTCTTCTGTCCCGCAATCTTCGCCGTCTCCTCCTGCAACTTCTTGATGTTCTGCTCAGACGACACGGAGGGATCCTCGCCGCGATCCGCCTTGACCTGTGTGTAATTCGTCAGCCCAGTCCAGTCCAGTCCATCCAACGCAATCGCCCTCCCATCCCGCACCGGGACGTCCAAGCCCAGAAAAACCTACAATGCTCTCGCTGTCACTCGCCAGCCCCTCCTCCCAGTGCCCCTTCCCCTCCTTCTGCTTCTGCAGCTGCTCCGCCTTCTTCTGTGCGACCTCATCCGCGCGGCCCTCGTCGTCTAGCGATGCGTTAGCGAGGTGAGCTCGAGCGTGGTGACCCGCCAATTGGGCTCGTCGGCAGGGCGAGTATGGCTCTGCGGGTAGCCCGGGAGATGGAGATGGAGAGGAGGGAACGTACGGAGGTGCGTCTCCTTGCCTGCTGCCCTGGTGGCCGACGCGTGGAACGGCGCGCGCTGAGCCGCGACGAAAGGCGCTCTCCTCATGGCCAGGGTTCTGAAAGCAGACATGGTGGAGGTGATGATTCGGTGACGGGTTTAGCTACGGCAGCGGTGACGATTGCGGGGTGAATGGCGGGTGGATGGATGGTCTCTGCGTGGAGAGCGGTGTTTGTTTGTATGTATGTTCTTCTACTTCTCTCTCGAGAGGATGAGATGAGATGGGATGAGATGACGCGGTCTTCGATCGGTATAGCAAAAAAGTGTGAAAGAGCAAACTCCACTCGCGCAATGGCAGAAATGACGGATGGCCAGGTAGCTAGCTATATCCAGAGCCGAGGTGCGATGATGATGAAGCTTCGCTACATAGTGACGTCACACCTGCTTGCGGCCAAGCGCCGACGTGACCTCCGCATCAGAAATGCCTCATTCCAGCCTGAGGCAGTGTTTCCGCCTGTTCAGTTATCATCTATCTCCCCATCATATGTATTATGAAGGTATGTATATACGTACATGTTCTGCACCACCCACCCGTTTTCTCCCATCCATCCTCCAAGTGTGTTTGTTGTGTTGTGTGGTGTTGTGTGACGCACCTCCCCCCACCCCACCCCAGCTCCCCGTTCTCCCTCCCTCTCCCACTCACAGCCTCCCAATTCCCAATCCACGCCCACCCAATCCAACACCAGCACCTCCACACAAAGTCCCCAGACGCAGGTACCGCTCCGTACCGTGCCGCCCTCACGTGGCGCGCGTGCTGGGAGCAGTGCAGTTCGGTACGTCGCATGGCATGGCATGGCATGGCATGGCATGTCAGCCACGCTGCCACGCTATGCCTGCATCGTATCGAATGGTATCGTATTGTGCCGTGCCGTGCCGTGCCGTACCGTGTGCCTGCGTGGTGGGCACTGCACTGCACTGCTTTGTGGGATTGTACATACCTACATACATGTGGAAGGGTAGGGTAGGGTAGGTGCGTGTATGTTCGGGAGTTGCATGTACCGTGCCGTCTGGCCACGCATCGCACGTGTGAATACCCCCGGGCCACGATGGTGAGGCGCCGCCTGGGTTGTATTCGGGCTAGAAGACGGGGTGACCTATGAAGTTGCGGTTATATGTAATAATTTGCAGTGGGTTTTGACTATTGTTTGTCGCATCGCATCGCATTGCATCGACTGAATACCTATACTTCTCCCCTTATGCGTGGTACGGTGTGGTACGTACGCAGCCCGCTCATCCACCTACTTACCTACCTACCTACCTGCCTACGTAATCATACCAAGCATCCCCATCCACTACATACGTACACCTGTGCACCACCCCATCCACACATCTACGCACGCATGTACCGTACGTACGCCCAACTCCCACGCCTCCACGAATCTGCCCTGCCCACCTATATGTACATACACCACCTAGCATTATCTATTGTCTATATATATATTTCAAATCCCCCCATCTGAACTCACGCGCCGATCCCTCCTCCGCACGCACTTGGACACGCACGCCCGCAGCACGCCCGGACGCACGCACGCACATACGTCACCCCCGAAGAAACAGCGAACCTAAATGTTGGCCAAAACGTGAAACCAAACACACCACACTAGACTACCGTACCCTAATTGACCCTCGGCGTTCCACGCGCGATGTGACGTGATGTGACGCTCTCGTTCCGTTGGAAACGTGGGGCGTTGCATGTGTTGGTTGGGTAGGTGGTAAGTGGGTGCTGCAGAAACGGATTTTAGGAATTATTTTGTTATATGGTCTGGTCTGTGGGATGGCAGTTATTATGGGAGGGGAATTGGATTGTTGTAATATATTATTTTGGTGGTGGTTGTTGGATGGATTGGTGTGACATATCGAGGATGGTGACAGTCAATGAACAAACAGAGTCATCTCCACCACGCACCATCATACCAGCATACATACTCCTCCATTATTTCTCTTATTATCTCTACTTCCATCCCATCCACATTTCACAATTACTGACTTTTCCCTTATCTATTCTTGATCCCTCGTTCACATTTATTTATTCACTTATTTATTCATATAATCCATTCCTGATCTCCTAGCTTTTTTTTTTCAAAAAAAAAAAAAGAGAGAAGAAAAACCGAGTAAACGAAAAAAAGATACAACTAAAGAAAATAAATTAACAAGAAAAGATGCACCAGATCCACCGACTAGATATAATCTCCCATTTATATATATATGTAAACAGTAAAAGTGCCCCACTCACTCGCCCGATAGAACACGAAAAGAAAAACGCAGACCAGTGTATAACATGACATGACATGACGTGATATACCATGGCGAATGAAAGCATCGCAGGTGAAATGAATGATGAAAAAGGGATAGATACTTATATCCATATCTATATCCATATCCAATTTTTACAGTACGGTACGGTACAAAGCGACAAAGCGACAAGACAAGCAAGTACACATGTACTTTCAACCCAATCCAATTCAATCTAACCCATGGAATCCACATCGTGAAATCCACATGGTGAGAGTAACAACAAGTCGTCGAAAAACACGTTCGCCCGCCCGCTTGCTTGCTTACTACAGGGACACGCGTAGAGATGATAGATAGACGGATAGACAGATAGACACACAGACAGATAGACGGATAGATGAATACAGACAGACAGACAGATAAACAGATAGACAGATAGATAGATAGATAGATAGATGATATGCACCAGACCAGACCAGACCAGATCAATCCGCACCGGCAGGATAGACCGACCAAACACCTTCCCAAAGACACAGACACACACAACACCAGAGAGGAATTCGCTCGACCAACCAGGCAAAGCCCAATCCAATCCAATCCAATCCAATCGCCACACACCCCGCTTTCCCCGCCAAAAAAGCCAAAACACCCAACCATCCAACCAGCCATTCAGCCGAACAGCTAACCAGCCAGCCCATCTTTCCCTTTATTTCATTTCGCTTTCCGCGCGCCTTTAGAAGCCAAGAACATGGTATAATAACCCCGCGATTCCCTTAATCCAAGAACACACCAACAAAAGAAAAAAAGTTGGTAAAGAAAAACAACAAGAAGAAGAATCTACCCTTTGGGTTTATATTCAACAACGACGACAACGTTGCGGAAAAAAAACCAACAAATAAACCGAGGGGGCGGGCGATGACGTACGTATGTATATGACGCAGGTTCGTCGGTCAGTCGGTCAGTCCAGTCAGTCAGTCAGACCAGACCAGACCAGACCAGACCAGAACCACAACCAACCAAGTAAGCAAGTAAGCAAGCGAGCAAGCAAGCAAGCCAAACGCTACAGAGTTTATAAAAAAACACCGGACCCATCCATCTGTAACCAGAGAGATTTTCTTGCTGGAACGACAACAAATATAAAAAAACATAACACCGACGACGACGAAATGTCTTGACGAGGAGGAGGAGTTTGTATACCCAAAAATGCGACCCATAAATAAAAAAGATAAAACACCGATTTGCTGCAGTTTCCGCCGTGAATGCGTTAGTTGAGGATAGCGCGTCAAAGACACCAAAATGCCAGGAAGCGCTCTATCGGAAATCATCTTTTTCGCTAGTAGTTTGCAACGCCTTCGCCCGTGCCGAGTGGTATACCCAATATGTCGAAGGAGATATCGTAGATTTGTACAAGGAGAGTCAAGAGTATAGACGGGTGATCCTCCGGAGGATATCGGGAAGAAGAGAATTAGATAGATCCTAAAGGCCGGCCTGCTTCCCGCAAGGAGACGAGAGCAGGCCGAGCCGGGGGTCAGCCACTAGATCAGCGCGGGATGCAACGCCGCAATGCCATCCGAACGAACGCCTGGCCTGGTGCCAGCCGGGCCACTACCAGCGTCGGTACTGCTGCTGCATCTGCCTGTTGGGGGAGACAGAGGGCGGCGGGCTAGCAACGGTGCGCGTGGAAGGGTCGACGATGGGGATGGCATTGCGGGTGCGCTGAGCTAGCGGCTGGTGAAGCTTTGTTTGCGAAGCATTACCGGACTGGAAGGCAGCCGGGGTGTAAGGATTAGGCGCGGAAGAGAGGACGAAGGAAGGGGTGGGCTGCAGCTGGTGCTGCAGCGGCGACTGCTCGGGCGAGCCGCTCGACAGGGACGAACGGTCGGAGCCGGAGGAGTGGATGGACTGAAGCTGTTCGCCCAGTGTCAGTGCATCATCCCAAGGCGATGACGACGGGTGGCGACTCTGGCCGGCACTTACATCATCCTCGGTGAGCAGGTGGAAGGGGCAGAAGAGCTCGTCGTCTTCGAGGTCGAAGGAGCGGGCGGCCTCGAAGTCGCGGCGGAAGGCGAGCAGGGTGGGCGGCTCGACGACGAACTCCTTTGGGGTCCGCACTTGGCGGTACTGCTTGTTGTGCTGCGCCGCCGAGATCCGGGGGCCCTCCGCGACCGGCCGCCGTGGTGGGTGTGGTTGTTGTGCTGGTTCATGTGCGAAGGGTGATGTTGCGCTGCGTAGCCGGAGAACATGGTTGTTTTGTCGGTGGTTTTGTCGGTGGTGGTCGGTGGGGGGAGGCAAGCTGAGAATGGGCTTGCAAAACAAAGAAGGGGCGGTCGGCTAATCGGAAGCAGCGGTAAGCGGTGACACTAGGAAGGCAGCGAGGTCGGAATGCAGGCGTCGCTGATGCGAGGAGACGAGGAGATGCGAATGGGAGATGCGAGGGCGCGGGCGAGTTTACAGTGTACAGATACGGGTTGTGTAGGAGGATAGGACTTGGTATATGGAGAAGCGTGGAGGGCGGGAGGGCGAGGGAGGAGTGGGATTGAGCCGGTCGCTGCTGTGCTTTTGTGGATGGGCGGCAGGCGACAGCGATTGGGCAGGGCGTGCGGTGGCAAGCTCAACGACCCACCCAGCGGGCTAGGCCGGAAGGGGGCAGGCGTGCTGCACCTCGGCCGGACACTGCCCTGAGCGCTGCAAGCCCTCACCATGTCCGTCAAGACGTCGGGGCGCTGGCCTTGCGCCGGCGCTTTCATCAGCGCGCACAGTGCGGATGCTGCGGTGGCCCAACCCGCCAGCGCTTGCGACGAGACGCAGACGAGACGGGGCCGTCCTGCTCCCTTGGGCGGTTCCGATAGCTAAGTGACGCTGCTGGCGGGTGTCCGCCCGCTGCTCGCTCTGGGACCGCGTGTGGCTCGCTGCCCCCAGCCCAGGGAGGCGAAGCCGCCAAAACACAGGCACTGGGCTTCTTCATGCAGGCCGCGGAGCTAGCCAGCCTGGAGCGGCTGCTCGGCGTGCGGGCTGGAGGGCTGGCATCGTGACCATGATCGTCCTGACCGCCATCTCGCCGAGCACGTCCTCGAGGGGCCCGCTGCAGGGGCGGGCTCACGCGCAGAGCACCCCACCAGGCACTGACAGCGCAGGCCAGCGCAGCGCATTTCCCCTCGTCGCCTGTCATGCCGGTGGCCAGAAGGAAGCGAGACGAGGAGGAGGAGGAGGCGAGCAGGAGTCCACGAGCGGCGCCATGGTGCAGGTGCAGGTGACTGGTGACTGGCAGCAACACGGCCGCCGCGAGCGACGAGAGTCCGTCAAAACTCCGGCCGGCTGCACGCTGGGCATCCCGCGAGCGCTAGCAGCAGTGCCTCGCTGGCCGTTGCGCTGCGATGCGTTGCGTTGCGTTGTGGTGCTGCTGGCTGCTGGCTGCTGTCCCTGCCGATTGCGCATCGCTCCCAGTTGCAGCAACTCCCGGCCCGTTCTGGAATCCCCCAGCAGCCCGTCCTGCTGGCCGCCCTGACTGGCCCATGAGGTCACACGCAGCCGCTCAAGCCCCCAGGTGGCGGGCATCATCGCGGGGCAGGGCCACCACCACACCACCCGCTGCCCGCCACCGCCCACCTCTCGCTGCTGCTGCCGCTGCCGCCCAAGCTGCAATGTCGTGCTGGCCGCCACCCACCCAGCGCAGCAGCTCCAGCCTCCCGTTCCCGCACCACGCTGGGCGAGGACCCTCTGCGACGTAGACGGTCGCGGCACCCCGAAACATCCACCAGACGACGAGGGGCACGCATGAAATGACCCAATCAAACAGACACCCTTGGTGCGCCATAATTAGCTGTCCCAACTTCGTTCCGTGTGCTCGTGCTCGCCGCCGTCCGTCGCTGGTGCTGGTGCGGGTGCTGGGTGCTGGGTGCTGGCCACTGCTGGGCAAGCTAGGTACCACTGCCACACTCCCACTGCCACTCCCACCCGCCTGCCCTGCCCTGCCCTGCCCTATCCTGCCCTACCCTCCCCTCCCCAACCCTCGGTCGCACTTCGCATGGGCCTCTCTCCCGTCGTCGCGCACCGCACCGCCGACCATGGCCCTCCCGCGTCGCCCGTCGTGGGGACGCAGCACCCATGCCTGTGCCACGAGTAGCCGACTTTTTGTTGAACCCTCAACCCCTGGCGTCGCCCTGTGGTCAGCCGCGCTTAAGGGTGAGCTGGTGGTCAGCACCTAATTTAACTGCACCACGGCGCGCCATGGTCAAACCCAGTGTCGACGACGACCACGAGCGGAACACATTCACAGACCGCCCTCGCTGACTTCTGCTGCTCTGCAAACCCTCGCTGCATTCTAGACCTCTCCCCGTCACGCATCTGCCGGTAGTCTAAAGTATTGCGAGCCCTGGGTCCGGACCCTCTCCATTTGTGAAACATGGTTCCTGGCCGCCCTCGATCGCCGCGAGAAGGTGCCCTGACGAACTTTGCACCGCGCATCCCATCAAGGTTGATTGATGCGCAAATTGACTTCTCTCTCTCGCAGTCTCTCCGACTGCTGTCTCGCACCTAGCCTGCCTGTGCACACCTGTCTGCTTATCTTGCTACCCACCGTGCGTGCTTATACCCCGACAAAATGCCATCATCGTGCTGCGGCCCCTCCCCAAATATCTCCGAAGCTTATCGGCTCCGGCCTCCATCTCACTCGTCACTCGTCACTTGTCACTTGTCACTTGTCACTTGTCGAGGCCTCTGGCCTTGACGAACTTTGCAATCTGGTCTTTGCACGTCTTCTCCTGGTACGAGTCCCAGACCTCGTAGAGCGATATGAGCTCCTGCGTGCACTCGACCACCGCCTCCATGTCCACCGTGCTCTCGGCCAACCAGTCGACGAGCTTCTGCACTCGGTTCTGCGTCCCTTGGCCTGCTCCACCGCGTGCGTTGCCTAGTGCCTGCAGTGCGCTGGCAACGCCCGCAGCATGTATCTGTAGACCGCCCTGGGTGGGTTTCAGCACGACAGCGAGGAACATGGCCGTGATGGCGATGACATGTGGGGCATGGAGCAGCGGGAGGTCGGTGAGATAGTGGTCGTTTATGATGGACCACGCCAGCGAGTTCTCCTCCTGCGTGAGCTGGAACTGGCTCTGCAGCTCGGCCAGGCTGCGGTAAGGATGGTGGATGATGAGCTGGGAGTTCATCTCCGAGATGAGAGTGAATTCGCACTCGCCAATCTTGGAGATGTCGTTGAAGGAGGTATCTACTTGGCAAGTTAGCGTGATAGCGAGATCGGAGGGAAAGGGCTGTACCCCAACAATGCCGGGCTTCGGCTAGCACCATCCTGATGTGCTGCGGGCACTCTTCCATCTTGCAGGCCAGATACAGAGCTGTTGCGAGTACTAGTGCGGGATTGGTACGCCGGATTTCCACTTTGATGTAGAAGCGACGGATATATACCTGTGCTGTGGCCAGAGCCTGCTGCCGTATGCCCAGCGGTCTTGCCATCTTGGAGAGTTCTGGCATCCGTCAGTTTTGTTCGTTCGTTTGTTTGGTTTTTGTAACTTTGGGATTGTTGTTCTTACGGTGGTAGAAGTATATGCTGAGATGTCGTCTGTCCGGCAGGGGGTACAGGCCCACCAGATTCCGCTCCCCCTCCTCCATGCGTTTCCGTTCGAGTGTGAGCTGGGGTTTTGTAAACGTCCAGAATCTCTTCTGGGTTGAGTCCCAGTAGCTGGACGCCATGTTGGCGGTGGGGGATTTTTTTTCTAAAGAATGTAATGAGTGATCTTCAGAACCAGATCTTCAGCACCAATGTCCGCACGAGCTGAACACTGATAGGATACTAAAAGTCTGAGAATGAAATCAAACGAGAGTAGATCGGCTGTCATAACATTTCTTCACGGTCTAGAATGGCGAACATGAATATATGTTTCCGAGATTGTTGCGTGCCCACCCTAAGAGGAGGTAGGCAGTTACGATAACGAGCCACAGAAAACGACGGACAGATGCGACGGCTGCTGGATCTCAGGCACCAAGGGCCGGCAGAATGCAAGGCGAGCGGGCAGGGCAAGGCAGTGGGCCGCGTCGACCATACAAACGGGTCGCGTTGGATATGCCTCGACGCTGGCGGTGGTCGAGGTTGGAGGCACCGCACCGTCCGAGGCTAGCTCCGTGGCTCCTGCCGAAGCGGGCACGCTCTCTAGCGACATCATAGCAGCATCCCCACCTGTCTCCCGTCGACCACAACCTATGCGAGCGGCCTCTCCCTCGCTCCCTGCCCCAATTCGCCCTCGTCCGACCGAGCGCTGCCCTCTCCCTCCCTCTCGCGGCCCGCAGCCCCTAGCCATGCTAGACCACAGATAACGCGACGATGGAATCCGAGACCGCGAATGCACAAGATGCACGGGTGGACGCATTATGGGCGACCCTCGACACGCGGAATCAGGGGCAGCTGGACCTCGCCGCGCTGAAGAGGGGCCTGCGGTCCATGGACCACCGTGCGGAGTTCCCCCTTCTGCTGGGCAGCTCTGGCTAACTGGCGGCAGCGCTGAAAAACGCGGATAAGATTTTGGAAGAGGTCATGCACACGGTGGACACGGACGGGAATGGGAAAATATCGTACAATGGTTAGACGCCGCGGGAGCTATGCTGGAGTACGTGCTGATCGGTGCCTGAAGAGTTCCGCACCTTCGTCCAGGAGACAGAGATGGAGCTCCTCAAGCTCTTCAAAACCATCGACATCGACCACAACGGGAAACTCTCTAGGGAGGAGCTCCAGCTCGCATTTAGTCGCGCGGGCCTGGCCGTGCCTAGCAGCAAGCTCGACGTGTTTTTCGCAGAGGTCGACGCAAACCGCGACGGCTCCATCAGCTTTGAAGAATGGCGGTACGTTCACCTGGCCCAGACGCGCGCGCCCCGGTCTGCGTGCCCCAACGCGCTTCACGCGCCTTCACTTCACATTCATCACTCGAAATCCCCGCACTCGGACTCGCTAACACAATACAGTGATTTCTTATTGTTCACGCCAGGCACCTCGCCAAATCTGCACGAGGTGATGAGCTACTACCAGGCGACCCACCACATCAACCCAGAAGGAGACGTCCTCCTCAGCGACGACACAATATACGGACTAGGTATACATTTCCTCCATTCTCTTTTTGGCTCAATTTTCCTCGTTGCAAGAACTCCACCCCTCTCCGCGTCTGCCTTCACGGACGTTCTCGACTCGCTCGACATGGCTGTGCCGGCCACAGATGCGCAGACCCTCCCGCCACGTTACGATGCCGGGGACCTCTCTGCTGCCGCTTCCGCGGAGCTGAAGTCGCCCGTTCCAAGTGTAGCATCTGTGCTGATTGGTTGTTTTCCTGATATAGAGTACTTCGTGGCGGGAGGGATCGCTGGTATCGGTAAGTTGCCCCTGCGTTGCTGCGTACGACACCCAGGCTTATTGTGCACTTACGCGTAGTCTCTCGCTCCTCGACCGCACCGCTCGACCGCCTCAAGGTCTACCTCATCGCCCAGACGAGCGTCGCAGAACAGGCTGTGGCGGACGCCAAGTCTGGCAATGTCTTCCGGGCTGCCCTCAATGCATGGCGTCCGCTCGCGGGCGCTACAAAAGAGCTCTGGCAGGCCGGTGGTATGCGCAGTTTGTACGCTGGTATGTTGGTGTGTCCCGTTGCGGTTTACGTTCTAACACGCACGAGGCAACGGATTGAATGTTGTCAAAGTTATGCCAGAGTCGGCTATCAAGTTCGGCGCATACGAAGTATGTATTGTTATGTAACCAAGCATGGGGTGTTCTGACTCTCCCAGGCTGCGAAGCGTGCTTTTGCTACTCTTGAAGGCCACAATGACCCCGCCAGGATACACTCATGGTCAAAGTTCGTAGCGGGTGGCATGGCAGGTACGATAGTAAAGGGTCAACTCTTACCGAATGTGCTGACATAATCAGGAATGGTATCGCAGTTCGCCGTGTACCCGGTCGATACCCTGAAGTTGTAAGTCACGAGCTGTCGTGCCAAATGAGTTAGACTGATTTGTGGCAGCCGCATGCAGTGTGAAACCGTTTCTGGAGGCCTACACGGCAACCGGCTGATCATCGCCACTGCAAAGAAGATGTGGCACCAGGGAGGCATCGCCGCCTACTACCGTGGCATCGGCATGGGTCTAGTCGGCATCTTCCCGTACGCTGCCCTGGACCTGGGAACCTTCGAGTACCTCAAGCGCGCCATCGCAAGCCACAACGCCCGAAAGCGCGGATGCCACGAGGAAGACGCCATGCCGGGCGGTTTCATGACAGCAGCCATCGGAGGCTTCTCAGGCGCCTTTGGAGCCAGCGTAGTCTACCCGATCAATCTCCTTCGCACCCGCCTGCAGAGCCAAGGCACGGTCCTCCATCCTCGGACCTACACCGGTATCGTGGACGTCACGCGCCAGACGCTGCAGGGCGAGGGTGTCCGCGGTCTCTTCAAGGGGCTGACGCCGAACCTGCTGAAGGTCGTCCCGGCTGTCTCGATTACCTACGTGGTCTACGACAAGTCGAAGGCGGCGATGGGTCTGCATTGAGGTGGGTTGTCTTATCTGACATGGTCGCTACAGGAGTAAAGACCGGACAACGACCTCAACCCTAATTCCAAAGCACGCACAGTCGACGCTCGAAATAGTGTATTTATATACCGGCATACATTTGTACGGAAGGCACGGTCGGCCAGCCGGCCAGCCAGCCAGCCATCTACCCAGCCTTCGAAGCTTCCACAACAACCAGAATCCCATCCCAGCGCCAAACGCCACACAAACGGCCCTCCACCAACTCAACTCAACCCAACCCGGCCAAACCGAGCGATACCACACCCTACCTACCCTACCCTACCACCCCGTCGCTCGGAGCACGGCCAAACCACACGCCACCAAACCCTCCCATTTTCCCTTTCCCTTTCCCTTTCCAATCCCCAGAGATACCCTCAGAGCGGCCATCCTCGAAGCCAATAAAAACATGGAAATCCTTTGAGGAGATATAAGACCCGGGCCGACGATTTTTTTTCTGTTTTTGCTTTTTCTTAAAGAAAGAGTTTTGCATTGTTGGGCGGGTGGAGCGCTGTCTGTCTGCCTGCCTGTCTGTCTGTCTGTGGACCGACATACCTACCTACCTACCTGTCTATTTGTTTGTTTGTTTGTTTGTTTGCTGGGCTTGTTTGTTCGTTGGGTTACAATGGTACATAGCATTTGTGCGGGAGCGCTGGCGTTTTGGGTGTGTGAACGGGTGGGATGGGATGGGATGGGATGGGATAGAACTATCTAGTAACTAGGGAGGAGGGCGGGGTGGGGTGCGGTGGTGAAGAGTAGGGTGGAGTGGGTAGGGTGAGGTGAGATGCGATGCGATGGGATAGCTACATGTGGGTATGTGTGGGTGTATCGTGAGCGGTGTATTGTATGTATCAATTGAATGGGGGGCTATCTAGATATACGTACGATGCGTTGAAGTGTAGACAGAGGAGATGCGGTGTGAATATAGAGAAAGAAAGGAACAGATAATTTCGTGCGGTGCTTGGATTGCGAGTTGTGAAATGTGGACGAGATGGGGTGGGGATGGAAGAAAGGAAAGAAATGTAGAGAAATATAGGGCTGATTGTTAAATAAAGCGTAGTTGTGAATGTTTTGTTTGGCAGGAAAAGGTAGGAGCTGAGTAGGAGCTGACTAGTGCAAGTGAAGGTGTGGATATTATATTAACACATTCGCGTTTTTTTCCCGGTTTACAAGGTGTGATGCGAAATAGGTGGTTATTAACAGTACGATAATCTATCTACATTCAAGCTTTGAGCCTTAGGTGAAATAACGAATTCGATGGTTATTCGCAGCACGATAATATCTAGTCCTGAATTAAACAACGAAGCAATGCGTGGGAACGCCATACGCCATAGCCATAACGCCGTCTATGCATCCTCTTCCCATATCCCGTCCATGTCCTATCCACCTATGGCCCCACCAATCGGCCTGTATGCAGCATCTCTCTCTCCCTCTCTCATCGTATATACTTCCCACCAACCCACACTTTTAAGCCCCATCTACCATCTCCACTCCATCCATCCATCCATCCCATCCCATCCCATCCTCCCACCCCTCCCCTCCCAACCTACTTCGTAACCACAATCAACACAACCAGTATCAAAATCAACGCCACAATAACCCCCAAACTCCACCCCTCCCTCGCCCGCCTCCCCACCCTCTCCAGCCGCCCCCTCGCCCTCCCAACCTGCCCCGCATGCCGATCGACCCCCTCCTCCAGGTCATCCAGCAGCGCGATCTGGCCCTCGAGCTCGTCGCCGATGGCCGTGCTGAGGTCCCGCTGGCGCGAGATGGAGCTGGAGAGGAAGGAGAGGTGCGTGTCTTGGGAGGCGAGGATCTCGGAGTGGTGCGCGAGGAGTTGGGGGTTGGAGAGGGAGGAGGGGTCCGGGGCGGAAGGGTCGAGGGAGGGGTCGTCGCGGTAGGGGAAGAGGGTTGGGGAGGTGGGGGGCGAGGGGGAGGTGAAGCGGACGGATTTGGAGGGTTTGATAGTGGTGGTGCTGGTGGAGGTGGAGGGGGGTTGGGGGAGGGGGAGGGGGAGGAGGGAGAAGGAGAAGAGGTGTCGAATTGGGAGGTTAGGGTTGAGAGGTGGGTGCGGAGGCGGGGGAGGGAGGAGCTTATGGAGCTGGAGGGTGGGTGTTAGCGGGGTGTTAGACAAGACGGGGCCGTATGGGATGGGATGGGATGGGGTGAGTGCGGCGGTCTTCTTCACATCGTTTTCGTCTCATATATATGCATGCATACATACATACATGCATACATATGTATACACATACATATGTATACACATACATATATATATACACATGTATATATATGAGACGACGATGCGCCAGGCCGCAGCACTACACTCCATCCACCGCACGGCACTAGGGACGGCTAGGACAGGACAACACGCACTCATCGGGAGTATCCTCCACCTGCGACGCCAGCGCGTCGATGCCCGTGCGCAGCTGCTCGAGCGACCGCGATATCTGGCGGTCCTGCGGGTCCGAGGGGAGGTTCAGCGAGAGGGCGCGCTGGCGCTCCAGCAGGGACAGCTTGATGTGCTCGACGAGGAGGAAGAGCTGCGGCGGGTTGGTCGTCGACATGGCTGGGGCGTGTGCGGGTGCGGGTGCGGCGATGGCGGTGGCGGCGTCGACGCTGGTGACGATGGCGGCGGTGGTGACGGCGGTGGTGTGGGTGGTGTGGGCGGTTGGCGGCGGCACGAGGACGCACGGGGGGTGTGTCGGGGTGTCGCCGTGTCTCAGGGCGGGTGGGCTCGGTGTGGTTCACGCGCGACTCGGGTGGTGGTCAACGGCGCGCCAGGAGGAAATCAACAGCGGCGTCTGGTCAGTCGGTCGGGTGCCTGCGTCGACGTCGGGTCGGTCGGTGTCATCCGCGCCCATGTGGAGCCGTGACGCCTCGCTGGGTGGGAGCCGCACCAGGGGCTGGCCTTTCACTGGCGGGCGCGGGTGCCCCAGCCTTGGCGGCGGGAGTGTGGGCGGCCAGCCAGTACCAGGAGGGGGCACGTCGTTCACGGGCTCACTGCACAACCCGAGCCTGGCATTCCGACACACCGCCCTGAAGTTTGATTGCTTGCGCCCTCGCCCGCTGTTGGATGCGAGGGCGTCGTGCTCCACCCCCTCCCCCGTCGTCCATCACCACCCACCACCCATCCACCCACACGCCTGGGCCCACCCCCAACACCCGCCTGACCGCCTTCCCACCCACCCCCCAGGCACCGCCCTGAGCACGCCCTCCACCCGGCGGCTTCTTCCGCCCCCGTCGACATTACTTGTTGCCAGCAGAGCCGCGCCTTTTTCTTCTGCTTGCTCGGCCAGCCAGTCAGTCAGTCAGTCAGCCAGTCAGTCAGTCGCCATGTCGTCGCCAGAGCCCATCCCCCGCCCAACGACCGGCGGAGCTCGCGTGCCTCGTCGACTGACGGCCTTCTCTTGGTCGGTGGCCCTCCCAGCAGCCCCTCACCACTCCAAATCCGCGCATCAAACTCATTGAACTCGAAGAACCGCCGCTCCGCCGCCGCAAAGCAGCCGCCCGACCTGCACCTCCTCGAGTACGTCCACGCCCCCGACAGCAACCTCGTCTGCCTCATCTGCCACTCGCCCTTCGACCGCCCCGTCCAGCTCGTCTGCGGCCACTTCTTCTGCCGCGACTGCCTCGACCATGCCTGGGCCACCCAGCACCAGCACCACCACCGCCGCACCTGTCCCACCTGCCGCCAGCACGTCGACCCGGACAAGGACACCCGCCCGGTGCCCAAGATCGTGGAGACCATGCTGGACGAGCTGCTGGTCAGGTGCCCCAACGCGAAGGCCGGCTGCGAGTGGGCCGACCAGCGTGCCAACGTGTACGATCACGTGATGCTGTACTGCGAGCACACCCTCGTCGAGTGCGCCTACCACGACTGCCAGCTGCACATCTCCATGAAGGACTTCCACAAGGGCTGCCTGCACTACACCCTCTCCTGCGAGCACTGCCACACGTCCATGATGAAGAAGGACCTCGAGGACCACCAGCGCACCCAGTGCGCGAACCGCTCCACAGACTGCCCCCACTGCGCCACGTCCCTCCTCCGCCTCGACCTAAAACCCCACATCAAGGACCACTGCGCAAAGGTCATAACCCCCTGCCAGGGCACCATCCTCGGCTGCGCCTTCACCGCCGAGCGCGCCCTCACCCACGCCCACGAGAAGACGTGCCCCATGGCCACCATGGCCCCGCACTTCCGCTCCCAACAAGCGCGCATCGAGCGCACCGAGGCACGCCTCGAACCCCTCACCCGCAAGGTCTCCATCCTCGAAGACGGCCTGCAAACCATAACGGATATGCTCTACCCCGCGGCCAACGAGCCCACCTCCCCGCTCGACCCCAACGCCCCGCCCTCCTTCCCGCCCCCCTCCTCCCTCATCCCAACCCCCGACTTCCGCCTGCCCCCCGCCACCTTCCCCGTCCCGGCCCAGGGCACCGCCGCCGCTGTCTCGGCGGCCCAGCAACCTCCCTTCGACTCGCAGGTGCACCACCTCCTCACGCTGCACGAGTCGCTACGCGAGGAAGTGAGCCGCATCGCGGGCGCGCTGACCGAGCTGGACGGCCGCACCAACATGATGGTGCTGAACGAGAGCCAGCGCACAAAGGACGAGATGCTGCACACCAATGCGGCGATCAATGGCATGAGGATGCAGGTCCATTGGTTGATGAGTGCGACGTTGGCGCAGAGGAATTCGAGTCGGGGCGCGAGTTCGAATGCTTCTGCGGGTGGGAGTGTGGGGGCGAGTGGGAGTGGGAGTGGGAGTGTGGGTGTAGGTGTGGGTCAGGGGCGAGAGGGTAGGAGAGAGGGGTTGAGGTTTGGAAACGGGGTTGCGGGGGGTTTGGGCAGGAGGCTGAGCGATTCGAATAGGCAGGATACGAAGCTTTGAGGTCGAAGACGAAGATGGAGATGAAGACGAGGTCGGAGTCAAAGGCAAAGACAGAACCAAAGTCTTGGGAGGTGAGATTGATGCATCGATTGATCGATTGATGGATGGATGGCCATGGGGATAACAGGAAAAGTGATTTTTTTTTCAATTCCGGCGTTTACATTAGATGCGTTGAGAAGGCGGAGGTGGGAAGTTGGGTTGGCGGTTTTATTCTGATATTGAACTGGGCTGGGCTGGGCTGGAGTGAAATGGATGGGATGGTATGGGATATGGACATGGACATGGATATGGATATGGAATACCCTTTTCTTTTAATGCAGTAATGATATCAGGGGCTTGATATCGATCGATCGATCGATCGATCGGTGGACTGGAAAGGGATGGAAGGAGGGAAGGGTAGGGTAGGGTAAGGTGGTAGTCCAGAGCACAACATAGTATAGTGTAGTAGATTAAGCATCATCATCATCATCATCATCATCATCATCATCATCATCATACACGAGTTTGGCTTCACGTATGGCTTGCTCTGCTTCTGTGGAGAAAACACATCTGTTCATTGTCTACATCTATCGATCTATCCCTCCCATCTTCCATCCCACGATACAAATGCAGGTGTGGAAGGGTGTATGTGTCCCTGGGGAAGGTATGATGGCAAGGTGAGGTGGCAACGTAAGGATGGTGTAGATCGCCAATGCTGTAATTAAGCACCCGCTGTGCGTGAACGTGAAACACGCCCTCGGTTCTGAAGTTTCTCGTCACTCTGAGTTGAATTTCTCCGTCTGTGTACGTCTGTGTACGTCTGTGTGTGTACATACCTCACCCCAAGTTTCACAACACGACACAAACACAAACCCAGACCAAAGCGGTGAGTATGTATCCCCTCACCACCCCATATCCGGTATGTACGCACACGCGCATCTCCAACCATATACCCATAACCGCACATATCCATATAGCAAAACCGCACCTACGGGTACACCATCCCTCTACCTGCATACGTTACGTTCCAGACCCTTCTTCCCCCAGTTTTTTTTTCTTTCCTTGGAAAAATTAAAAACACACGCACCAGGAAAAAAAGGTTAGCCACAAGCGTCCATGCGCATCTCCCGACGTTGCGTTAGAGTTTAGAATTTTAAAACGGGCGGGTAGACAGATGGACAGGCGCCTGGGCGTATACTCTATTGTCGGACGTTTCAGGATACGAGGGGGGATACGAGGTGGGGGTTTTGGCTGTAGCCGGGTGGAAGGGGTGCGGTTTGTTGATAGATGGATGGATTTGTGTGTGGATTTGGGTTGGAGTGGTATTTGGTGGGTAGATGGGTGTAGATGTGGTGGAGAAACCAGGGTGAATAGAGGTGGGTTGAGTGTGTAATTTTGGGACGATGTGATATACATCTTACCTCCTATTACACATACTCCAACAAAAATCCCCCCGCATTATTCCAGCACGCACACCGCAAAAACACAACGTTCCTCACCGCAACACTCCCCTCACCATCCAATCGGCACCGTCACCCACCTCACCGCGACTCCCCGTAGCCTCCCCATCTCATCTACCTAAACACAGTCTGTATTCAATGTTTCCGCAGCCGTTACGCACGCGTTGGCGAGTAGGTACAGTACAGTACGGTCAATACGCAGATTGCGCCCTGCGTCCGCGGGCGGAGCAGGGAAGCTGGTTTATTGGTTGGGGAGCGCGCCGGTATTGAAACCCCGCTTTTTTGGCAGGGCGTCGGGAGTGTAAACGCCGTTGGGGTGAGGTTAGGGTTTACCGCGCGCCAAGGGAGGGGGGATCGGCGGGGAGGGAGTCGGGGAGGGAATGGCGAGGGGATGGGTGCGAGGCGTGTCAAGCGCTGGGTTGGTTTTATGGAGGGGAGGATGGTTGGAGTGGGTCCATTGGGGGTTTGGTGTGTGTTTATTTGGTAGGCGCTGTGGAGGACTTGAATGATTTGGAGATACAATAGCTGTAGTTATACAATACCTTGTGTCTAGATCAACTCCCTGAGATGTTCAGATAGAAGCGAACTGTATTGAGGCGAGGACAGATGGTAAGGGAAGCGCCATGCAAGAGCGAATCACAGCTTGAGTAGCTAGATAGCAAATAACGCGATGAATTCACTACAAGATAGCAGTACACAAAACTGCGAGGAGTTGGTATGTAATTGAGTGGGAAAACATGAATTTCTTTTTCTTTCTCGAACCACGCCCTGCTCAAAAAACGAAGTAGACTGGAAAGAGGAATAGAAAACAGAAAGAAATCTCGTATTTACTACAATGATAATCTGCACTTAAGCCTCCCTTTTTTCGGGGTCATTAAACAGTTGCGCACGTGACGAAGTTCTTCAGCTGTGCACATAAATGTACCAATCACTGACGCCCCCATGAGCACAAACAAAACCGGATGTGGGGCCATTATAAACGCCACTGTCCACGTAAACGTCATGCTGAGCGGCCAGTAAAACTTCCATATAAAATTTCGTACAAGATCGAGTTTGAAACAGAAGTGATCAAACCAGGTTGGCACCATTATTCGGTCCCAACGCTTGCGCATTGGTTCCATCTTGATGTCTTTGGCCATCAACAAAGGAAATTGCTTGTCGATGCAGTATTTGAAGAAAGGGTTTATTTGTCTAGTCTCCACGTCGTACGGAAGTTCTTCCCTCATAAATTTCTCCCATTTGGTTAGTGCATCGATGACAAAGTCTCCTGAGGTTATAAACCAGTCATCGTGTACTACGCCGCGTACGCAGGGAAGTCTTTGGCGGAAATCTTGAAGATAGAGGCGGAGGAAGGATTCCGTTCGAATAGGATAGTCCACTGAAACTTTCGTGAGTATTTCGAGATCACTCTTATATTTATATCTGAGCTCTTTCTTTCGACGATACGTATCCGTTGATCTTCCGATATGGTGGAGGTGTGGTCTCTTCGGGTCAAAAAATATATAGATGAAACCCCGGACATCTGTACGTGGGAGTTTTTCTTCCAACTTATTCAGTAGCTTAATATGGACCTCTCTAGCACTGATCGTGGAGTAATCGACGCTGGTTATGGGTGAGCCTCCCGGACTAGATTCGTATTCCGCACCGCCTAGTGGCGTATCAGCTGTGTTCGATGGATCTCCTTTGTCGGAATTTGGTTGGTCTCTATCTGCATTGCCAGGCTGTATCGCTCTCGAGCTTCCGATCTTTGATGGAGTGCGCTTACTCCACTGACCATCCTGCTTTGATGTTGGGAACGAATTGTCCGAACGAGGAGAATATTCTGTCGGTCGGAGGGAATTTCCTTCATTGGGAGATGACTTGAGGTCTTTAAGCGCTTTTGAATTTGATTGGAGATTCTCCACTGCTGTTTTCTCTGGCTGACTAGCTATTCGGACTGGATCCAATTTCACAAATTCTGACGATAACCTTCGTTCTAAGTCCAATGTCTCCTCATGGATATCTATTGACCCTGTATTCTTGAAACTGACATTCTGGCAACCGTTGCATACTTTTATGTGTTTTTCCAGAAAGCGTGTGGAAGTGAATGATTTTCCACATGGCGAAGGCATTGCATTTTTCTGCGCTGGTGGTGTAGCTTTGCTATAGTTTTTGCGGACTATGGATGAAGTTCCCGAAATGCTGTCGCTTACTGATCTGGATGTATTGATGGGTTTGCGTATAGTGTTTAACCGTCCTTCATTGCGTTGGTGACTGCTCTGTACCCCTTGCAGTGTCGCAATGAAGTGGTCTTCAGCTGCCTCTTTAATCTCCTTCTTCAGTCTCCTTAAAGCTTTTTCTCGTCCTTCGCCATACAATAGTGGAATTTGTATGTCAAATATGCCAAACAGGCAATATGATTCGTCTTCTGCACGTGTTGTCTGACGTTTCGCTGCCCATGAGAATCTCTCGAGCACACTATAGTCAGACAAGGACTGCCCTTGAAGAACCTCGACAGGAATCTGTGTTATCTCATGCAAAGATTGCGCAAGCATCTGTTTGCACCCAAGAAACTCTTCTTCTTTGGAGAAAAACTCCACAATTTTGGGTGCGATCAGTTCCTGAAGTGTCCAGCCCCTGGTAAACCATCTACTCTGGCTCAAAGTGAGCTCCCATCCGTGAGATATTTCATCTTCATCAGTAGAGACGCCTTTCGAGATATCAGAAAGGTAGACATAACATTTCTGTGCCTTCTGATACCAGCGAAACATTGAGTTGATGGCTTCCGACAATTCTGCACTGCTAGATTTATCGATACAGCATGTATCCACCCAGCAATAATCCAAGCCATCGCGGTGAGCTTGACGAGCGCAGAATAAAACCTTACTGTAACCAGTCTTATCCTTTCCATTACCGTTCAACAAATCATTGAACGTAATTTCCTGTCCTTCTGACCAAGTATGTGATAGGATCGCATAAGGAGGCACCCTATCGTCGTTGATGAACGGCTCTGTTAGCCGGATCAAGCCATCTCGTGTGTACTCTAGAAGTCGCATGACGTTGCGCAAGTAGGTGGAGGTAGGTAGCGGAGTACGGGGAGGCCCGGGCAAAGCAGGGTTAGAGCGAGCAAACTGTGTGTCGCGCAAAGGAGACGTGTGGTGAGATGAGAGACGGAGGAGCCGCCGAGGCACAGGCGAGGCTGAGGATAGGCGAGTACCCCTGCACTTTCCTAAATCCCTGTGGGTGGTGGTGATAGGTCACTTGGAGCAATGAGTTCAGCCGACCGCAATACCCTGGCCGCCTGCTGCGCCACCCCACCCCCATCATCTCCCCTCATCTCCTTCCTCATCGCTCTGCCTAGCGCTGTTAAGCCGACTTTCAGAGGGGCGACCCCCTGTACGCACTGTGCCGCCTTGTAGCCTACCCTCCTACACCGGTAGCATATGCTGGCCGTTACGCAATCTATGAGCAAATTGTATACAAAAATTGGACTGATAATAGCCAATGCAGTGTTCTAGCATCCGTGGCACTGTCAGGCAAGCATTGGTTCATGCTTAAGCATCTTTTCTTCTTCCACCGGCATTGGTCCCCTGCGCGAGCATTCAAAATATATAGAGCTTAGTGTTGGAAGCCAATTGTACTTGGTTGCTTCGTCGCATCGATCGCAATATCTTTGTCGACGTTTGTCAACGATCGTTGCCACGCTGGCCACGACATTCATTTGTACAGCAAGTACACCCATAATGACTTGAGGCGCCCACTTGACGAGGAGTTGGAACTGACGACTAATGCTGCGGAATCTGATGAGGGAGGGGAGGTCGAACTCTTTAAGTATATGCAGATTGAACAGTACGTCTGGAAGCTTGCTGAAAAGTCCAAGCTTGTGTGTTAATGGGGCCGGGTTGATTGGAGCAGGATTAAAGGGAAAGAAGCTATCCAAAACAACATCTGTTAGAAGTGGAGGCCCCCCGACGTCCAAGCTGTTGGGCCCCCTCTAGTAGGAATGGCCATAACTGTAGTAGTGTATCTTAGGCGGTTTGTTGCGTGAATACACGGCGCTTGAGATTTCATACGCGGACATGGCATTCATGAGAGTAAACGTACGTGTCTATTGATCGTATATATAGGCGGGTGAAGTATTTGCGTGTTAGGCAGCCATGTGGACCCGCTTGATCAGATGATTACCCGTACCAAAGTTGCAGCTTTCTGTTGGGACCGCGGTGTCCCCGGACTATATCATCCCACACTATTCTCACCTGCTCGACGAATCAAATACGGATGATTTCACTTCGATTTGGAGGCTTGAGAGCTTAGCGATATCACCGTTGCACCGCCATTGCTTCTTTCCACAAAGATTGGAGAGCCAGGATGAGCAAGATCTATCTGCAATGAGAGTCGCTAGCCCTTACTATAAGTAATCGTGGATTTAGCTTGCGTATTGTGTTGTTCCTGCCCTTTAGATGCGGATGTGCTTTCCAGTGACTTCCTTCCTGATGGTCAGACCCTGTAAACATCCTCCTGGCCCGATTTCCCCATTCCGTCTTCATCCTTTCTACACCATAGCCAGCAAACAGACGATCACCAAATCGATTCTCCGCAAGTATCGCGATACATTTTCTTCGAATAGTTAGTTATATTCTACTTAACATGGCACAAAAGAACACTATCAAGGCCAACTTACAAACCATCTTAGGCTTTGAAGTTGAATTGCACATGGGCATCGAGCCAAATATTGAAACTGGAAAGACATGTAGCGTTCTGTCACGCTTTAAAATGGTTGCAGCGCCGACTAACTCCCTCAAATAGATCGGGTCGAAGTTGTGTCGCCTATCTTGGCCTCCCTAACGACAAGCCCGATGAGTGTTCCTGGACCCAACAATTGGAGAAGGTTTTCACTTGTATCGAGAGAAATTTTCGTATCGTTGATATGAGCTGGACCGGCACACATATCCATGTCAGCCCCGTGGATGGACTTTGGACACAAGCTCAAATCGTATCCATCGGGGAAGGGGTCAATTTGGTCTCTGGCATCATACCGTTGCTTCCGAGATGGGCAAACACTGAGAGGACTACGCGAAGTTTGCGATGAAGAATCCGCAAGGTGTCTTCAACAATACTTCGACAATCCGATCTGTTGTACGATCTCTTTGCCCGACCCGCGACGTTGCGTGGAACCTGCGGCCAATTTTCGACGAACCTGATAAGCCTGCAAAAGGCACGATCGAGTTCCGACGACCACCGCAAAGCAGATCTGCCGGTGAGGCCAAGTTGTGCATCACCATCACGTTGTGCCCAGTTGTTCTCTTTCTTGAGAAGAACAAACTAGCTGAGACGATTGGAATTGATGGCTCGATCCGCGACCAAAAGTTCAAGCTTTTAGTAAAGCTGACTACCAAGGACGACCGCAAGCGAGGCAGATTTCAGCAGTGAAAGGAAGCTTCTTCGTCTTTACAACTTGCTGGACCGTACCTCTAGACGATTTGGTTTGGAGGGAACGATCTAGTTTCCACCAGCACGGACGAGTCGCAAGATGAGTCTTTTCGCTTAAGGGCTGTGTGCCCGGCCCTCACGGGTTTTCTTTCCAGCACGGACGAGTCCCAAGATGAGTCTTGTTGCTCAAGGGCTGTGTGCCCGGCCCTCACGGGTTTTCTTTTCAGTACGGACGAGTCGCAAGATGAGTCTTGTTGCTCAAGGGCTGTGTGCCCGGCCCTCACGGGTTTTTTCTCCAGCACGGACAAGTCGAAAGATGAGTCTTGTCGCTCAAGGGCTGTGTGCCCGCGGATCGCCTCCGTATCACGATGCAAAGGCGTTCCTGGAAACGGGAAGGGTTGGCGAAGTCGGACTCTTGCACCTCCACGTGGGGCCACCCGGTAATACATTTGACTTGTTCAATGTAGCCAGGCGAGAGACGCTCAGCTGGCACCAGGTATCTATAAAGGTGAAATCCCCTCTTCCTCACACCTCTTTGCGAACAGGTGCGAGCTAATATGATTCCCTAGATGGCATGACCATGGCTCACAGGCCACCGAGGACTATTAACGCTGATCGTACTGGGAAAACCGTGCAGAATGAGCAAACACCAGACTGAGTTGTCGTGGCCAGATATAAGGGGAACTTAGAAGAGCGGGTTAGTTACGATGATTACAATTAAAAGTTTTTCGGTGGCATTTGAATCGCACAAACTATGCGTGAGATGCTCAGCAGCTCCGCACTTACTCGACAAACCAATCGCTCCAATCTGCTTGCCTTATGCCGCCTAACCTGCTTCTAGTTTTTAACCATTCACTAGCGTTTAGAATCTCTATAGCTCAAAGTAGGTAGAGCCTACTATCAAAGTGAAAAGTGGAAACAAGAGTATAGAACACCAACTTTAGTGTATTGAACCTAGCGTACATGATGACTATCTGATCATTGTCTATCTGATTATTGTCCGCAACTCATGGAATTACGCGAAAGAAGTCGAAAATTCGATATCCAGATCTTTACTGATGACGAGGAGCCAATGCACACAGCACTTGTCACTGGCGCATTGATCCTCCTATGGCCTCTCTCTAAGTGAAAGTTCTTTTTCCGAGTATAGTTTTGCGTGCTTCGAGAAATTTGTGTTGCTGATTGAGCTCCAGTGGCTCTGCAGCAACAGAATGGATTCCCTCGTCAGTGAATATGGATCCAAGGCGCGAGATGTCGATTCTACTCATCCTCATTCCAATCGTCAAAGGGCCAGTGTTTCTTGGTCATTTCTTGCAACCATGGATCATCGCTGACCGCACAGAGCCCTTCTTCTTTGATCAAAGCTGCTCTCTCTTTCGCGGTTTGGAAAGTTTCATTTGGGGTCCACCCATCAGACGTGATGCCAAGTACTTGGTTGATCCGTTCCATCTCAGAGTCAACTTCTTGTAGAGACTCAGTCAGTGCAGTCCTTCTGTGCACTTCTTCCTCTGTCAATATAATAGGACATGCTGATGTGGAACTATCTGGCTTGACAGGGGCGATTTTTGTCCAGTTTTGTGATATCCGGACCATGTCCATTTGGAGAGGTGTGTTAAGACCTTCCCAGGGACTACTGGCATCGTTGAAT
Source organism: Pseudopithomyces maydicus (assembly GCA_026873275.1). Taxonomy (NCBI): domain Eukaryota; kingdom Fungi; phylum Ascomycota; class Dothideomycetes; order Pleosporales; family Didymosphaeriaceae; genus Pseudopithomyces; species Pseudopithomyces maydicus. The sequence continues at coordinate 1,711,643 of JANTUC010000010.1, read as the reverse complement.
GTACGGCGTTTCAGAAGACCTGAGTCTTGCTCCAGGGCGTGCCAATGGGGTTCATTCATTCGCTGTGTAAGCCCAAGGTAATAAAAATGTAAGTGCCGACGACGGAACCTCTCATGTGCTTTTGCTTGTTCATCTTCTTCAATGATTCCAAATTGTCCGGGAGCCGTGGCGGCGTGAAGGACATGGACTCCTCGTTATCATAGTTCTGAAACATATCTGGTATGCCTGCGGCCAGAAATGTCGGGAGAATAATAGAGTGTTGCCAATCGAGAAGACCAGTAATGCTAAGATCTTCGGCGACGAAGATATTATTAGGTTGAAGATCAGGATGTCTCAGGATAGGAAGATTGAGTTTCGAACTTTGGGGTACTAAGTGGGGAGCGAGCTGAATGTAATCTAGCAGTGAATTCGTGTGTTCCTCGGGATCTTGCTTCTTGTAATCGAAAGTTTCTCTGTACGCACGTTCGAATGGGAAACGCGGTCGTCCGTGAGCATGTATCCACGCCAATTCTTTCTCAGCGCCACTTGTGAGGACAAGACCGGAATCCTTATCTATGCTTGATAAGAAAGGTCAAATCCGTGTATTATGAGTGCACTTACGAGGGCCTCGGTCAATTTGCAGGTCACCACGTTCACCAAACCACCATCGCAAGGCCGCGTAGGGTCCTATACAAAGCCCATCCTGTGACTCTGGGACATGTGTTTTGGGAGTACCAGGAGAAAGATCACGGTCATAGTATAGGCTTCCACTAGCTGGAAGTTTGATGATGAAGAGCTTTGCTTCCAGCTTCACAATTTCTAGAAGAACTTTGAGCCTTTCTTCTTCAGAAAGATCGAACCAAGCATCTCCAATGGGCCTTCCTGGCAACTTTTCCATCAGCATGTACTCGACCCCGACGGGATTAGTATCTACTGAATATGCCAGGACGCGAGGTGCAGGAATCCCATGAGCGCGAACAAAATCTAAAGTAGCAACCTCACTCGCTACTGATAAACGTCGCGGTACCGTCGACGGGTATGGTAAACGGGCAAGTATTGATGAGCCATCTTTCATCAGTATCTCCAAAACACGGTTGAAGCCGCCCTCGGCAAACTTTCGGCAGCTTCGGACGTCCGATATGGGTCTATTGACTGATTTCGCGGCGGCTTTCTTAAGTTCATTGACGTTGAATTTCAAATATCGTTCAGCCAGACGCTCACCCTCGTTGAAGCTGTTAAACAGAATCAGTCAATCTGGAGAGTCTTTAAATACATAAAAAAGACGAAACGTACATCCACCTCCCAGAGGTGTACTCAAATAAGTCACGATCCTCAATGTTCTCCGCTGTACTGTGACATGAGGTAAAAGCGTAATTGCGACTGGACGGGTAAGAACGGAAAATGCCCTTGATCATGAGAAACCCCAATCTATCCTGTCGGAATCGAGCTGTGAAGGAAGTCATCGTCGAGGAAGCAAGTAGCTGGTTGCTAGTAGACAACAAGACACAGCCTCACGTCATGCGCATCCACGCGAAAGATACGCATCGCACACCATGCGATGAACGAGTTCGGGAAGGCCACGCTTTATTGACAACAGGACGCTGCGAAAAGACTATTGAACTTGAGATAGCGCAAGTGTTCTTGGGTTGGACAGCTGCAGAAGGAAGAGAGTTACACTAGTGTAGGTACACACTTCAGCAGCACACTAGTCTGTGAAAGGTTAGAGCACTTGAATCATGTGACAGTCGTCACGCCCCGTCGTGGATGAATGATTCGCTAAGCTAACAATATATGCCGACTAATCATCTATAGATATTCAGAAATACACTGCTCAGTTATCACTAGAACGTGAGCGGATGTCGAATGTAGGATGGAAGTACCCAGAATAAATACTTTCCACGTGTTAGTCAGAGCTTTGGATTAACCCTCATCCACCCCTTTGCACCTTTCCGGTGCGCCGCAGCGTTTTTTCTACTAACCGGTACGATATTCGGTCTCCTCAAAACTCCTCGCATATCGCCTAATTCTTCATATCCGTCTCCTTGACGACCATAACAGAGGACCAAGAACTTCAGTTTATGTCCCTGTTTGGTCGCTTCAATAGCAAGATCGCGGAATAGATTCAGAATGCTAGACATCCAGCTCGGCGCTTCAAACTCATTTTGTACCCGAAATAGGTCATGCGCTTCTAGTATTATGTAGCATTGAGACAACTGAGCGAGCAATTGTTTCAAAAAAGCTGCCCATTCCGAGGACGCGTGTGCTGAATGAAATTTCGCGATACTGAGATCTTGCGGCTGAAGTAATGCAGGGTAAAGTACAAGGATCTGATAGATGAACGTCTTCAGTACGGTTTCGAAAGAAGGAGGATCCGTGGTGGACGCTTCTTGCGTTTGAGAGAGTCGCCATATCACGTTGACGCTTTGAGCCCGCAGATGTTCGATCAAGTCGATTGTGAGTTCCCGCGCCTTTGTCTCTGCACGAAGTCCTACACGGAGAATGAATAGAGAAGAACCATCTTTAGCGGACCAACGGTTAAGATTTTGGATGATATCTCTTTGTGGTACCTCTGGAAGGCGGCGTGATCGAGAGCGGGTAACAATGGATTGCAATTTCTGAAAAGTCTCGTAAGGGGTGGAATTTGGTCGTAGAGTAGTAAGTATATGAGAGAACTGGAGGTCTCTTGTTCTAGGCAACATATCCCCAACTTTGACATCGATACGTTCACTAATTGTCTTATTGCCTTAGCGTTTAGATATTAGCAACAGTCTCCATATTTTTCGGTTTCGCACATACAGGTAACAACTTGAAGAATCTCCTGAGTTCGATCACTAAGCTTTGAATAATTATTCCTCAAATCTGTAAATCCGAGAGTCAAATCCCTGATCTCAGCTTGTGATTTTGAGATTGCAAGATTTTGGATGCTCGATATGCAGAATCTTATTTGCTCCACTGTGTCTTCGTAACCAATTTCGTACGGGCAAAACACAGAGCCGATCATCCTTCCCACTCTGCTTTTGTCGTACCATCTCAAAGCCTTTAGAAAGTAGCGGAGAATATACGCGTATAATTGTGCTACAGCGTTCCGCATGTCATCTGTCTTGTACAATTCGGCGGCGAGATGGACTTGAGAGAGAGCTTCACCAATTCGGGTGATGGCCTTGCTGAATTCTTGTACTAAGCGGTCGTGGTTGAGAAAGGCCTATGGCTAGTCAACAAATTTGTTCCATCCAAAAGCCCACACCAACTCAGTATGGACTACATGAGAAGTTCGTGAATAAACAAAGGAATAAAACAAGATGTGCTGAGGGTATTCACTTACCATGAGAGCGAATTTTAAAGTTCCCCATGCAAGTGCAACATACTCCGGGTGATGCTGTGCTAGAACATCCAGCACCTGTCCATAGTAGGCAACCCGTGTAGAAAATCTTTTCAACCATTTTAGAACCTTTCTGTCTTTTTGATCCACCTGGTAACGTGTTCTTGCATCTTCAACGATGGCTAGTACGCTTTCAATGGAATTTGCTGACGCTTGCAAGATTTTCTTGGCTTCCTTACTGCATTGCAGTTCGCCTTCTATACAATTTCTTGCCTCCTCATAAGCTTCTCGGGCTATATCACTGTGTTTGTTAAATCTTGCGACAGATTCAATCTTCCATTGAACCGACCTTTGCGTATTGTCTTTCATGTAGTAATGCTTGAATGGGGTGGCGGAAGATGCTGGACCCCTGTTATCCATCTTGAGATGGAATCTCTTTTGTGCGTGTTGCGAAAGAAATAACTGGTCCGAAGGCTAAAGAAAGAATGCGTTGATTTAATTAGCAGAATCCGGTGTTGGAAGTGAGGCGCAGGTCACTCAGCTGAGCTTCAAGGCTAGCATGACAGCCTTCCTGCTTCATATTAACAATTTTCAATGACGAAAAGCAACCAAGTTGATTCATTCAACCTTCCATACGGCAAGCTAAATATTCCGAAATGCAGTCTTAGCTTGTTGTTCACAATTATGGAAAGTATATTGTTTTATGATCTGGTGGAATTCTTGATGAGTGGGGCAGTGCTCGTATTCCCATTTACCTGATTGGTCTTAACACGACATGCAGCAGCGTGCAGATAAGTTCACCGGTACAGCACAGCCTGATACCCCGCCCATCAATTATCTTATGAAGACCTGATTACTTCGTCGCTAGGATTCCAGAGTAAAAATCTGTCATGCGAATCATGAGTTTCCAGTTGAGCCCCCGGAAACAGCCAAAGAAAGCCCTAAGCGATCTACAGGGGTGAAACGACGCCTTTCATCGCCCGTTCCGGAAACACAAGAAAAAACAAAACACAAAAAGAATACATCTACGGGAATAGTGTTAAAAAACGGTCATTCGCATGAACAGATACAGGATTTACTATTGAAACCCGGCTCATTTTCCAACAACACCGATTATTCGAGCATCGGCTTCAATCAACAAACGGCCCAGCCCCATTATCTGGAATTTCATCGTGTAGACTGCGCTGACCACAAGGGTCATGCTCAAGCTGTCTATAGCGATTGTCCAAGGCTTTTCAAGAACGACAGTCGGGTGACGCCACTTCATGGGCAGCACCTTGTGGTTCAAGATATACTGGGAGATGGTTTCGCAGCAGACCACCCTCTTGTTAGCTTTATTGTCGTTAAAGACTATGACTGCGGGTCTTACTACGAAAAACAACTCTCTGGAGATGCGTTCGAAACAGTCAACATGCCTAAGAACATAGCGAAAGCGTTGGAAAAATTCAAAGGCCATTTATCATTCTTGAAAGAAGACGGACCTGAAGCTATGCATACGACAGAGAGGATCTACCCAATCTCACAAGATATAAAATCAGGAATAGCTCAGCTGGAAAAGCTGTATCCTCAGTATGACCCTAGTGATGAGGATGAATTGAAATCATTGGTATCTCCCTACCTCGGCATTTATCATCTCCGAGAAACCTTGGATGAACGATTGATGGAGTCATCTCATGAATTTGATGAGAACGAGATTCTACACATCAAGCTTCTGGTGGAATACATTTTGGCTTCCCACGCAAAAGAATACCATGAAGCGGATCAGGAGTTTGCGAATAAAGTCGTTACGAAGTCCCACTTTAGTAAATTATTCGCTTCTGAGGAGATCATCGTAAAACAGACAGAGGAAGGACCAACTGGATTGTTTGTCTCGAGTATCGTAGGTAACACAATGCAAAGAATTGATCTCGAGTGTTGGGGCTGGGAATTTGATGGTCAATTCCATAAACAAAGACGTACCATCACTGTACTATGGCCTTCGGAAGATGATCAGGTTTCATTAGTAGATCTGGGGGTATTCCCTCTCAGAACCGCTGACGGTGCTCTGAAGGAGCGATTGGAACTCCGTGGACAGCAATTTTGGAAATGCAGAAAGCGTCGTCTTGTAGAGTATGACTCTTTGACTACAACATTTGAATTCCAAACAGTAAGTCGCTTCACGATCCACTCGATAATCTGGCAGTGACTATTTACATTGCTCAAGAATCTGTACCTAAAATCTATGACTAGACCCGCAATCGATATATGATTGACCTGAGTACATATAAGCAAATGCACCCCAACACGACGGAGGAACACGAACGGCAGGATTCTGTTGGGCTTGATTCAGATTCCCCTCCGAACAAAGACTTTTCGCTCCTTTTACCTGCCACAATCCATGGATACGGCTTCCATGACAAAAAGTGGAGTAAGTTTATCATACCTGAATGCTGCTAGGGATTAATAGCTATTGACACTGCAATTAGGCAGACTGTCAGTCGAAGGACTTCGCGATGTCGAGTGGAACAGCGACACTTTCACAAAGCGGCTCGTCTTGAAACAAAAGAAGAAAGACTTGATTGAAGCATTAATCACCGTGCACAATTCACCATCCCTCAAGCCTCAAAAGACGGATGTCATAGAGGGAAAGGCGAAAGGCCTGATCATTCTTCTCCATGGCGGCCCAGGGACAGGGAAGACATTAACAGCAGAAAGCATTGCAGAATACGCCCACTGCCCTCTCTACAGAGTCACATGTGGAGATATTGGTACTGATCCCGAGAGTGTGGAAAAATATTTGGAGACAGTCCTGTACATAGGGACTCTTTGGCGTTGTGTTGTACTCCTTGATGAAGCGGACGTTTTTCTTGAGGAACGCACGCCAACTGATCTTCAGCGAAATGCTCTTGTCTCTGTGTTCCTGCGAACACTGGAATATTTCGAGGGTGTGTTAGTGCTCACATCTAACCGGGTCGGTACTTTCGACGAAGCGTTCAAATCCCGAGTGCAATTGGCGATACATTACCCGCCGTTGAGCAACGATGATCGATTCGAAATCTGGCGAATGTTTTTCAACGATATGTTGCAAAGTGACGAGAAAACAAAACACCACGAGCTGAGGGACAAACTCGAGCTTTTGGCGCGTCAAAGGATGAACGGACGCCAGATCCGCAATATCATCAATACTGCGAGACAACTAGCACGGTTCAAGGGCGAGGATCTGAACTATTCACACATTGATCAGGCACTTGATGTTGCCAAAGAGTTCGAGGAATACGTAACCGCTACGCGTGGTCATACTGATGAGGAATTTGTAAAGGCAGAACGGCTTCGGTGACATGGACCATGCCAAGGATTTCAATATTCATTATTACATGGAATTTACTTGGCAGTAAATTTCGATGTAAACCATACATTTATACATCCTATGTTGAGGTCATTCATAGAACCGTATCAAAGCAAAAGTAGCTCCCATTGCTCATTCTAATCGAAACTTTCGTTTTCTATGTAGAACATCTGATAATATACCTTGAGCGCGACTTGAAGATTTTGTGCTTGCATCCTGGGAGATTGTATAGCGTATGTAGAGCCCGGAATCTCTCATATTTGAACAAAGTGGGTTGGATTTAAGTATAGCGTGAATACTTAGATCCTTCCGAGATGGAGGTAGTTCGACGATATCTTCCTTCTTTTCAAGAAGAGGCGATATGGAATCTATATCTATTGTTGCGGTACTTCTTCGTCTCTTGTTGTTGACGTGGGGAGACGTGCTGGGAGCAGTTTTCTTTTTACGCTTTTTTTCCTTTGAGTTAACACCCATACCCCAACCATCATCATCCCATGCTGTTCCTCTGAACGATCGCCCGATAGATGATGATCTGTCATTAAGATTTTTGGGGGAGTGTGTTGACATGTTATCAATTTTGTCAAAGCCGCGAGTTGAGGGGGTGGCCTTGATCGGGTCAAGCTTTCGACAGTGATAGTGCTCCATGGCCGAGTCGATATAGCACCCATTAGGTCTTCATTCTTTTGGAACTGTTCAACGACATTGAAAGAACGGCGGAAGTTCTCTATGGGCAGTGTAGTCCCAGGCCTCCCCAATTCTTCAATGTTATTCTGTTTAGCTTCCCGATATCTTGCCTCAAGCTTTTCTTGCGTAAATATAGACTTGTCTTTCTTGTCTATCAGCTGTCCCACAGATTTTGTGGGGCTCATCGTCTGCGGAACCACAAGCAAGTGACTTGTTGAGTCGGTTCTAGCTCCTGTTTCTTCTGAAACATCGACTTGAACATCCATTGTCGTTTCACTCCAGTCAAGAGGTCCTGCACGACCCATCTCTAAACTTTCCGGCTCTAGCGGTTGAAAACCACGCTCTAACAATTGTGTGAGCCGTGATCGAAGTATCACCCTTACATCGCAGGTGCTACATCTTTGATGGGCACAGGAGGAGCACCACCGTGCTTCTGCGTATAATGCGCGATGGCACAAGCACTAAGAAACTATCAGCTGCTTTCTGTGAGTATAGAAAATGTGGAGGTGACTTGCGCATGACCAAGATACCAATCCCGGGACTTTTCCACGAAGCCTCTCTCTCGCACCTGTAGACTTTGCACCTTGAAATATACCAGATGGCGTCTTCGGGGTGAAGGCCATTTTCCCGGTATTATTCATCGCAATCTTTTCAGCACTGCTCGCGTAACGATGTTCTAGTTGAGTGGCCTCGAATTCGCGCTTTGGTTGCTCCAGCTCGCGTTCTTTCACTTGTGGATGACCATCCAATAACTTAATGACTGAATTTGTCGCTCTTGAGATATACGCAAGCCTTGGTGATAGCTCAGCCTGCAATTTCTTTGTTCTCAAAAAGCTCTCTTGGCCTGCATCCGAACCCTTTGGGTTGGGGGAACTGACATCGCGCTTCAAACTCAATCTGCTTCGAGAATCCATAAATACATTCGAGTCGCCTTTCGGGCTTGCCCTAATTTCTTTGTCATGCGAGGTGCGTAGTTTCTTAAACCCTGTTTCTGGGAGCTTCTCGGCGTACTCCCGTAGACCGCGACCTTCATGGGTCCCGAATCGTGAAATTGAATCCTCCCATTTCTTCCAGGGTCTTTCTTGTGAGGTAAATGCAGAAACCGACTCTGCCTTTGCAGTGTTGCGTCTATCAAGGTTAGTGTTATGACACCTGTCATATGAATGACGGAATTCCATACATTTGTCTCGGTTTCGAACTCGGCTTAGCAAGCATATCGACGTCGCGTGTTGAGCCGTTGGAGCGGTTGCTGTTGCTTGCCATGCCAGCGGTACCCCCACCAGGAAGCCCCTCTCCCGGCTCTTTGAAAACGCTTTGAAGACGACGTGAGTCCATCGCCCAGTCGAGGAAAAATAGAGCACAATGCGAGTAGACGAGGCGGAATCCGTGCAGTAAACGCTGCTGTCACTCGCAAGTTGCAGTTCAGCCGGGCCTTCAGCCACCCCTCGCCTCGCCGCCACTTCACAATCGACAAGAGTCCCGGAACTCACTTCTAACAGCACTAGAAGTAGTATAAAGCGACAAAAATTGACTTTCGCATAACATGGGGAGCTACAACATGGATATGGTAGTCTGTGTCAGGTCACAAAAACCCCGTCAAGGCTGAGCACTCGGCGTGGAAGCCCGGTCATGTGCACTTCCCCCCAGCCAGTCAGCCAACCAACTGATCCCTCAGTCAACCGGTCAAGACCGCAGCCACTTCACCGCCACCGTAATTTTGAGTCCTCCCTCCATGTCATCACGCGCAACGTCTCTCTACACGCAGCGGAAACATCAACCCAGCGATTTCATCATCGTCGTAAACGAACGACTTCATCCTACCAGTAAGCTAAACAAAAAATCGTTCACAAAACCCTCTTCCATTAACTCACGTTCGTATGTTCGCTCAGCCCATAAAATCAACGAACAACGCATACATCCCATTGCACATCCCAAGTTTCAGGTGGCCCCCGCTCAGCCTCAGCGCTGGTGAAGCCTCAGGTGAAGCTTCAGGTGAAGCCCCACCCAACCTACAGTACCCAATACAACATATGCATACAAGGCACTAGCCACAACATGTAAATGATTACATACATCGTCTACCGAATTACACACATACCAGTACACTCCAGCCACACTTTGGGTGAAGTCGCTTATTCTTACCACTTTTGCTCTAGCCCAGAATCGCTAGTGCGCAGCCCCATCTCACCGCATTAGATGCCGCATGTGCTGCCTGGAGCGAATGTCGCTCTGGGGGGATGTACTTAGCTGGCTAGCTGGCTGAATGTCTACTCACGTCTATACATATACTCAGTGTGTATCTATTTGCAACGACATCCGGATATAAACGAGATATAGCCTTGTTTCATACATCCCATATCGACACTGATATTATAAAGAGGATTTGACGAGGCCGTGTTATTGGAATGAGAATTTTGGGTGGATAAAGAACAACAGTAAGAGAAAGAGTGCAAAGAGGTGAATATAAAGACGATACGGCACAAGTGACGAGAACAAAAATGACGGATACATTTCAACAACCGGGCATAAACGAAATGGACAAGCCAACAAATTCACCCACCAACGATACGAGCCTATCCAGCTCACTCGACATAAACATCAACCTCGACATCCACGGTGTGGAAAACCACATCACCGACAACGACAATGACAGCAGCGATAACAACGATAATAATGACGTTGTTAATGCTCCTCCTCCTCCTCCTCCACCACCACACTCCATCGCCATCCCCAATCCCGGCCCCAACCCCCTCACCCTCCTCTTCAAAGCCCTCCACGAAACCAACACCCCCCTCGCCACCTCCCTCCTAACAACCCACCCAAGCCTAAATCTCGAATCCATTTCCAAAGAAGGACTCACCCCCTCACCCTCGCCATCCAAAAAGGAAGCATCCCCCTCGCCGAACTACTCCTCTCACACGGCGCCTCACCCCACCACCGCGTTCCTCTCCCCGCTCGCCAGAGCATCAACCACCCACCTCAACAAAGCGCCAACCTATCCCACTCAACCAACCTCCCCACCTACCCCCTCCCCCTCTCCTCCACACCATCCTCGCCCCCACCCCCTGCACCCCTCTCATCCCCCTCCTCCTCTCACACGGCGCTCTCCTATGCACTATATCCGGCCCCGAAGCGAAGAACGTCCTGCACTACGCTGCGGAATTCGCACCCCTGGCGGTTGTGGAGTTTCTGATCCGCGAGATGGGGATGGATCCAGGCGTTCGGTGTGGGAGTGGGAAGACGGCGTTGGTGGTGACGGCGGGGAGGGGGAGGGGTGATGTGGTGGGGTGGTTGTGTGGGGTGGGGGGAAACCAGGACGAGGAAATCGAGGGGGAGGAGAAGGAGGGAAACAAGGGGGAGGGAGAGGAAGAGAAGGGAAACGAGGAGGGCAAGCAAAATGAACAATCTGAAGACGCAAAAGCCGCAAAAGAAAACAGTGAAGATAAACAGGAGGAAGAAAAGGAAAAAGAAACGCAACGAAAAAAAGAGGCCATGGAAGAAGCCCTCCTATCCGCAGTTCAACACGGCCATGCCAATGTTATCAACATTCTCCTCGCTTCTGGCACAAACATCAACGCCACCACCCACTCCGGCCTCACCCCCTCCACCTCGCCATCCGCACCAGCTCCCCAGACATGCTACAACTCCTCCTCTCCTCCGGCGCATCGCTCCCCTCCCCACCCACCTCGGCCCTAACCGCCGCCCTCTCCGCCCCGACCCCCTCCCCCGCCATCCTAGACATCCTCATGGCCTCCGGCGCCACCCCCACTCTCTCCAACCTCTCCACCACGCTCTCCCACGGTAACCGCGCCGTCGTTCAAACGCTCCTCTGCCACCTCGGCGGAAAGCACTACCCCACCTCCAGCGTGGCGTTGGAATTTGCGCTCGCGCGCACGCCTGATGCGCGCGCTGCGTTGGGGAACGCTGTGCGTGGGATGTACGCGTGTATGCGGCCCGAGACTCGTATGCGCCCAGAGGACGACGATGCGTATGCGTGGATGGGGTGGGTGCTTGAGGAGGGGGGAGTTGGTGAGGGGGAGGGGGATGGCGGGGATGTTGGTGGGGGCGGTGGAGGGAGGGGATGTGGGGGCGGTGAGGTGGTTGGTGGGGAGGGGGTGTGATGTTGATGCTGGGTTTGGGTTTGGATTTGGATTTGGGGGTGAGGGTGAAGGTGAGGATCAGGGTGAGGGTGAGGGTGGGATGACGGCGTTGGGCATTGCGGTGCAGCAGCGGATGGTCAGCGTTGCTGAAGTGTTGCTTCAGGCTGGCGCTGATCCGAACCGAGTCGTGAACTGGGGCGGGAAACATGGAGGGAAAATCAGCACGCCGTTCGAGTACGCTATTGCTACCATGCACGACGACGTCGATGTCCATGTCAAAACGGTAGATACCCTCCTCGCCTCCCGCCGCTGCCGCATCAACCAAGGACCCTCCCTCCGCACCGCCTTCTCCCTCGTCCTCGCCCGCGCGACGCACTCCGCCCGCGCGCAAGCCCTCGCCCTCCAAATGCTAGACTCCATCCCCGACGTCACCGCCGACCGCGACAACATCGGCATGACGCCCCTCCACATCGCAGCGCACCACCGCGCCACCTGGCTCGTGGACCCCCTCCTCGCCCTCGGCGCAGACCTCGAGGCCCAAGCCGCCAACGGCATCACGCCCTTCCTGCTCGCGTGCCAGAGCGATCCCGTCTTCGCGCTCGCCCTGCTCGCCCGCGGTGTGAATCCCAGGGCGAAAACGCACAGTTCGAATGCGGGGCTCTGCACGCGATGGCCGCGTGGGGGCACTTCGACGAGGATGTGTACCGCGCCGTTGGGCTGGATCTGAACGAGCGGTCGCTGAAGGGGTACACGCCGTTGGCCACGGCGCTGCTGTGCGGGTACGACGAGCTGGCCGTGAGGCTGATGCACAGGGGCGCCCGCGTGGACTGGAAGACGGACCGCAATCTCACGGCGATGCACCTCGCAGCGCGGAACGGGCTGGCGTCAGCCATGCCGATGATCCTGCGAGACACGGCCATCGACATCAACGCCGCGGATACAAAGGGGTGGACTAGCCTCCACGAGGCCTGCGCAACTGGTACCTCCCCGTGGTATCGCAGCTCCTCTCCGCGGGCGCAGATATCGAGCGCCCGCTCCCCAACGGCGATCGCCCATTGCACATTGCACTTATCCACCGCAACGAGGAGGTTGCGCTCCTGCTCCTCTCGCGCGGGGCCTCCGTCTCGGCGCTGGCATCTCACAACCGGCACGCGCTCCATCTCGCGTCTGACCTCAGCCTGCCCCTCGCCACCCAGCGCATCCTAGCGCTCTGCCCGGCCGCCGTGTCCGCCATCGACGACGCGTCTTTTACACCCCTGTGCTGCGCCTCGCACCCGCGCATCGTGCGCATGCTGCTCGCGGCCGGCGCGGACGTGGCGTACGCGGATAGGCACGGGTGGACTGCGCTGCACGGGGCGGTGTTCGGCGGGGATGCGGAGGCGGCGGTTGTGCTGGTTGAAGGGGGGCGGATGTTGAGGCGAGGACGAGGGACGATGGGTTGTCGGTGAGGGAGCGGGCGGGGGATATGTGGAGGTGGTGTGGGGAGGGGAGGAGGGTGGTGAGGCCGGGGGTGTTGGAGATGGCGGTTGAACGGAGGGAGGAGAGGGAGGAGAGGAGGAGGAGGGAGGGTTTGCGAATGGGCTTGGGTGATGGGGACCTTGAAGGGCTGGGGGGAGGTTTGTGGTTGTGAATGCGGAGAGCTGAGTTGGGGATTTTGGTCAGTTGGAGAGATAGGGAAGAAGGGGGGGGGGGGAGTAGCAACGGTTAATGACGTATGATATGATGAAGGATGAAGGAGTTTTGATTTTAGACTAGAGTTTGGGTCAATTCGGTATCATTTTTTAGTATGTGAAGAAAAAAATTGTTAGGGTACCACCTTTGTGTTCTATGTATATTTTTGGTCTCAATCGTGACGTTGCATTCACCCCGCAGCGGTATGTATGTAGACAGGCCGTGCTGGGGCCACCTACCACCTACCTGTCGTCTACATAGATCCCATGCTCTTTCGTGCCCTCCCAGGCCCTCCCATGCCATCTTACCCATGGCAAAAGCAGTGCCTACGTTGCTCTGCTGAAAACGTAGTTGATGGCTCCTTGTCGATAATGTGGAGATCCATGTCAAAAAAACCGCATGAATATAGAGGGGGACCCTTCTCCGGTAGCCACGCCAAGCCAGCATAGAAGGGCTGCCCATGCAAACCGAAGCATTCGAGAACACACAAGGGCCTGTAGTTTGGAGGGAAGTGGATGAAACCACTGGGGCGGGGTTCGCTCCTGCCTCGAGTCTGTTTAACGTTCCGTCTACTAGGAAGGCAGACTCCACCGTACGCGTCCAACGCAGTCGCATGAACAGTCTAGCAACGCATGAGCCCAAACTACGGTCGACAAGAAGCGCTGAATTCTGGCACGTCACATGGCATGGTGAACCGGTGTTGGGGCGTACGTATGTATGTATGTAAGGCCACAGTGCACCATGTGTATCGCCATCACGCTGGGCCGTAAGAGGAAGGCCGCAACAACCGCTCCGTCCTCGCAGCGGCGAGGCGTGAGCTTATTTCGACGACAGCATCTTCACTCCCGCCAAGGGTGATATTTCGGAGATGGACTGGCGGACACCGTTGTTTCATTACGTTGGCGCCCCGATTGGGCCATTGGTGGAGCGTTTGAGATGAGCGCCACAAATTGCCCGCGGAAGCGACGAAACATGGCTGCTGGAGTGCGCCGTGGCCGTGTGGGATAGATTGGGGGCCCGCGTGCAGAGAAAATGTCGGGCGTGCAGAGGAAATGGGGAGCGGTTGGCGAGCAGAAGGCGAGACTGGGTGGAAGGACGCGATTGGCGACATGCACGCGGACAGCGACAACTGGTGAAGACTCAGCGACCTACCACGAGAGCCCCGCATTTATGGCTGACTCGCGGATACGACGATCTATTGAAGAGCCTGACTTGTGGAAGCCATTGGAAGCGCTGCACGTCCAAGTAGAGATTGCTACAGCTAGAGGCTCGGCAGGCGACGCCTGAGCTGAAGCTGTTTATAGAGTTTGGCCGAGGCGGCCCCAAGTGCTGTGGATGCCGTTTCTCGAAGAAATGGATGGGCATCTGGACAGCACGTGGGTGGAGGACGGTGGAGTTGGACATGGCCAGATGTTCACGGCATGAGAAAAATGAGACGGATGCACAGAGGATTCAAGCGCCTCTACCCGTGCCGGGGACAGGGTCTAAATTTTCCACGAGGGGCCTGTGGCGGTGTGGGTAGGGCACGGAGATTGGCCAGATGGAGATTCTAGGGGGATCTCCAGCGGGTGTTATCGATGAGAGCGCCGTGCGAACCGCAGGAGGAGATGAGGAACCTCAGCGAGAGGCAGAGAAGCAGAGTGGCAGAGACACGGTGTTTGACCTTGTGTTGGACGCTGGCGCGGCGAGTGGATCTGATACGCTCATGGCATGGCGACGGCGGCGGTTGGTCGCAGGCGTACCCATCCAACATGGGTTTTCTGGCTGGTGAGCACCGTACCAGTTGGGTACAGACTAGGACGGGATGCCCCCTTTTTCACGTGAGACGAACGTCGCAGGGGAGGTACATGGGACATGGCGGCGCTAGATCAGCCGAGGGGCATCGGCCAAGGTTCATCAGCGGCGGCGTCCATGCTCTGGCAGGGACTCTGGAAGCGGAAAAGCGGGCGCTCGATCTGCGATACAATCTTGCTGGTGGTGAAAATGCAGCATCGCGCGCAAGGCACGCATCGGGACGGTTGAGACGGGCTCGACGGAAGGGCTGGCAGGCAGCATGCATGCACCCGCCACACTGCGCGTCAGCCACGGGGGGGTGCTGGACGTTTAGCTGATGCAGAGGGCGGACATACGACGGGTAATGATCCGCAGGCAGTTTGCAGACGATACGGCGTGATAGCGTTCGAGGGCGGGCAGTTTTGGCACCACATCCGGCTGGCGCGGGCAGGGCCAGTGAATGCTGGGCGCGCAAGGGTCTCGTGCTCTAAACGGGGATCGGCGCCAGCGACCGACGCAATTCGCCGTGAGGGCTGCCCTAGCCAGCACTAAAGGCGCCTAGCAGGGAGCTTGGGCCGCCTGACATGAAAGAATGTTGAACCAGCCTGGAGTTGTGCAGAGGCCGGCGACGGTTGGGACGGCGATGCGATGGGGAGGGAGGCAGGCGATGGGGATGGGGGTGGGTTGTGTGCGCCCCCAGCCACCACCTCAGAGAGAGACGGAGAGAGAAAAGAAAAAGAGAGGCAGCAAGCGAGCGAGCGAGCGAGAAAGCTGTTCACATTCTCACGGCAAGTATCGTCGTGTACCTACCTCAGGCGCACGGGGCGGTCCTTGGTGGTCGCGGTTCATATGTGAATGTATCGAATCTGGGTCTGAACGTACGAACCTGCGTGAATGTGCTGCAGAATGATACAATCGCTGCGGGGGCATCCCACCACCAATCGCACCGCGACCAACACAGGCAAATGGCAACAGGGCGGTCTCGTGAGGGGACGCGCTCTGGCAGCCAGGTTGGACGGGCGGGCGAGGAAGGTCATGCGATCAGCTGCAGCAAGATAGCAGCCAGCAGCCAGCAGCCCGCAACCACCGCCGGCGCCGCCTGTCTTTCTTTTGAGCTGCTTGCTCTGCCATGTCCTGCTCGCTGGAGGCTGCCAACCGCGCTCCCTCGCCCGGTGCACGGCGCGGTTTCACGGTGCATAACTGAGGCGGTTGAGTCACGTTAATTCGACGGCGCAAGGCCCAGGCGTGATGCAGCGAGCGGGTCTGCGGCGGCTGCAAAGTTCAGAGGACGTGCTGCGAAGACAAATTTCGGTACATCCCTGCAGCGCCCCTAGCAACGAACCCTCGCACCTTAAAACACTGCCGGTCCTTTCGTGGCGTGCTCTCCCTCCCTCATTCTCTGCATCCCCCTCGAGCCTTCTTCGCTGAAGCTGCCACCTGCAGGCACAGAGCCTTCTTCTTTCCGTACGTCTTTGTAATTATCACGCCGGAGCTTGCCTCCATCCCCACTCTCTGCCACCACCCCACTGCCAGCCTCCATACGCCGCGCCTCGCTACCCGCACCTCTCCACCAACACAGCCCAGAACAGCTCCAAACACCATGTCTGCCGCAGTTGAGCACCCGCTCGTCGAGCCCCAGCAGTCTGCGCCTCTGCAGGAGGCCAGCGCCGTCGAGGCCCAGCCCGAGACTACGCCTGCCGTGACCGAGGACAAGCCCGCCGAGGCTGCCGCCGCACCCGTGGAGGAGGCCCCCAAGGCCGACGGCGAGGCTGCTGCCGCCGCCGCTCCCGTCGAGGAGAAGAAGGAGGAGAAGCCCACCGAGCCCATCTACAGCGGTGCCCTCGGCTACAAGGCCCCTGGCCTCAAGAAGTGAGTTTGCCCGCCATCCACCGCCAGAGGAAGCTCCGTCTGACAGCAAAACAGCGCGTTCCGCTTCTCCAAGAAGTACTTCTGGTTCGGTGAGGAGGCCGCTGTCCCCGCCTCCAGCCTCAGCCACTACCTCCGCGGCGAGAAGGCCGAGGTTGCTCACCCCACCGCTGCCTGGTCCAGCGTCACCGGCAAGGGATTGTTGTTCTTCGTCAAGCACGCCGACGAGAAGGCCACCCCCGCTGGTGTCTTGAACTTGGTAAGCCGATATCCGCCAGTCCGATGAATCCATCGCTGACATCTACAGGCCGACGCGACCGAGCTCGCCAAGGACGGCAACGTTGCTTTCCACTTCAAGCTGCACGGCGGCAAGCACACCTTCGAGGCCCAGACCGCCGCTGAGCGCAACGGCTGGTTCGTCGCTGTCGAGAAGGCCATCGAGGAGGCCAAGGCTTCCAAGGAGACGGTCGTCGCCAACGAGACCTACAAGGAGGAGCTCACCAAGCTCGGTATGTCTCGCAAATTTTTCCTGCCCCCAAACGCGTCGTTTCAACGCGCAACGCGCCTTAAGGGGCTGCATTCGCTTGTTCCCGCGCTGCAGGTGCACTGACACGCCCCACAGGCAAGCCCACTACGCTAGCTCCCACTACCGCCGCCGCTGGCTCCACCCCTAAGAAGAGCACTGATGTCACTCCCAAGCCCGCTGAGGGCGAGGCTGTCGCTGCCGAGGAGACTGCTGCCCCGGCCCGCACTGGATCCTCTTCTTCCAGCTCTTCTGACGAGGACAAGAAGAAGAAGAAGGCTGCCAAGAGCAAGAGCCGCTCCGTCTCTCGTGGCAAGCGCGCCTCCATCTTCGGCGGTCTTCTTGGAAAGAAGGACAAGGTCGAGGAGAAGGTAGAAGAGAAGAAGGAGGAGAAGAAGGAGAAGGCTGAGGAGAAGGAGGAGGAGAAGAAGGCCGAGGAGCCTGTTGTCGCGGCCGAGCCCGCTGCTGAGGGTAAGTTTATCTTGCATCAAACCAAAGCACTGGAACTTGATTCTAATGATAATAGCCTCCACTGCTCCCGTCACCGCTCCCGTTGTCACCTCCGACGTCCCTGCCGTTGAGGAAAAGAAGACCGAGGAGACTGCTCCCGTTGTTGCTCCTGTCGAGGAGAAGAAGGTCGAGGAGAAGCCCAAGCCCGCCAAGCGTGCTTCCATCTTCGGCAGCTTCGCCCAGAAGCTGAAGAGCCCTACCCACGAGAAGAAGGAGGCTGATCTCGTGCCTGCTGCTCCCGCCAAGGAGACCGAGGTTGCTGCTGAGGCACCCAAGCTCGACGAGCCTGCCACCACCACTGAGAGCGCTCCTGTTCTCCCCCCGGTTGCTCCCGTTGAGGCTGCTCCTCTCGAGGGCACCACCGAGGCTCTCAAGGTCGAGGAGCCCAAGGAGGCCGAGCCCACTGCCGTCACTCCCCGCAAGGAGAAGCAGTCGTTCTCTTTCGGCAAGTTCCTTGGCGGCAACAAGGAGAAGGTCAAGTCTCCTGCCACCGAGAAGGCTCCTGAGCTCCCCAAGACTGAGGAGGCTCCCAAGATCGAGGAGACCCCTGCCGTGGCTGCCCCCGCTGCCGTCGAGCCCGTCGCTGAGGCTCCCAAGGAGGAGGCCAAGGAGGAGCCGGCTGCTGAGGCCGCTACCACCACCCCCGCCACCAAGGAGAAGAAGCGTGGCTCCATCTTCGGTGCTCTCGGCAGCAAGAAGGAGGGTGACGACAAGGCCCGCAGCGGATTCGGTGGTCTTTTCCGCGCCGCCAGCAAGGCCGGCAAGCCCAAGAAGGAGAAGGAGGCTGCTGCCGCCACCGAGGCCGCTGAGCCCAAGGAGGAGAAGACCGAGGTCGCTCCCATCGCCGAGGAGACCAAGGAGGACGCTGCTGCCCCTGCTGCTCCCGCCACCGAGCCCGCCACCGTTGGTGACGTCGCTCCCGAGGCGGTCGCGGTAGGGCAGGACTCCAAAAGCACGCCGCAGGTCTCAGCCACTGCATAAAGTATGGTGGGAAGATCCCTCCTTCGTCGACGACAGCCATGATGGAATGACGGAAAAGCAAAGACGGCTCATGGCGCTTGTCTGACCGCACAAACGGCTACCACTATTCCCCCAACCCCCCCACCCCCCCAAAATACCCCCGGGCTCCACCTCGGTGTCAGTCTCGGACTGCATTCCCCTGCACATTTCGTCTCCTATATACCCAGTTTCGGTTCGACCAACTCCCGTTCGTTCGTTTGTCACTCGTGGGTCATGATCTGCCGGCCTAGGGCACTGACATGTTTTGGAAGGATCATGTGTGTTGTTGTGTCCCCCCACAACAACGGTTTTTTCTCTCTTGTCTAGATTGATACCACTCTGCAACTGCTTTCTTTTCCATTTTCCTGCTTTTGATACCAGTTGTCTGTTTGGTTTGGTCGGTCGGTTGCTGGGCTGTCGTTTATATACGAACGTGGTCGTGTCTTTTGTTATTCGCGCAAATACCCCCTTGATACCCACAAGTGCGGCCTTATGCGGTTCTGCACTTAGGCCACTAGGGCGCATATGCACAGCACAGCGCATGTCTCTCATCACATCGTAATAATCTCTAATTAGAAAATGGAAGTGGTTTTGCTATGTTTTGTGCTTGATATATATATATATATATATATTGTGATATTTGTGGTGATGTGGATGGGAGAGGGAGGCGAGAGAAAGAGAAACCAACCCTCATCATATGAGGTCATGATGGTGATGCTGATGTCGATATTCCCGAGGTCGTATCCCCCTCGCCCCTTCGTTCCCTTCCCTCCAGGCTCCCGACTCCCGAGGTCCCCTCATCCAATACCCATATCCATATCCATCCCATACCCATCCCATACCCATCCCCCCGCCCAGCCAATCACCATCGCCCAAAGTCCGCTCCCGCTCCCGCGTCGTGTGTGTGTGGCGCACTCGCATGACTGCCAATGCTAATGCTGTTGCTGAAGCGGGCGGCAAGTCCCCTTCCCTTCCCTTCGCTCTGCATTAGTGGGCATCTGGTCTGGGCTGTAGCGCTGCTTGCTGCTGCTTTTGCTTGGATGTGGGGATGGGACTGGAGTGGGCTGGGGGCTGGGGGCAGAGGGGAGGTCATGTGGTGCGAGGATGGCGAGGCGAGGCGTGGCAGGGGGTTTTGGGGGAAGTGTGTATGGATTCGTGGATGTGTGTATGTAGTATATGTAGAGCCTGCGGTTCAGAGAACTCATTTTCAGCCTACCCATCTGTCTGTCTTTCCGTCTGTCTGTCTGTCCGTCCGTCCGTCCGTTTGTCTATCCGTTCTGCGCTGTGCTATGCTTCGCTGCCCTGCACTGCCCTGCCCTACCCTACCCTATCCTACCCTACCCTGCCTTAGAGGCGGGTGTGGGTTTGTGGTGTGACGCCTGCGCTGGCTGGCTTGCCGGGTCGTGCGTACGTACATACGGCTCGTACTCTAGCACCGTCCAACCCACCTAGCCTAACCCAACCCAACCTAACCTAACCTAACCTACCTTCCACTTGGGTAAGAGCAAAGGTGAAAGCTTGCCTTGCCTTGCCTTGCCTCGCCTTGCCTTGCCTTCCTACCTTCCCCGCAAGGCTGCGCCATTTTATACACGCCTGCCTTGGGTTCGGTCTGCATGTCTGCTTCTTGCTGAGCGCGTCGTGCAGCTGCGTACGACCTCTTACCTGCGTTGTTCCTCCTGCGTTGTTCCTCCTTCGTCGTTCCTCCTCTGTCCCGGGCCCTCGTCCTGCCGTCGCGCCTCCGCTTCGTGCGTCTCCCTCCTCTCTTCACGCACGCGCGCTGCAGTCGTTGTTCTTGCACGCACGCGTATTTTGCCCTCGTTCGTATCCACTCGACACTTTATCGTTAAATGTGTATCTTTTGGTGAGCGGCAGGAGTCAGTCACTCAGTCACTCGCTTGCGATATATATATATTGCTAGGTGGGAGTAGCGGTCATGGTGAGTGGGATCTGTTTATTAACGTACCGTTCCCCGGGAGGTGGTCGTGTGAGACATGCGTGGCTTGCGCGACGACTAGCTGCTGGGCTGCTGGCCATGACTTTTCTTTTTTTTTGCCGCCGAGCGTCGTCGGCCAGCTTCGCAGCTTATACAGCGTCATGGTAGACGTCGTCGTCGCGCCCGGCACGGCGTGTGCTGCGCTGCGCTGCGCTACGCAACCCATGCCTCACGGTATATCACCCCTCGCGGACCCAGCTAACACGCGCATAGGGTTGCTGCATTTCTAGGGCCGATGCGGGCGACGACCCAGCGTCGCAGCGCAACGCCTCGCAGCGCAACATCACAAACCCTACCCCCTCGCGTGGCTCGGCTGCGTCGTCTCCCCGCGCCTCCGCCTCGCAACCACCCGCCGGGAACAGGCCAAACGTCCCCTTGAAGCCCATCGACCCGGCGCATCGCTCTAGACTGCCCAAGACGCTCGCTTCGCCCACCGTGGGCAGCCACAGGAGCCATGTCCCCATGCGCAGTGATAGCATGACGGGCCATTTTACCCGCCAGCGCCTCGAGAAGGAGCGGAATGAGTGGTGGGATACGCGGACGAATGGATCGGCCGAGATATGGGCTGCGCTGCGGGATATGGTGCGGAATCTCCAGGCGGGTAATGTGGAAGAGGCTCAGGTGTTGCTGGATGCGACTGAGTGCACTTGCCCTAACGGGATGCTCTGGCGGGGCATATTCGATCATCGCGGGGAGTGGTACAAGGTGCCCGAGTGGATAGTCATCGAGCCTGAGGGCCTGGTAGTCGAAGAAGATTTGAAAGACGAAGCTGGTAGTGTTGGCGATGACGAGGACAAGGAGGTGGAGGTGGATGAGCTGGGTGAAGAGGTCAAGGTCAAGTGCAGGTTGAGCTCGGGGCACGATTGTGTCGTGGACATACGGAAGGGAGAGCGGGTGGCCAGTCTGATCACCAAGTTGAAAACTAAGGCTGGAGTGAGTTATCTCCCGTGGGATCCCAACCCAAAACTGACCATGTACACAGGTACATCCCTACGCTCGTGTCCGCCTCATGTACAGCGGCAAGCCCTTCGATGAAAGCCAACCGCTGGAAGCCAATCCCCACTGGAACTACGACGCAAAACACGTAGTCATCGCAATGGTATTTGAGTAGTCTTTCAACCGACCACTGCGCACCCGGAATGTCCCTCTCGACTCCACCGAGCGAGCCGCCCAGGCCGTCAAAATGCTCCTCCGTGACACGCACCACCAGGCCAACGAACCTCTCCGTGTATTTACCTGTGCATCTTCTTGTCTAGATCTCCTCAGATGGTGGTTCGGACCCGAGGAGGTCGACAAAATCTTCCCATCCAGGAGACGCCGCGCCCAACGTCCATCCTGGCCTACCCCTACGCCCCCGCCGTTCCGGCCCCCTCGACGCGTCACGCCTCCCCGCGGTCGTCCGCACATCATTGTCGGCACGGGGCCCGCGGTGTCGCCTACGTATGCGAGACAGAGCGCTCAGCCTGGGCGGAGCTCGTTCTCCTCGCAGCAGACGACGCGGGTTGGGACGCCAGGGCCTTCAAACGCGGTGTGGATCGCGAGCTCGGAGCGGACGCCGACGCCGAATTCGAGGGGGTCGCGGGGGTCGAGTTCGTGGCCGGAGGATGCGAGGGAGTTTGCGAGGGGGCCTGAGCCGGATTCGAGGGGGTCGTGGGGGTCGGACGATTGGTTCACAGATGGGAGGCGGAGTGGGCGGTACGAGAGGACGCGTACGCCGGATGGGCAGTGGAGGCGGGATTCGAGGGATTGGCCCGAGGATGCGAGACGCTTTGTGAGGGGGCCTACGCCGGATTCACGGAGGAGGCGGGATTCAACTGCTTGGCCGAGGGATGCAAGACAGAGTGGGCGGTATGAGAGGACGCCCACACCTACGTCACAGAGAAATCGTAACTCGACTCATCGGCCTACGAATACAAGACAGGCCGCCCGGTCGTCGAGGACTCCCACGCCTACTGCACAGATAACGCGTCCTCCGACTCCTCACCCTTTTCAATGGACTCCACCAGGACTCAGACCTCAAGGAGGGGTGCAACAAGCCACTTCAAGAAGGGCGGCGCTTCCTATCAGCCCCCCGTTCGCGCACTCGCCGCGTCATCATCATCAAGGCCCCACGACGGCACAAAGTCCATCCCAGGCAGGCCCGTCAAATGCCTCCCAAAACCAATGGGCTGCAGGACAGCCGTCCAAGTCCACAGACCCTTCACCACAGACACGGTATCAACCAGGAACCGCGTCTTCATCTGCACCACAATGCGGTTGTTTGTGGTCAGGCCCTCCTCCCGAAACCGAAGAGGAACAACGTAAATTTCTCCCTCGACCATCCTGCTGTAAATGCGAATTCCGGCGTCCGCAAGAGCAATCTGATACTGAGCCTGTATCCGTAAGTGCCGTGTATTCAAGTAGCATCTTCGTCGATCCAGGACTGACAGAGTCCAGATCCCGCTACGATACCGGCGTTCATCCCTCCCCACAACACAGCCATGCGCCGAATTCGACTCCCCAATGCCCTGCACATGCGGCCCAACCCACCCCATCGAAGCTCCCCCGAAGTAATCATCACAACGCCCACGCCAGACCCACCCACGCCAAATCCGCCCCCAGCTCGCCCGCCATCCCCAGACCCACATCGTCTCCACTCTTGGCACGTTCCCTCCAACCAAACGCTACAAGTCCCCTCTCGCCGCCGCACAAGGTCTCTCTCCCGCCAGAGACTCAGAGGCGGAAGCCAGGATCGATGGTACGATCGCTCGCGGTGGTGGGTGCAGCGTCGCTTCTGCTTCGGGCCGCATATCCCAGCTACCATGGTCACGCCGCCGACGCCTCCTAGGACGCTGAAACGTATCCCGGAAGAGGTATCGGTGCGGGGTGCGAGGGGTATGAGACTTTTGCTCCCGAGACCGCGGCCTGAGGAGTGGATGCCGAGATGGCCGGGTCCGGGGCCGGGTCCGGGGCTGGGGCTGGAGCGGGGATATATCCCGCATACGGCGCGGCCACCGCTGGTCGCGCGGATTAGGTACGTGGACGTGGAGGCGTACAGGGCTCCTGCGGCGGTGCAGGGGGAGGGGTTGAGCGATGAGGAGAGAGCGGCTGTGGGGCTGGGGGCTTACACTGCATCGCAAGCTCAAGTTCAGTCTCAAGCTCAAGCTCAGTCTCAAACTCAAACTCAAGAGGTAGTAGTCCAAGGGGGCATGCCAGCCAGACCTGGCGTCGACGACCCGTTGAGAGCGAATAGTTCGACACGCTTTGCACAAGCGCAGGCGGGGAGGGACGCGGCGTTGGTGGATGAGGATGTGGATTGGGCGCTGGTGAGGGACTTTCAGTGGTTGGCCGGGTGGATTAGCGTTGGTGGGGAGGGGGAAGGGGAGGGGGTGAAAGAGGAGGGGCGGAAAGAGGGGGTGAGCAAGGGCAGGATGAGCAAGGGGAGGATGAGCAAGGGGAGGATGAGCAAGGGGAGGATGAGCAAGGGGAGGATGAGCAAGGGGAGGATGAGCAAGGGGAGGGCGCAGGGGAGGGGGGAGTAATGTAATGGGTGTGGTGGAGAACGGGGGTTAGTAATAAGTAATCAGTAATGGGGTAATGGGGTAATGGGGTAATGGGGTAATGGGGTAAAGGGGTATCGGCACGCCCCGGGTTAATCAGATAATGTCTAGTCAGTAGACTGATTGATAGTGTGAGAATGAGGAAGGTATCTCATCTCATCTCATCCCATCTCATCTCATCTCGTTCTCCCTTTCCATTTTCATTTCCATTCCATATGCTATGAACGATGTACATGAGTTGGTGAGTGAACGAGCGAACGAGTGAACGAGTAAACGAGCAAATGAGTGAACATGAAAGAAGATCAATAGAAACATAATAGATGAGTGGGTGGGAGTGTATAAGAGGAATTATTTCCTCCCTCCCTCTCCCTCCCTCTCCCTCCCTCTCCCTCCCTCTCCCTCTTTATCTCTCCTTCCCTCTCCCGTTATCTCTCCCTTTATCTCTCCCTTTCTCCCTCTCACACACCAGCAAATGTATATCCCCGCACCATCTCTAGAGTTCGAAATCAGCAAGCTTGATGGATCCGAGTTACGGCGTAAGCGCTTTCGAATTTCTTGGAAAATAGCCTGGTCTGGTCGGGTCTGGTCGGGCCGAGTCTTGCGCTGTGGATATATGTATATACATACATATATATATATATATATATATATATATATATGTTAATGATATATATATGTATGCATGTATGCATGTATGCATGTATGATGTTGTGTTACGCCGTCGTGGCTTTATTGTTATTGTTATTGTTATTGTTGCTGTTGCTATTATCTCCATTATTATTATTATCGTCGCACTGCGGATATCTATGAAGGTATATATTTAGATTCCGGGGGATTTACGCGCTGTGGGATATAATCCATATAATATATATAAAACACCATATAGAAAGACAGATGTAGAAAGGGGGTTGTGATGTTCTCTTCCGAGCCTTTTGTTGCGATGTTGTTTTCTAGATTGCTTGGTGTGAGCAGGGGGAGGTTGGGTGTGTGTATGATAGATGCGGTGGAGGAGGCGGAAAGGTTGAGAAAAAGAGAATGAGAATGAGGAAGGGAAGTGGGTAAAGATGAGATGAAGGTGTGTGTTGGGATGTGGAGAGGGGTGGGTGGGTTAGTTGGTGGGTTAGTAGGTTAATGGGTAGGTAAGTGTATGTATGGATAGATTATTCAGAGTATATCACAGTGGGAGGGGGCGGGACTAATGAGAAAAGAAACGACAGAAACAACGTCCTTCTTCTTTGTCCTCGTATCAATCTTAGTCGCCCTTCAAGCATTGATCTATTTATAAGCGCTCCTTGTTCTCCTCTGGTAGATGAGTTTGTTAAGTCCGCTTTATGATCACTGTTATGTGGGTATGGAATATTGTGGAGTTGAGAGCTAGTGGTTTTGGTAAATAAAAGTTATATTTTACTGCTATAAGTTCCTAGAAGAAAGCTAGGATTATATATGTAAAGAATCAATACTATTATTTAGTTACATTGGCTAATTCTAGTGCTTCTATTATCAAAAGGTATGAATCGACCTCTGGATTGTTTTTCTCTACAAATACCTAGACAGGTTCTTACGATGGTAATTATAGATATGGAAATATATATGCAAGGCCATATGGTGGGGCTGAGGTATTCATGGAGTTTGTATATGGATGATATGTGTGTATAACGGTGGGATTGTGGGAGGTGGGGGTGGGGATATGTGAATGATCTGGCCAAGTCCTCACGATGATAATTGAACTTCGACCTAAATAAACAGACCACGGCGACAACTGTAAACACAAAATATCATAATCTTTAATTAATCGCATACCTCACTATATGTTTTCTCTGTCCTGCTGCCCGCGCGCAAGGCAAGAGTAACGCCCGTATGTGATTGGTTGCTTGGAACGCTGCACCGCCCCGTCAATATAGCCAGATTAAATCCCAGCTATCATGCTCCACAACCTACCGTCCTCCACTCTTCAGCATTACTATCTGCTCTTTCCATCTGCTGCTACTCGCGAAATATCATAAACCAAACATTACAATACTATATACCGGCCACCCCTTTGAATGCGCAGGCTGCATAGAAAAATGGAAACCGACAAGGCTGAGATCCCTACGGTGAACTCCGACTCCCTTCCTGCACTAAAAAAGAGTTACACGTACCAGGACAACTTCTACACACCTTCCAACTCCGAATTTTACAAAAGCAACCCCTATTCGGACCTCGACCAATCGAAGCATGAGATCAGGCTCTTAGAACTACGTCTAGTACAACATGGGCAGCCTATTGAAGTCAGCTTCAGGACAATCAGTCTAGATTTGCTGGAGACTGAAAAAGAAAACAACTTCACCGCTATATCCTATGCTGCAGGAAGCTATGACGAGACCGAGACAATGTACGTCAATGGCATTCGCTTCAACGCCTTTGCAAATCTGGCTCGTGCTATTCGGCAAGCCGCGCAAGCGATGGAAAAGGAGGAACTTCAGGGCTATCCTCGACTTATATGGACGGATCAGATCTGCATCAATCAATCGAACGTCGAGGAGAGATCCCATCAAGTAGGCTTCATGCGCAGCATTTATGAGGCTGCTACGGTGGTATTGGCTTGTTTGGGTGACGACCCTACCAACGGACGATGTATGGAAGTTATCGATCGCATGAAGAACTGGTCCGACCTCACGGTAGATGCCGACGATACCACGATCCGCGTAAATGGCTATGTAGTGGCAAATCTAAATGACAGGGAGATTCAAGAGGACTGGGTCATGCTGAATGGTCTTTTTTCTTGTCCGTGGTGGCGGAGAGGTTGGGTGTATCAGGAAGCTATTGTTGCGCAGGAAGTCATTTTGCTTTTCGGGCACTTCACCATTCACTGGGACATCCTATCAAGAATATTGCAAACCATTGTAATATTTCCGTCGAAATCCATCAAGGATAAAATTCAGGAGAACGGGATTTCCACCAAGTGGAGCATCAATTGGAGTCAGGGTCCCGGATATGCTTATAGAATGGACCGGACCCGCATAGATCAAGATCTCAGTATAGAGATTGTACCGTTCTTGAAAGATGCTCCAGCTTATGAGTTTTCGGATATGCGGGATCGGGTTTTTGCTTTTGTGGGCCTTGCAGATCCTGCCTACGATATCGTTCCCGACTATACAATCTCTCCAGAAGCGCTGTTAATATTGACTTGTAAGAAGGTCATACTACATGAACGGAAATTAAACATTCTAGCTCATTGCCAAAGGATTTTCGATGGAAAAAAGATACCAGGAATCCCTTCCTGGGTACCCGATTGGTTAACAATTGCCTCTTTCGCCGGCTGTATGAAATTAATAGACCAGGGAATGGGTGTCAAGCATCCTTTTCGGGCTTCGAGAGAACTTCCAAATACTTCCACATTCGTAGAAAATGATGGATTCGAAAACAGCGTACTGAGATTGCAGTGCTTGTTTATTGATAGCGTTGCGACCGGGACATCACTTGGTTCGCGGGACGAAACAGTGGATATACCTCTAGACGTCTGGGCACATAATGTAGCACCCATAGGCGACGAGAAAGGCTACAGATACCTAGATGGTTCATCAAAAACCCTCGATGAAGCATTCGACTCCGTACTTCAAGGTGGGATTGAGGATAATGAACTCAGTCCTTCAGAATCAGAGGGGAATGCTCTGTATATCAGGACATTTGCCCAATGTTTTCGGTCGCCAAAGGGCTATTTGGGCATTGCCAAAAAGTCGGCAGGTCTGAGGTATACAGATCAGATTTGCGTACTCCTTGGGGCAGATTTTCCATTTATTCTAAGGAAAGTGGAGGAACACTTTATTCTTATATCCGATGCATATGTGGAGGGTCTTATGTATGGAGAGGCCATTGATCTGATGGAGCAAGAGAAGCTGGAGTTGGTCACAATCGACATTCATTAATAAATCCAATATCTTGTGGAACGATGGAACGAAAAAAAATATCTTGTTATCCATCTCATAGATTCAAACGTCTTACTCCTTTGACCAGCCACAATTGACTAAGCCACTACTAAAGTATCCTTCCCACAAATTGTCAATTGTTTGGTGAATTAAGCGAGTCTGACTAGGTAGTTTGAATAAATCATAACCCGACCATAATATTCAGCGAATCAATGTGGCTCTCGTGGAAAGACGTCAAAAGGTTAAAGCGTATTACAACGTGACACCTTGAAAGGTCCCCATGGCATTTTAGCTGCTTAGTGTCATGTCAAATACTACTAGGCGAATAGAAGGGACTGCTCAAAGTACCATACTGCAACCAAGGTACTGCTTGAGCTCCCAGGTAGCAATTTCGTTCACGTTGAAATCAAGTCATCTCTTCGATTCGATGAACTTTACATTCTCTTTAATGTGTTTGCTGCAAGACCCTAAGTCCCCACCAATCACCTTATCAAAAACCCCACCTCATCCATCAAATCCTCGCAATACAATTCATCCACCAACCCCCCTCCATAACCCCCCCAACATACGCTCCCCCCACCAACCCATACACCTTCTCTCCATCCTTTCCTCTCTCCCCATCCATCTCCCTCAGTACAAACAAACTCGGCGCCCCAAACACCACAACAACCAAATCCCCTTCCCTCACCCCC
Organism: Pseudopithomyces maydicus; assembly: GCA_026873275.1. Taxonomy (NCBI): domain Eukaryota; kingdom Fungi; phylum Ascomycota; class Dothideomycetes; order Pleosporales; family Didymosphaeriaceae; genus Pseudopithomyces; species Pseudopithomyces maydicus. The sequence goes on along the minus strand of JANTUC010000010.1, from coordinate 1,682,765 downwards.
TCCGACCCCCCGCCCCCCATCCCCACGAACCCACTTCCCGTCGTGAAAAACGCCTTCCTCCCCTCACAACACGACCTCAACCCGATCTGGAACCCCTCCCTCTCCCTATCATCTCCATACTCATCCCTGACAAACGCCTCATACGCCCTTCCCTCCCTCCGCACATAGCTCCAATACGTCTCCTCATACTCCCCAGGCGCAACACCATACCCATTCCTCGCATCCGTATTCGAAACCAAAACACGCCACAGCGGCTCTGCGTCTCTAAACCGCTTCATCTGCGCCGCTACACCCTCATCGAACAAACAAGGCCGCTGTCTTACCTCCCTCACCACATCATCCAACTCCGGTAACCGCGCCACAACATCCCGCACCGACTCCCCCATCCCAACCACCCGATCCACAACATCAACCAGCAGCCCACGAAGCACCAACGTCCGCCGATCCGGGAGGATAACCCCGTTTACGGCGTCGGAGCCTGCGCCCGAGGCACTGCGCGGGGACGGGGGTTGAATATCATGTTCGGGGGGAGTCTCGCTTTTGGCGCGGTCTGGCGGGAGAAATCTGGGAGCCAGGAGGGGAGGATGTGTGGTTTGGGGGGTGGGGGGTGGAAGGGGGTGAGGAGCGGGGGTTGAGGGGCCGGGGGGTAGATGCCGGTTAGGAAGGAGGGGCCCGAGGGGAGGGAGAGGATGTACGTCATTGCGTCGGTGTAGACTTCTGTTGTGGATTTTTTGTAGTCTATTGGAATGGGAGTGGGGGTAGGAGTTTGGTCGGTGGTGGTGGAGGTGGGTTGTTCCAGGAGGCCGAGGAGGGCGTAGATTCTGTCGCGGGGGTCGGTGGCTTCGGAGGAGCGGGATAGGAAGAGGAGTCTGTGGAGGGATTCGCCGCCATGGGTGAGGATGGTTTGGCGGAGGTTGTGCATGAGGTCCAGCTTTGAGAGGCTGAGGCGTTCTTGTTTGGGGGCGGATGAAGGGGACGGATGGGGATGTGGCCGCGATCCAAACGGGAGAAGCAGGTCATCCGCTATCTTCTCCCACGCTGCCACCAGCACCGTCCAGCTCGCCCTCTTCCACCCACACACCACGACGGGATCGTTCCTCGCCATACCCAACTCCTGCAATATCCAAACGCGACTGAACCACGGTCGCCTATCCATCAACGTGAAAAAGAAGCTGCCACAATGCATCTTCAAAATCTTCCTCTTTACATCCTCATCTCCATCATCCTCCCCCTTCCCCCTTCCACACCCAACTCTCCCCATCCCCCACATCCCCCAACCCCCCAAACGCCCCATCACTCTCCTCATCCCCCTCCCCCAGCCAAATTACCACCTCCGCCGCCCCCGCATAGATGTCCCTCATCATACCCACCTGCGCGCTCCGCTCGTCCAAATCCGCCTGATTGATACACACCGCGTCGATCCATATTTCCAGCGCTGCATCCCCTTCCGCTGGTCTGATATGCAGCAGCGCCGCGAAGAGATTCGGCGTGACGGCCCAGTCGCTAGAGTCGAGAGTGATGCTAGGGGATGCTGGCGCGGAGCGAGATGGCTCGCCCCAGACGTAGGAGAGGGCGGCGTACGTGGGGGGTGGGCTCGAGGTGAGGGATACAGTGGATAAGGTGCATGTGAGAGGGGAGTTTTGGGGGCCAGGGCGGAGGGTTAGGAGGCGGATTTCGCGGTGGGAGGGATCGAGTGGGGTGTAGGGAGATGTTTTGGTTGACATGTTTCGATATGATTGAAGTGGGTATTCTAGTTGTACTCGGCACTTGGTGTCATGATTTTGGCAACTACGGATATGTGAAGGTAATAGCACCAACTCCACACTCATCACTCTAGGTCTCGTATCGCCGCAGTCGTGGTCGTGGTCCAAACAAAAACCGTACCAACCTAGTCCAGCTAGCCTGACCATACACAGCCCCCACCCCCCATCCATCCACCATCTACCACCCACCCCTCGCTAGTCCAATAAAAAAAACCACGTCCCCACTAACCACCTTAGTGCAAAAGTTGTTGGAAAGACAAAAAAAGGAAGTTGTGTTTCTCCGCTCCCAGAATCGAACTAGGGACCTTTCGATAACAATATGCTATTACAGTCGAACGTGATAAACCAACTACACCAAGCGGAGTGATGCGCTTAGTAAGCGCGCTTGATAGTTATTTTGGTCACAAACATAACTATATAGCACATAAATAAGTGAGCTGCTGCTGATGCTGAGGGGTTTTGTATGTATGGGAGCCGTAATTTTGGAAGGGGCGCGCTTGGAGGGGCTTGTTAGTGTGGGCTCTCCACTTTTAATTGGGGTTTAGCCGGGTAGGACTTGGGTGCCGTATACATTCTGTATGTATCCGTGTGACAATGCCAGAGACTCGTTTCGCCATGTGCAGAACGTGATGCGGAAGAAGGCGTGTATCTGTTATTTTAACTCATAATAACAGTTCTCATGATTTAATATCCTTGGGTACGAGATACACCCTCGCTGCTCTAAGTACCGCCCCCGACTCCCCAATCCCAACACCAGCACCGCACCTCCGCCGCCGCCGCCGCCGCACACGTACTCAAATCGAATCCGGCCTATAAGCCGGCATCCCCTCCTTCTGGCCCCACGCAAAAATCTTGCGATCCCAATCGAACCCCAAAAACGGCCACACCACGCTCGCCACCCACTGCCCCACCGTATCCACCACGATGCTCTCCCGCTTCGAGCTCCCCATGCTGCTCACGCGCATCAGCTCCGCCAGCCAACTCGTCCCCGATATCGTGTTCCCGGCTTCCAACCCCTTGAGCGCACCCGTCGCGGCTTCCAGCTCGGTCTGCTTCGGGTCCGTTTCCTCCAGCATCTTGGTGACGTCGGGCTTGGTCAGGTTCTCGATCTGCTCGCCGGGGGAGAGGATGGTGGCGGGGACGACCATGTTGATGGCGACGTCGAAGGGGGCGGGTGCTTGGCCTGAGGCGTTGTTGCTGGAGCGGCGCGCGCCGTTGTAGAGGAGGACTTCTTGGCGGAGGCCGTCGATGAGAGACTTCAGCGCTGCCTTTGCGGGCGAGTAGCCGCCGTAGCCGGGGAGCTGGCAGAAGCCGAGGACGGAGGAGGTGACGATGAAGTGGCGGGTTGGCTCGGAGGGGGCGCCGGCTTTGTAGGGGGTCTCGGGGTAGAGCCAGGCTTTGAGGGTCTGATGCGCGAGGAAGCAGGCGGCCCAGTAGTTGATGGCCATTTGGTGCTTCATGGTGTCCATTTTCTGGTCGACGAAGAGGCCTGGGGTGGAGGTGCCGGCGTTGGCCCAGACGATCTCTGGGGCATTGCCGTTGTTCCAGGCGGTGGCTTCGGCGAAGAGGCGGGCGTTGTCGGCTTCGGAGGTGCAGTCGGCGGAGATGTAGTGGAAGCGCTGGGTGGAGGGGTTCTTCGCTGCGGCTTTGGCGTACTCGGTTGCGGATTGGAGTTTCTCGACGTTGCGGGCGACGAGGATGACGCTTGCACCGCGTTGGCTGAGGAGTTTTGCGAGCTCCTTGCCCATGCCTTGGGAGGCGCCTGTGAGAAGGACGGTCTGTATTGTTGTGAGCGTCAATAGAACTGAAATTGGCAGTTGGGCATTCGCCGACTTACTCGTCCCTCTACAGGGAATTTGTTACCCCACGAGAGAAATCCCATGGCGATCCAGCTTAAGAGTCCGACCAAGACTAGAGAACCAACTACTAGCCACGAAGATGTGCCCTCCATCTATGTTGGCCAGGGGCGAAAACGAAGAATATATCAAGCAAACCACGCCCCAAATATGGCACAGTTCCCGTCGTTCGTGCAAAGGATTGGCTGTGCAGAATGTGGAAATGTGATTGGCTCCCTAATGCTCGGTCATCAATTCACCCGGCCAATCCTGATCTCGCCGTCAGCATTCCACAACCAACACGGCTCGATAGGGGATCCATCTTCATCAGGTAACGGTTTGCGAGTGAAGCCAGAGGGGTCTGCTTATATAAGTCGGCGCGCTACTTTAGCGCGAGTTTGGCCGCGGCAGCGCCCCACGCGCGCCAAGGCGGTGGCTCGAAATTTTGGAAACCTGCGCTGCCATCGCAACAACGTCGCCAGCGCCTCGCCAGAACTCTGCAAAATGGGGAAGAAAAGAAAGGCCGGTGGCCGCTATGGCGAGCCCAAGCCGCCGAAAGAGGAAAATTCAAAGCTTGCGATCGGCTCGTACGAGGACGTCGCCGATTCCGAGGACGAGTTCCATATCAACCGCGATAAGATACTGCTGGACGATGGGCCCGCGGCGAAGAAGATGCGGAAATGGAGGGAGGAAGGTCAGTGGTCGCGCGATTGCGTATAATGTTCCAATGCTGACGTTTTCCAAGACGAGTTGCTGGAGCCTTCGGACGAGGAAGTCCTCGACTACGATGACGACGAAGACGAGGAAGAGGACTTCGACGACGAAGCTGAGGCTGAAGACGACGACGATGACGAGCACAAGCCCGGAGCCGAGGACGACGAGGATCTGGGCGGCTGGGGCCCGTCGAAGAAAGACTACTACAATGCGGATGCGATTCAGACGGAACAAGATGCGCTCGACGAAGAAGCCGAGGCTCTGCGGATACAGAAGAAGCAGCTGCAGTCCATGACGGAAGCCGATTTTGGGTTCGACGAGGACGAGTGGGCTGGTCAAGATGCGGGTGCGGATGCAGAGTCCGGCAAGGTGGTCACCGAAGTTCTCCCCCAGCTCCGCATCACGGAAGACATGCCCGAGGACGAGAGGCTGAAAATCCTACGGACGCGATACCCGGAGTTCGAGCCAATTTCACAAGAGTACACCCGGCTGCAGCCTGTACACGACGAGCTGGCTGCTGCCGCCAACGCCGCCGCGCGACTCATCAAGTCAAAGTCTGGAAAGAACGGCACGCCTCTACGGACGCCAATGGCCATCACAAAATACAGAGCATGCGCAGCTTACGTAGCAGCCATGTCCATGTACTTCGCTGTGCTAGGATCTACGGCCAAAGACAGCGATTCGACAGCTATGGCCTTGGACCCCACCGAACTTCACGAGCATCCAGTCATGGAGAGCCTGCTGAAGACGCAAAATCTATGGAGGAAAGTGGAGAGTCTACCAGTCGGAGACCCCATGGTAGAAGCCAACCTTGGCGACGAGCTATCGGTCATCGAGGAAGCGTCACCAATCGAGGTCACCGATGAGCTCGACGTCTCCCAAAAGGTCAAGAAGCCCAGAAAAACCAAAGCCCAACGCGCTGCCGAAGCCGCCCAAGCCAAGTCCGACGCCCGCCGCGCAGAGAAACTCCGCCAAACCGAAGAAGAGCTCGCCTCCCTCGCCTCCCTCGCCACCACAAAGGCATCCCGCAAGAAGAAGACCGAGCAGCCCAAGCTCAACCTCCTCAACGCAGAGGACTCGGACTTTGGCGAAGAAACCGAGCTCACGGCCCACGAACTGGCCGAGAAACTCAAGAAGAAGAAATCCCTCCGCTTCTACACCTCCCAGATCGCCCAGAAGGCCAACAAGCGCGACGCAGCCGGCAAGGACTTTGGCGGCGACGCCGACGTCCCGCACCGCGAGCGCCTCAAGGACCGCCAGGCGCGCCTGCAGGCGCAGGCCGAGAAGAAGGGACAGAACAAGGACGGGCCTGGCGTCACGCTGGGCGAGGACGCGGGCGAGTCCGACGACGGCGAGGGCAGCGAGGGCGGTGCTGCAGATCAGACTGGCGACTTCGAGGACGACGAAGGCTACTACGACCTCATCGCCGCGCGATCAAACGCCAAGAAGCAAGATAAACTCGACCGCGCGGAGGCGTACGCGCTCGCCGCGCAGTCCAACGGCACGGTGGTGGCCGAGGAATTCATTGGCGAGGACGGCAGACGGCAGATTTCATACGCCATTGAGAAGAACAAGGGGCTTACGCCGAGGCGCGCGAAGCAGAGTACGTATCTGGTGGATCCCTTGGTTTCCGAGTATCAGCGGCTAATCTCTGTGCAGATCGCAACCCCCGTGTCAAGAAGAAGCTCAAGTACGAGAAGAAGAAGAAGGCGCTCAAGTCGCAGCGGCCCGTGTTCGATGCGGGTAAGAAGGCGGCGGGTGGGGCGAGGTACGGGGGTGAGCTTACGGGTATTAAGAAGGGGCTGGTTAGGAGTAGGAAGTTGTAGTAGTGTGAATAGAGGTTTGAGTGTGAGATTGGGGTTGAAGTTGGTTGTGAATGTGAATGTGAATGTGAATGTGAATGTGAATGTGAATGTGAATGTGAATGTGAATGTGAATATAAATATAAATGTGAGTATAGATATGAGTATAGGTGTGAGAGTAAATATAAATATAAATATTTATATAAATGTTAATGCATATATATTTAAATACACTCTTTACGAAGTTTTCAATTTCTATCCATCCTATCTATCCTCCTACTAGGCTGGTGCAATTTATGCCTTGCTCTGCTCTATCCATCTATTAATCTACCTATTTATCCACTACCTCTAGCAACACCCATGCTAAGTATTATATATATATACTTGTCCCTATATCTATACCCATAGTATAGCCGTAACTAGACCTATAGTCACAGCCGTACCCCACGCACCTAGTCTTATACATACGTATATAACTTCCTAACTACCTGCCTTCCCAGCCAACTATCTATTCAAACGCGTAGCTAGCTATCTTTCCGACCCTGTGGTTTGTATGTATAGTACAGTATATACATACATATCCCCGTTAACCGTTGCCCATTGCCCCTGCGTGCTCACTACCTACCACTACATACGCTACGTGGACCAATCTTGCGCGGGTACGAGTCAGATATCGTTATCGCATTAATAGTGTACCTGTCTATCTAGCGTGGCGCATGTGGTGTATCCATGCTGAAGCCGAGCTTTGGAATCGTGAAGCATATATGTATACATACATACACATGTACAAGCTGATTTATTTAAACATGGCGTGGTGTGATTGTGTCTGGGACGTACATGGATGTATACGTAGACACCTGCGCTGAAGCTATCACTTTTACATGAAAAAGCTCCCTGCGTGTATGGAAGCCCGTTCGGGACATCGAATCTGGTATATGTATACGACCCGTGCAGCGTGTAGAACAGGGCTGGGAATCAGAAGAGGTATGTAGATACGAGGAGCTGGGCTTCAATGCATATGCGCATGTACATGCATGCAGTGTGCGCGCATGCGGGGTAGCCCTGTGCGGTGAGGCTCGTGGTGCGTGCGTGCGTGCGTGGCAGCCCTGGGGGAGTGCGGCGTGTGGCAGGAGTGCAGTGCAGTGGGTAACGTGGAGTGTGGTTTTACGACAGCACAGGTGTGATGGGGAGTTGGGCTGAGTTGGACTGAGCTGGGCTGGGCTGGGCTGGGCTGAGTGATTAAGCTGGTTTGGTGAACCTTGGGAATGGGTTGCATGAAAAGGCGTGTGCTTCTACCCGGTTTGTGTATCCGGTATGTGATGATACCTACGTGCACTGGTTGAGGAACTTCACCATACGAACCAGCAGCTACACACTCAACCTCACCACAACAAGCATATCCTTGTCTGACTATGTACTCACCACCCATCCACACATACACATACATACATACAACCTCAAACCCCTCACACTCTTTATATACACCTAACCTCACCCAACCCAATAAAAGAACATCATCCCCCCACCACTCCCCCGCTACAAATCCCAACCACATCCAGACCAATACACGTCGCCAGCCATTCCTTAGACTGTGGCCCGTGACCGTGCCTGTGACCGGAACGCGACGTTGTTCCAACGTCAGGATCGGCGCCGCTAAACGTGGGCGTGGGCCAATTAGCGGGTGTGGGCGGGGACAAGCGAGGATCCCTGGTGGGGCGCACGTTGTGACCGGGATGTGTGGGGAGGGGAGGGAGGGGAACGAGGGAGAACAGGGAGTGATGGGAGGGGGAGACTGGTCTTGTGTGAGATGTATGTACACAATGACACATACAGCTGGGCTCTGTTGGTAGATTTCCATATATGTTTGCATGGGTGAAAAGGTGAGACGGTGAGTATAGATAGGTGGATAGGTAGATAGATATGTGGTGAAGACTGCTAGCTGTTTCGTATGTAACGTATGTGTTGATATCAATTCGTTTACACTGTCCACTCATCTCTCTCTAATCATCATCCCCAATCACTCAATCACATCCGTACCTCCACCATTCGTACACACAAAGGATCCTCCAGCAAACTTCCCTCGTATAACCTCGCCCTCAAACCTAAACACAGTCCATCCTCCCCCACCCATCGTTTGCCCTCCCAACAAGGATGCAAATCCCTCCCCATCCCCCCACCGCTACGTCACTCCACTCCTGCAATCCTCATGCACAATCCACACCTACCGTACCCGTACCGTACCTGAGCTCCACCGCGGCACTTCCCTACAAACCATGTACGTACGCTCACAAACCTTAGCGATGGCCGTTGATCTCCGTCCGGCTAGCCTGGCACCTACCCACGGACCACCAGACTATACGTACCGTACCTCCGCACGGTGCGGTGCGGTGCGACGGTCTCGTGGCCTCCTGGTCTCGTGGCCCGGCATAGTTTTCCTGTGGTTCCGCGGGGGAGGACAGGACAGGACAGGACAGGACAGGACGAAACGAAAGCCTGCGTCGAGTGCCATGCCTTGCGTGCGCTAGTGTCTATCTAGCTCAGCTCAGCTCAGCCCGGGTCCTACGTACATACGTAAGAGCCGTGCAACGCGCACGGATGTACGTAGGCTGGTATGTATGTACGTACAGCGCACACTCATGTACGGCGTGTGGGCAAAATTCTGGATTTTGTGACTTGTTATATAAACAAGCCTGTTTTCGCTTTTGGATTGATTGATCAAGGGAAGGTAGCGGGATTGAGAAGAGGGCTTGACGCTGGGGATTATTTTTTTGTATTTGCTGAAGAGGTTCGGATTGGATTGGATTGGATTTTGGATTGGATTGCCTCGGATTGGGAGGGATAGCAAGACGGGACGAGACAGACGCCCGGCCGAGGACTGGATTGGGCGGCACAAAAGTCACGCACACAACTCGCCAGCGTTGCGTCCACAACTTCGTTCCTACCTACCTCTCCACCACGGACTTGGAATCCAGCAACCCCTCCACACAACTCTCCTACCACTCAATCGATCACCAACCACCACCAGCACTCAACCAACCAACCAACCAACCACCAACCCACCCCCAAAAATGTCCACCCCAACCCCCGACCTCCCCACCCCCCAACCCTCCTCCTTCCCTCCCCTCCTCCTCCTCCTCTCCCTCCTCCTCCCTCTCCTCTCCCTCCCCCTCATCCACGCCGACTACACCACCTTCCTCTCCCTCGGCCCCGGCGGGACTCCCCCCACCCCCCTCGGCTACCTCAAAACGAAACTCCTCTCCCTCATCACCCTCCGCAACACCCTCACGCCGCCCCCTCTCCCCCCCACTTCCGCCCCCAATCCGGCCTCCTCACCCCCTCCTCCCTCCCTCACCGCCCCGGCCCCCGTCCCCTGGTGAGGGGCATCGCGCCGCAGCGACAGGCGACGCAGCGCTCGTCGCGGGCCGTCTACGGGCTCCTCGTGGAGGCACTGCGGGGCGTGGTGCGCGGGGCGCCGGCGACGCTGACGGAGGGGACGTCGTGCTTTGAGCCGCACTCGCACGGGATATTTGCGCGGACGCCGATTCTGCGGACGCGGTGTGGGGGGAGGTGTGCCATGCGCATGGGGTGGATGGGAGTTTGCACGTTGTGTTGCACCCTGCGGATGCGAGGGTTGTGTTGGAGCGGGGGTGGGGGGAGAGGCATCCGTTGGCGAGGGGGGGTGGTGTAGGCGGTTTGTGCCGAAGGAGTTTGTGCTTGTGTATGCGCCGAGGACGGAGGGGGAGGTGAGGGTTGTGATGGGGATTGTGGGGGCGGGGGTGTGGTGGGTGGCGGGGGTGGAGGTTGGTGAGAAGGAGGGGGTGGAGGGGAAAGTGGATAGGCTTGTAGAGGGAGGGGTTGGAGAGGTAGATGGGCTTGGGAAGGGATTGGTACAGGAGGCAGAGGCGGATAAGCATGGAAAAGCAGGCGTTCTAGATGAGACGTGTGCAAGGGAGGTGGGCGCTGCATGCAGAATGTGTACCGTACATGGCTGCGGGATGAAAGAGGTCGATGGAGCAAAAGCGGAGACAGCGTAGGGAAATGGATAAGGAGGCGGAGGCAGAAACGGAAGTTGAGGGTACTCGGGCACAAATTGAATTTTGGATGGATGGACGGACGGATGGGTGGATGGCAGAAGTATTTCGAATGGTTTTGTTTAATCGGTTTAGCACGCATTCGGTCGGCGCAAAGAGTTTGTCTTTCCATTTCTCTCGCAAGACGGACATCGTTCGTACAAATTGGCATTCAACGACGCTTCGAGGAAGGGGGTATCTATATCTATTCCAATCCGATCAGCTAGCCACTCCATGCATCCCACAGCTTCTCAAGTCCACTCACCAACGCTCCCTCATCCACCCCTCCCACCTTTCCTCTCCTTCATCACTTCCCCGCCCCAGCCCTCACCCACGCCGCATACTCCTCCCTCTTCCCCCTAACATCCCAGAACCCCCTCCTGCCCTCCCCCTCCCGCCAATCCCATCATTCAGCCCCAAAAACGCAAACGGATCCCCCTCGGTCAGAATCTCCTCGCCCTCGCGCGTGCGCCTCCCCTCGCTCCGCTGGCCCTCGCGGGAAATCTTGCCGCCCCATTGCGCCCACTGGATGGGCTTGAGGGCGGGCGACGACGCGACGATGCCGATGGAGAGGATGAGGACGGAGACGATGAGCTCGATGGCGATGTCGAGGGGGAGGGGCGTGTGCGCGAAGGTGGTGGTGTGCTCGTGGGAGGAGTAGACGCTGGGGGGTGTTAGTTGGGTCGTGGGGTAGTAGTTGTGTGGATGGGGGGAGTTTGGGGGTGAGAGGGAGGGCTTGGGAGAATTGTCGCAGCGTGACGGTTGCAGGTGCGATGGGTGCAGGGCGGAAGGGTTGAGGAATAGCAGTAGCGTCCATTACTTACGCATGTGCCAAAAACAACAGCCCAACGGCATTGAGCGCCGTGCCTAGTACAGCCATGTTGAAGCTCGGGCGATGAGGAGGGGTTGTCGAGCTTGCGATGGGGTATTCCACGGAGCACGATTCGCGGACCGAGCTGTCTCAGACTGGCCGGGGAATATAAGCTGCTGGCGGAGAGCGGCACGCCAGTGTAGAGGGCGGGCGAGGTTGTGGTGGTGGAATGGGTGCGCGCGGTAGGATATCGACAGTGTTGATGTCGTGGTGCAGGGAAGGCGGCTTGGCGTTCGATTAGTTAATCCACCCCATTCATCTGGTTGTCAACTTTCAATCGTCCAGGGCTCGACTGGGTCATTTGGCAATAATTAATGGCAATTCAGATGTGAGGTGTTTATATATAAGATAAATATACACTAGAGCATTGTTGAAATACGACACGATGGATAGTATTGATGAGGACGGAGGAGCATCCTCCCCACACCAGCACATCACAATCGCATCACTGAAATACATAATACAACATAACATCCACAGCCCACAAATTAAACCATAACTAATCTAACATATACAGCTATATAAATTCCAATATACATAACCCCCACACATGCACATATCATGTCTTTCCATCCATATAGTCCCGACCTACTCCCACCCACCCCCACCCCTCCTTCCCAATTCCATGTCCCACCAAATTACACATGCATTTGCAAAAACAGCCTCCAACTCCACCCAAAAAGAGACAGAAACAGAAACAAAACTTGATAAGACAAAATAAAAATGGTATAAAGCATATAGTCCGCGAGTTGGCCCCCGAGTCGCCCCCCGAGTTGCCACCCCGACAGGATTTAAAAATATATATATGGATATAGAGCCACCGCGGTACATACATACATACATATACTGTACTGCACTGTACCGTGCTGTATGTATGTACTGCACTTCCCCCTTTCTTCCCCTGCGGCCCTGAGAACAGCCACGGCTAGTTGTATGAATGTATGAATGTATCAATGCACGTACGTATGTATTCCGCCACGCCCTACGATGTGAGCGCTCACGCCCTATGTGCCCACTCGGCAAGCTGATTCGACGAGTCGACCGACTCTTGGTTCTTCTCGTGAACGCCCATGGCCGACGCGTGCTGCTCGAGCGAGTGCGTTGAGAGGCCCTCGTCGACTTCGTCGGGGATGACGACTTCGCGCGTGAGCTCGACGTAGTCGTACTGTGTGTATCGCATCAGTCATTGCGGTCTTCAAACTAGGGATACTATATACACATATATATATAGATGTATGTATGTATGTATAAGGGAATGTAAGACTTACAGCAAACTCTCCAATCTCGACGTCATCGAGCCCGAGAATCTCCTCGTCGTCGCTAACGCGCAGCTTGAACACGGGGATGAACTTGCCGACAAAGTCGAGGGCGCCCAGGATCAGGCACGTGCCGGCGAAGGAGTAGGCGCCGCCGGAGACGGAGTCGGCGAGTTGGTAGCCGAGCTGGATGTAGTGGTGGTTGAGCCAGCCGCCGGGGATGACGGTGTAGCCGTCGAGGTGGGCGATGTAGTCGCTGGGATGCAAATCAGCACAAGTGTTCACGCAAACCCACAACACCCACACACACCATGCATGTATGTATGTGTGTATGTAATCGAACGAGATGGAAACACTCACGCAGCGAAGAAAGCAGTCAGGATGTTCCCTACGAAGCCGCCCACGGCATGCACGGCGAAGATGTCCAGCGCATCGTCACACCGCAGGAAGTACTTGAGCTTGGTCGCATAGTTGCACGCGACGCCGCCGCAGACGCCGAAGATGACCGCGGCCCAGGCAGGCACAAAGCCCGATCCGGGTGTTATACAGACCAGGCCGGCGATGACGCCCGAGCAGAAGCCGACGGTGGACCACTTGCGCTCGAGGCGGTAGTCGACGAGGCACCACGTGATGCCGCCGACGCAGGCCGCGAGATTGGTCACCACGGCCGCCATGACGGCGCGCAAGTTGGCGGACAGCGCGGACCCGGCGTTGAAGCCGAACCAGCCGACCCAAAGGAATACCGTACCGATCACAATGTGCGTAACGTTGTGGGGTCGGTAGTTCAGCTCTTGCGTGCCGTGGCCACGGCGTTTGCCCAGCATGTACGAGTAGGCGAGGGCGGCGGTCCCGGAGGCAATGTGCACGGGGGTGCCTCCTGCGAAATCAAGCCCGCTGGAAGGAATTAGTATACTATCCGGTAGTATGAAGGGTTAAAAGTATTACCCGAGGAGGAAGGTCCAGCCTTTGGGGTTCCACGTCCAGCACGCGATAGGATCGTAGATGACGGTTGTCCAGATGAACATGTATATTATACATGGGAGCATACGTCCTCGCTCGGCGACTGCACCGACCGCGAGAGCAACCCTGGGTACATTATCAGCGGGTGGAACTACCTATGTGATACGATTGGAGTAGACGTACGTGATGGCGGCGAACATGCCTTGGTATACGCAAAACATCAGATCGGGGATACGAGGGCTGCCGACCGACGGGTAGCCAAGCACGTTCCTAAGACCAATGTTGTCGAGGTCACCGATGAATTTGCCGGCGCCATGCGAGAAGGCCAGTGAGTATCCCCAGAAGAACCATTGGAATGAGACGACCGCGGTCGCCATGACGGATCTGTATGGCGTGGTCAGCGAATGCTTAGCGTGATGGCACACCACAGCGGACTCACAGCCATAGCAGCGACAAGGCAGACTTCCTGCGTGCCAAACCAGAATAGAAGAAGCCAACACCTGGAATCATAAGAAGAACCAGTGCGGTTGAGGTAAGCATCCAGGCAATGTCGCCCGCCTGCAAGGATTAATACCGATCGCACAAGCTCTGCAGGAGGGTGAGAACCTACATTGTAGAAGACATTAAGGTTATCCACAGCGCTGTCTCCGCCAGTGGGCATAGTAACATTTGCGAATACCTGGAGCGGCAGGGTCGGGTCGAGCCCGGATGCGGACGCCATGGTGATTTTTAAACGGTTGCTCCGGTGGGGTCAGTTGTGAAGCCCAACACGGCTGCAATGGTGGGTTGCACGCGGATGCGTGAAGAGGAAACAGGTGATGGAGCAAAAGAGTGGACAGAGCGAGCACAGCAAACAGGCCACTCCTCTTTGGGTTGTCAGATTGTGAATGTGAAGGTCCTCGGGCGGTTCGGGCGTCGCACTCCGGGGTCGGGCTGGGCGCTACAGTACCTAGACTACCACGACGACGACAACGGCAGTACAGCACTGGGGCGCGCAGCACAGAAGATATTTATTATATGGGTGTGGTTGACGAAGTATCGGGTGGGGAGCACGGGCGGGTTCAGCGCGGGTAGGGGCCCATGGAGGTTAAAACGGGAGTGACAGGCGGCGGACATTGGCCTCTCTGGGTGCAACACGGCGGGCCAGTCGAATTCCTGGTCTTCGCATGAGGATCACGAGCAAGCCACAGGGAGTGGGGTGAAGATACGAGGCGGATCAGCCAATGCGGCGACGGCTCGCGGGCGTGGCATGGCGTGGCGGGAGCCAACCACACGGGCGGGTGGCCCTGCTGTGGGGCTCCTGGAGATCACAGAAGGCCTACGGATGCGCCTCGAACCCTCGAGTGCGACTCCACCGCGTCGCGCAGCCTGCGCAGGCGTGCTGATTAGGCTGTGGTAGGGCGTCTGTGTGGGTGCACCTCTAAGGGGCGCTGGGGGAGCATGCGGGCTGCTGTCGTGGAGAGCGAATTGGTCGTCTTATCAGTACCCCTGCAACCCTTCACAGCCGCCTCCACGCCGCCCCGATGCAGCTAGCATGCACCCGCGTCTACCATGGAGACTCACCACGCTGTGCTCCACGCGCTCCACAGTGCCAGCCTGCCGCGCAAGAAAGATGGGTATCGACACTCGATCGTCGTCCACGCCATGTCTTGTCGCGTGCCTGCAAAGGCAAAGCTCTCGTGCCATGCAAGAAACAAACAACCCTAAACACCCCCAAGCGCCGCCGGCGGTGCGATATCAGAACCATGCCCTCGGTTCCGAATGGTCATATTCCTTATCTCTCCCCCTACAGCACTCGGTTTCGTTCCTGTCCCCAGGCAGACCCTCGATCGAAAGACCCTGAACCCTCACCGTTTGCTTGGGAATTGCTTTTTATGGCCCTGTTCCGACCCAGAGTCGCCCTGTGCCAGCCTTGCCCTGAAACCTGATGCGCAGCCAATCTCGCCCGTGGCATCGCCGCCAATAGCACATGATTTTCTTGACGTATATTGATTTTGCATCGCGGCCGTCGTATCAGCCGCCAGCCTGCACGGAAGATAAGGCAACGGCCATCTGGGAGGCGCTCGTACGATATGCTATGCATTGAGTTCAGAGCCCGTGCTAGTCGTCGTACAAGCTGCCTGCCACTGGCCTATTGACGACTAAGTTTGCACCTTTACGCATGCAGGCAATTCAGCTCTGGCCAGGTGTGTTTACTTGGGGAAAGCGAGATTAACGAGATGGCGAGCATGAGTTCCAAGTGCCCAGGCTTGACGGAGACATTAAGGGGTCGTAGAAGATACCCTTTTCGAAGGCTTGGACATGCTGTGCAGGTTGCCTTCCGAGACGGTCCGGTCCGACTGCATCGGACTCCCTCCGTTTCTGACCCAGGGCACCACCTGCCTGCCACGGTGAAAAGCGAGACGTGCGAGACGCGCAGTGCGTCTCGTCGGGACGGGAAGGGTGACAGCGGCACGGCTGCGGCTCTGTGCTGCCGTTGACGTGAGTGTACGTATGTAGGTAGGCAATATGATGCGCGTTGGATCCAGTCCGTGGGAGCAAGCGAGCCGTTGGGGGGTAAGTGCGCAGCGCTCCACTGTGGAGGACAGATCACGTACCTGCACTAGTGCCCAGGTGGGCGAGGATCTGGGGATGCTATATAGCACGCTTAGTACGCAGCTGGGTTTGTTTAAGGACCCCATCTAAACCTTCTGCTATTTCAGAGGTCGACTCAATGGCATGTGTGCTCTTTTCAAGCTCCTTCCAACCGTACGAGAAGAAGTCTGCACGTCCAATACTTGGCGATACGAGCCAGTACGACACAAGTATGCTCGCCGAGATCAGCCTGCAATGGGGAGCAAGGACCTGAAATTGACAACTTCTCGAATCCGTCTGTGCGCATCTCGACTGCCTGTCTGTTTTGCAACGAAGTGAGACCATATGCAAAGGAGCTCCGAACGGCCGACACCTAGCCCGACGTAAACCACATCGCTGGATGCATTCGGTCATTGCAGATCAGCCGGAGGGGTTCTACCAGAGACATCTGCCTTACATGACTGCAAGCAATGTCCTGAGGCAGGCAGCCAGTTCTCGCCAGCTCCAACCCCTATCGACGAAAAGGCTTGCGGTATGAAAGCAGATTTTGAATCGTCCTTCTAGCGCATAAGTCTTGTCGGATAGATCTAACTTACGACGACATTGGGCGATCCTTTTGTCATGGTTCACCATATAGGCTGGAGATGGAGTGCATCCACTGTAGCAGTGAACCGGGTGCCACCCACAGGCTCTGTCTGATGCCTTGCCTGGTTCAGTAGCAACCCTACCCTCAGAATCCAGTACCCCGGGTCAACACATCAACATGTGCGTCGAGGCTTATTCCATGCTCTTGCTAGTCCAGACCAATTGCGCGATGCGATCTTGGCGTATGTGCGGTGGTGGACGGTCTCCCCACGACGCAGCCATTGTGGTAGATTAATGTACCTGCCAGACAAAATATGCAAAGGATACTGGCCATCATAGAGGCCCAACTCCTCGTTTTGGAGGAAAGTGGATTCGGGCCGCGCAATGTCGTGGAAAGGCTAGGTACGGCGAGACGTGGTCACGCAGCGAGGCTCGTCATAAAGAATCGGGCCTTCCAACCAAGACACGACGATCCACCGAGTGCAAGCGGACGACAAGTTGGTGGTGTCAGAGATGGTGTGGACGGCGCATCAGCTGGACGTGGTGGTGTTTGCAGTTTGCAGGTCGTCGACGTGCACCTAATCTCGATCGCGGCGGCGTGGCGAGGCAAAGAACATCGGCAGGGTCACATGCCGCTCCTATTCTCGACCAAAATTCAGCGCGGAAGGCACGGGCAGGTAGTTCGAGATCCACTCTTAATGCACGTCAATTACCGCTGGAGCAGAGACAAAATCGCCTCCTGAGCGCCAGACCAGCGCATCTGTCCCGCTCCGCACCTGGCAGCACCTGGGGGAAGGCTCGAAGCATCCAGCACCGCCACAGCATCGCGTTCGGTTAAAGTTAAAAGACAGGGCTCTGTTCCAAGGCTGATCTTACCGGAACAGGCGAAGAGCAGCGGCGCGCGGCGCGACAATCTTGCTTTGGAGGGACGTCAACACCATTATGAGCCACGAGGCTTCCAGTCGGGTCCGCTTTGCCCACGACAACGCACTGCTGGCCGACAGCTCCCAGGTCGACATGAGCAAGCCCGTCGTGGTCAACGCTCCGCTGGTGACCGACTCGTCCGGCTCTTCTGGCGACGAGGGCGCCCGCGAGCAGCTGGGCGCCCTCGACGAGGAGGGCCAGTTCGACTTCTCGCCGCCCGTCGCCACGCCGCTCACCGACGCCCCGCCGTTGTCTGCCTCTGGCAGCTACTACAGCACCTCCTCGCGCCGCGGCCTGGCCACCCCAGGAGAGCACCCGCCGGCCCTCCAGACGAACGGCCAGCCCAAGGCTCGCCCGCCCACTACCCGCACCCCCAGCAACGCCTACACGCCCTCGCAGGCCCGCCGCCCGCAGCAGTTCTCGCTCAACACCGCCGCCAGCAGCCACCGCACCCGCACCTCGTCCGCCAACCGCCTGCGCCGCAACCCCAATGCCGAGTACCGCGCCCAGGAGAAGGCCTACGTGCAGCGCATCCGCCAGGAGAACGAGCAGGATGACTTCTTCGAGGTGCGCACCCCCAGCCTGGGCTACAGCACCGACACCGAGTCCGACGACGAGTCGCCCTCCACCGCTGAGTATATCGACAACGACCCCTACGACCAGGAGACGCTGCTGTACTATGGCAACGAGGACATGCAGCCCTCCGTCGAGGAGCTCAAGATCCCCGCCAACCGCGAGCGTCTGGAGTGGCACTCCATGCTGGCCAACGTGCTCACCGGCGACGTCGTCAAGCAGGAGAAGAAGCGGCTGATTGGAAGTACCGAGCAGCAGGCCGACAGCACCCTCAAGGCCGAGATATGGATGGGCGTGAGGGCCCGGGTATGCGGACGGGCGCTGCAGGCCCAGAGGCGTCTTGTGGAAGACAAGCGGACGAACATACGCAACGAGCTCGAAAGCATCATCACGTTCGAAGTCCAAGGCGCGGCAGAGGCAGGCCAGACGCCGCAGGCCCAGGTCACCGAAGTGGTGCGGAAGATTGAGCAGATCGAGAGCCTATACCCCACGCGCCAGACTCTGGAACAGGCGCACCCCAGGGCAGCGTCGCAAGCGTACAAGGACGCATGTGACGCTGTATTTGCCT
Source organism: Pseudopithomyces maydicus (assembly GCA_026873275.1). Lineage (NCBI taxonomy): Eukaryota > Fungi > Ascomycota > Dothideomycetes > Pleosporales > Didymosphaeriaceae > Pseudopithomyces > Pseudopithomyces maydicus. Next base: position 1,664,270 of record JANTUC010000010.1, on the reverse strand, counting down.
GGAACAACACCACCGAGCTCATCAGTACCGAGATGTCGATTCTCAAGAAGTGGGTAGGCAATGATGAGTTGGACTTTTCGAAACCGCGAGCGCGAAATCCCAACGACCACCATCTGATCGACGAGTCTTCCTTCATTGACCGCATATTGAAGGAGGATGGCTTGAAGTCGCTCCAAGGCGAAGCAAGCCTTCTCGTCGCTCTGGAGAAGGTCATCCACAAAGCGAAGGCCACACTCATTGCCAATGCTGAGGGTTTTGCGGAGCGACATTTGCCACCCTACATCGAGGAGCTGCTCACCCTCATCAACTTCCCATCTCGTTTGCTCCAGGAGATCATCCGCGTCCGCCTGTCGTATGCAAAGAAGATCAAAGATCCCTCACAACAAGGTGTCATGTTGGCCGAGCAGATGATCACGCAATTCCAGATCCTGTTGACCCTTGCTGGCAAGATCAAAGATGGCTATCTCATCATCTCGCGGCCCGAGCCTGGCTGGGATCTGCCGCCATGCATTGAAGAAAATTTCGACAATGTCGTCTTGGACGCGCTCAAGTTCTACTTCAGGATGCTCAACTCGAAGTTGTCGGCAAACAAGAACACCTTCAAAGAGGCTGAAATCCTCGAGCAGGAGTGGGACTTTTCCAATAAGCTAGGCAGACAGCTCGAAGGCGGTGATGTGGAGACAGCGGAGCAGTTCAGCTCGCTCACGTCCAAGTCACTTACCCGCTTGACAGCTCATTTCGAGCGAGAGTTACAACGCAGGCCCGACGAAGTCACCGGGGCTGAAATGGAGAAGCGCTACAAGCAAATTTTGGATTCTGTCCGTGTCCGTCAGCGAAAGTTGTTCCGTTTCTCCAGGATTTTGACACAGCGGTTCGAAAACTGCACAGAGTACAACATCAATCACATTGACCTAGACGAGTACCAACTGAATGAGCTTTACGACGCACTCATCGTCACAGGTCATTTCCTTGTCGAAACATCTGGTGGTGACAACACAGGCATCTACATTATCGCCTCACCCGCCTTGTTGGACCGACCAAAGGATATTCAGTCGCTACTTACTACATGTTACCACGCCGAAGAAAACCCTGAAGACCCCTCAAATCCTTACGCATTGATCATCCGCCCAGAGGAGCCGCTTTACTGGATGGGGAAGAAGATGAGCGCCAACATTCGCGAACCCCACCTGGATGTGAAGCCTGGCAGACTCCGATTAGTCGCAGATGGTTCACAGCAACGCCTTGCGAACGCCAATGCATCTTTTCTCAACTCCATCGCGATGGACCTCAACACCCTGATCGACCAAAGAGCCAACCTGCCACGCGTCAACCAAGAGTTGCAGAAGATCAAGAAAACAGCATGGAAGCTATCCAATACCATCATGGACAGTGTTGAAATTGTCAGGAAGCAGACAGCAGGTCTCGATTGCCAGGACCTTATTCAAACATGTTTTGCATTCGCAACCGAATTTGGACAACGTTCTTTACTGTACATGGACTATAACCGACGGGCCATGAACAATATCAAGCTTACCAGGCTCGCTCTTGACTGGGTTAGTTTCATCTGCGATGACTGCATAGCTTCGGACCGCAAGACATTCCGTTGGGCTGTCGTCGCGCTCGAGTTCGCTATGATGATGACTAGAGGTCAAAACATCCTCTCCATCAGCGACGAGGAGTACTCCAAGCTGCGATTGAAGGTCGCCGGGTGCATGTCAGTCCTGATATCGCATTTCGACATCATGGGTGCGAGATCGACCATTGCCGCACAAGCTGAGCGACAAAAGCAGAATGCACTTGCTGGCAAAACTCCCTGGGATCCGAAGAACATGAAGAATGACGATGAATCCATCCAGTTGACCCAGGAGAAGTGGATGCAGATGCTCGAGGAGATTGATACGATTCGTAAGGAAAAAGAGGCCGAGCGTCAGGCTCTTGGGAGAGTTTTGGAAGACTCCAACGAGGCTGATCGAGCACTCACGGTCCTCTCGTCCTCGGCCACCAACGTGACGCTGCGCTGGCAGCAAGGACAGTTTGTCGGTGGTGGCACCTTTGGCTCTGTTTATGCTGCTATGAACCTGGACTCTGGCCATTTGATGGCTGTCAAGGAAATCCGTCTGCAAGACCCTCAGTTGATCCCGACCATTGTCGCCCAGATCAGAGATGAGATGGGTGTGCTCCAGGTACTGGATCATCCGAACATCGTGTCATACTACGGTATCGAGCCCCATCGCGACAAGGTGTACATCTTCATGGAGTACTGTTCCGGAGGCTCGCTGGCAGGTTTGCTGGAGCACGGTAGGATCGAAGACGAGACTGTGATCCAAGTCTATGGGTTGCAGATGTTGGAGGGTCTGGCCTATCTCCACGATGCTGGTGTCGTCCATCGCGACATCAAGCCCGAGAGTAAGTAACTCCTGACCACGTAGGAACTCGACTAATCCAATCCAGACATCCTGCTCGACCACAATGGTGTCATCAAATTCGTCGACTTCGGAGCCGCCAAGGTCATCGCTCGACAAGGCCGGACCCTCGCCGCCGAGCACGCCGCCACCCGCCAAGGGCGACAACGCTCCATGACCGGAACCCCCATGTACATGTCCCCCGAAGTCATCCGCGGCACGCACCTAGGTCGCCACGGCGCCGTCGACGTCTGGTCCCTCGGCTGCGTGATCCTCGAGATGGTCACGGGTCGTCGCCCCTGGGCAAACATGGACAACGAATGGGCCATCATGTACCACATTGCGCAGGGCGACCCCCGCAGCTACCCACCACGGATCTGCTCAGCGAATCTGGCATCGACTTTTTGAAACGCTGCTTCGAGCGCGACCCTTCGACGCGAGCGTCGGCAGTGGAATTGCTCCAGCATGATTGGATCATGAGTCTGCGCGCGCAGTTGTCGCTCGAGCCACAGACGCCAGGCAGCGAGTCCTCGAGCTCGGGCCCGAGCTCTGCGTCGACGAGGCAGAATTCCGGGTTCTATTCCTAGGGCGATGGCCGCCTGGATAAATAGTGTCGAGTAGCCGTAGCCGTGGAGCAGCACCTTTTCCCTTTGTCCTGCCTGTCGTTCTTCCTTCCTTTTCCCTTCTCTCTCTTCCCCTTCTCCCGACCCTTAGATTGACATACATTAAGCGCATCTTGCGATGCCGCTCATCGGCGTGCGTACGTGTGCGCGGTCCCACCCTACCCAACTCGACCCGGTCGGGTGCGGGCCCGCAGGACACGCTGATATTGTTGCATTGGGATGAGCGACGTGGCGCCTTGCATCAGCGATGGAGTTTCTTGACATGACTGGGTTTTGATCTCTCTCTCTATCTCTCTTTATATATATATAAGTAAGCAAGCAAGCAAGCAACAATGATGGTCCGTGTGAAGGATTGTATGTAGTACATAATATTCCATGCCTCGCCATAGGACGCAGGTCAATAGCAACGATTCGGCTCTCGTTTGGGGAGCCCGTATATATGTAATTTACTTTCATGGGTGCGTGTTTGACGTGGATGAGTAAAGGGATTGTATGCCATGTAGTGATGCATGCTCCGCGTCTTCTACATACATACATACATACATACATACATCTCATCCGTAACAGCATTTTAATATAATACGCCCCTACCGACATCTGTATGTTGAACGCTGCTTTAATTATTTATTGCCCACTATGCCAGCATTGCGTGCTCTGCGGCTCTATCAATCAATCAATTTTCTACCTATCCATCCATCCTCTACATATATCCATCTCACCCGCAACTCCACTTAAACAACGATCCCCCACGAGTCAGTAAATATGTAGCCCCCATGCCATGCACGCACCGCACGCAGGGCCCGCCCACGCGCGGAGGTCCGATCACGTGCCATCCTGTCGGGGCAAGTTTCGCCGACCCCTTTGACGCATACCTACAACATTTTCCTGCGTCCAACCCCGCCAATGCCCCACCTCCCTGCACACTGCCAGGCTACCCTCCGTCGTGCCGGCACGCTCGTCCGTCCTGACTCCCGGAAACAGCGCCTTTTTACCTCGACTGCTGCCTTCAAACCGCTCTTGCCGTTTCTTTGGCCTAGCCTAACAAGCACGCGGGCACGCATTCACGCGCGCATACACAGCTACGAGAGCTCGCGCACCGCCGCACGCACCTACGGGACTTCCACCGCGCAGCGACACGCACGCGAGGAGCAGAACGCAGACATGGGGAAAGAGGGAAAGGGGAAGGGGGGTTCCAGTTGAAGACGCCGAAGGGGACGCGCGATTGTGAGTTGGGGTGTGAAGGAGCTGGGGCTGGAGCAGGAGCTGACGAGGATGTGTAGGGTCGGGTACGGATGTCGTGCTGAGGGAGCAGATCTTCTCGACGATTACAAGTGTATTTAAGTATGTGGATGTCTGGTTTGGCGGAAGATGGGAGGCTAATTGTGGACAGGCGCCACGGTGGTGTGACGATTGATACGTATGGAATTCCCCGACCAACCCGCCCTCCCCGAACCCCGCTGACTGGTGCAGACCCGTTTTCGAGCTCAAGGAGACCCTCACCGGCAAATACGGCGAAGACAGCAAGCTCATATACGACCTCGCAGACCAGGGCGGCGAGATCTGCTCGCTGCGATACGACCTGACGGTCCCGTTCGCGCGATTCTGCGCTCAAAATGCCATCCAAAACATCAAGCGATACCACATTGCGAAGGTCTACCGAAGAGATCAGCCCGCCATGACCAAGGGTCGCATGCGCGAGTTCTACCAGTGCGACTTTGACATTGCCGGCCAGTTCGACCCCATGCTGCCCGATGCGGAGATCCTGAGGATCATCAAGGAGGTGTTTGAGGGCCTGCCCGGGTGGAAGGGCAAGTTCACCATCAAGATAAACCACAGGAAGATTCTCGACGGCATCTTCCAGATATGCGGTGTCCCCGAGGACAAGATCCGGACCATCAGCAGCGCTGTGGACAAGCTCGACAAGGTACGCGACACATCTATCACGGTAACCCGCCCATGCTAACACCAGCAGTCACCCTGGGAAGAGGTCCGCCGCGAGATGGTGGACGACAAGGGCCTCGACCCCGAAGTCGCCGACAAGATCTGGACCTACGCCCAGCTCAAGGGCGGCAAAGACGTCATCGAGAAGCTCCAGAGCATGCCCGAAGTCGTCGCCAACGAGTCCGCAAAAGCCGGCCTGGACAACATGGCTCTCCTCTGCTCCTACCTCGAGACCTTCGACGTGCTACCCTCCCTCTCCGTCGACATGTCCCTCGCCCGCGGCCTCGACTACTACACAGGCGTCATCTACGAAGTCGTAACCGAGGGCTCTGCCCCCGCCGCATCCGCCAAAGACGCCGCCGCAAAGAAGGACAAGAAACCCAAGAAGACGGCCGACGCCGACGAAGACCGCTCCAACGACCCCACCATCGGCGTGGGTTCCGTCGCCGCCGGCGGCCGCTACGACGAGCTCGTCGGCATGTTCAGCGGGAAGCCCATCCCCTGCGTCGGCATCTCCTTCGGCGTCGACCGCATCTTCAGCATCACCAAGACGCGCCTGCAGAACGCCGAGGCCCCCGCGCTGCGCCCCACCGAGGTCGACGTCTTCGTCATGGCGTTCGGCGCCGGCAAGGACTTCTCGGGCATGCTCCCCGAGCGCATGGGCGTCGCGAAGGACCTCTGGGATGCCGGCATCAAGGCAGAGTACCTGTGGAAGGCGAAGCCGAAGCTGCAGAATCAGTTCAAGGCTGCGGAGAGTGGGGGGTCCCGTGGGCGGTCATCATGGGCGAGGACGAGCTGAAGGAGGGCAAGGTCAAGATTAAGGAGATGGGGTTGCCGAAGGAGCATCCTGAGAAGGATGGCGTGGTTGTGGAGAGGGGACGGTTGGTGGAGGAGATGAGGGAGAGGTTGGCGAGGGGCGTGACGAGCTTGCCCGAGAGGGGGCGGCTGCGTAGGAGGTCTAGGGTTGAGGGAAAGGGAAGGAAAAGGGAAAATTCGGAGTTTTGTCTGGGCTTGGGGGGTAAGATTGGGTCGGTTTCTATAGACGGATGGATGGATGGATGGATTGACAGTGGAGTGTTTCCTCCTTTTGGCTGCGTGTGGTCAGAGTCAACTATGTCGGACCAGGTGGTGCCATGCCATACCATGTACCAACGAATAAAACGTCACTATATGATCATGAAAAGAGTATTATTTCTATATCTATTGTACCGCAGTGTGACTATACCCACAGCTACAATTTAATATCAATCTGAATCGAATATCTAACCCTGACCCCGACCCTGACCCTGACCCTGACCTAACCACAACCACAACCACAACCATGACCATGACCCCAACCTAACCACGACCCCGACCACGACCACGACCACGACCACGATCACGACCCAGTGACCTAAAATTTACCTAACCTTAGAACCTTAACCACTATATAATCATTATATAGTTGATATATATATATATATGCGTTAAATAATTAGGATTAATAAAGTATAATAGTATATATATAAGTAGCTATAGGCTATAGCAAAGCTTGCAAACATATATACATTAATTTATTATAAGCCTAACTACAACTCAACCTTAACTACGACCCAACCACGACCCAATCTCGACCTAGCCCTGACCTGACCCCGACCTGACCCCAATCACTACCACGACCCAACCTCGACCTGACCACGACCATGACCATAACCCAACCTCGACCTGACCCCTACCCTACCACAACCAAACCTCGACCCAACCACGACCACGACCATGACCACAACCACAACCACTATAACCACTAAGCGTGGTTTTTTTGGTTGAATAACCAGGCATCAACAAAGCACAACAGTACAAGTATGTAATAAAGCCATGGAAAAGCTTGAAGATATCTCAGGTGTGCATTTCGCTACAACATCAACGGATAGGATGATGGCATGAGACACACTTCAGGACTATTGGGGTGTATGTATGTATGTACAACTGAACGCTTCATCGTCAAGCATCCAGACAGATACAACATGGACAATATACGTATATTTCCTCGCTCGCGATATTCAAAAGTACATACGCTCAACAGTAACAGAGCGTCTGCGATGAAATAATAGTCTGCTAAGAGTGCTTTGGTACGAATACTTTATTGCAACTACCCTACTCACAGATCGCAAGTTCTTACCTTTCCTTCCCACGAGCGCTCATCCAAAGTAGCGGTAAGCCGATCCACAACGATGGCCCCAAGTCTGCCTCGCGCGAAACCACCGGCGTGGAAATAGTACCTACATACGTACGTGAAGGCTGAGAAAGCGAGCGGCGTCAGTCGACAATCACCACTAACATAAGCCAGCGAATGTCATCAATTGCGTTTTTTTCACGAGTCGCCGATGTGCTATGCAGAAGCGAGATGAGTGGCCCCAGGATACCACCGCCCGGCGGATCGGAGCTTTGCTCGCTGGCGAATGGGAAGTTTAAGTGGGGCGCTAGACGTGGATCGCGGGTTGGCCTTGGGCTCTAGCACGCAAGCTGTGTGAGTGTATGGAGGTATGTATGTATGTGGAACTGGCCCCCAAGCAGATGAGACGTTAGCGGGAGAAAGGATGGCGGATGGCTCTGGATCGTCCTGAAATCCAATGGGAATGGGTATGGAGTGCGAATTTGCGGCCGTTGGGAGGGAGGAGCATGTTGGTAGGATGAGCATGGGCTAATTATAGTACATATGTACGCCCCAGACCCTGACCCAAACTGCTGGAAGCGCACTGCGGCGCGGTCCAACTTCATCGCTCCAACCATCATACATAGGTTCTGCATTGCAGAGACGGTCCATCGATCTTAGTGCAGATAGATCGGTGAAATCTAGTTGCGCCGTTCGAGATGGCTGATAGATAGCCTTCTCACCTGTTACTCAGGTAGGTATGGTATATGCTATGTATGCTAAGCACCAGCTGTCAATCCATAACGTCGCGCTATGACGCGACGCGCTTGTATGACACTTCATGTCCACATCCTTCGCGCCCTCAAGCGACGCTAGCGGCTTTCTCCATTCGATTCAAAACACCTGGACTGGGTCCCGTTGCTCTGGGCACAGCCCCCCACGAAGCGGGAACGTTCCACATGGCATAGCACAGGTGGCGGAGCTGTGCCGCTACGCAAAACAACAACAACTAGCCCTGAGCCGTCACAAGAAAAACGACTAAATATGGGGGTCGGTGACATAATAATGCTGCAAGATGGAGGATCCAACTCACGGTGGTTGACTCGTGCGTGGGCTTTCACGAAGCTTGCGCATTCGAGCCTCGAAGGAAGCATGCGGCTCTGCACTCTTCGGCTCGATCCGATTCGACGGCAGCATCGTCGGCGTAAGAAATGCCCAAGATGCCTTTTCTTTTGCCCGACCGACAGCTGTAGCGTTCTACATACGGGGGCTGAAAGACGGCCACGGCCGTGCGTACCGAAAACAGCAAGAGCAACTTTCAGGTCTCCCTCTCATACGAACCTTAATTTTCGCACCTCTGTTGTTCAACTCCAGGCAGTGCTCGAGGCGGGACAGCCACCGCGCTAGGGAGTCTGTGCCACCGCCTCCCGTGAGGCCCAGTCGTGACCGTGTACCGTGCCTGTGTAGGCGACATTCCGTTTCTACCTGTCTGGGGTGAAACGTGCGCGAATCGTGCGAGGTGCGGGCTCGCTACGGCCTCATAGGATGGACGGAGGGCACGGGCATGGGCACCAGTCCACAAGCTGAGGCGGAGCTCCAGTCAAATTGACATGAAGCTGGTTGCCTTTTGGTAGAGTGGGCCCAAAGTAGACCCGGGAAGGTGGACCAAGCGCTTGAGAGCTCGTCTCGCAAACATCATATAACGGCAGGTGAGACCAGCGCCTTTATTGTGAAAGTTTCTTTTCGTTCAGCCTTGCATCGGAAGATCGAATCAGGTCCGAGATTAATCGAGAGGGAGCTTTCAGCTGTGGATGGCTTTATCGAATGCTGTGCTCGCTTGAGAGTTATCTTCATCACATACGGCGTCAAGAAGCTTTCAGTAGCTCGCGAACTCGATAAAGAGCTAGAAAGAACAACACACGGGCAGAAAGCCGAACAGCTACTCTCTTCCGTGTTTCAATCACAGCATCCCCCACCATGGCACCCATCCCAGAAGACCCCAAACCAACCAACCAACCCCCGCCCAATCCACCACCAGTTCCTGGTCAACCGCCACCATCACCGTCGGAGCCGTCTTCCTCTTCCTCCTCCTCGCCTTCATCGGCACCATCATCGCCTTCTACCTCCACAAGCGCAAGCTCCGCAACAAACTCCCCCGAGCACCGCCCGCGATCCTACCACCCCTTCCGCACAGAGACAACCGACAAGTCCAGCCTCCTCGGCGACGTCCAAACCCCCGACTCGGAGCGCTCCAGCATGTTCACCCGCGAGCGAGACAGCAACGTATCGCTCTACGTCGACGCCTCCCCCTCCCCCACCAGCAAGCGCATCAGCAGCCAGAGCATGGAGACCGTCAACCTCGTCCCGCTGCACGTCACGCCCGCGCACAGGCAGGACTCCATGTCTGGCCACATCAGCAACGGGAGCGGCGTCAGCGTCGCAAGCAGCAGGTACTCGCGAGGCAGCGTCAGTCTGAGCCCCGTGCCGCAGCAAGAAGAGGGGGATTTGGGCGTCAGACCCGCGAGGCCGCGGAGTACGAGTACGTCCAGCGTGCGGTACTATGGGAGAAAGAATTCCATCTCCATGTCGCCGGATGGGGTGGCGGCGCCGCAGTTACCGCCGATTCCGCAGATTATACGCACAGAGTCGGATTAGAGGGGCGATTTTCCATCCATCGCGAGAAGAGGGATGCATGTCTACGAGGCGCTCGCGACGTCTTGGACTCTTGATATTTGCATTTTGCATTTTTCGATTGCGGTTGCGGTTTTGATTTCTTGTTTGTTTCCCATCTTTGTTGTCCGTTCGGTTCTTAGCATGAGCACTTCTTTATATACCCCTCTCGTTTCGTTGCGCTCCTATATCATGCCATAGTCGAGCTATTTGAATAAAGCGTTACTTTCTTCTTCCCTCATCTGTCCATCTATCCCATCTCGGTCCTCACTCACTTCTTACTCCAACTCTACGTGACTCCCACTACCTACACTGTCGTGCCACCCCATCTCAACCACTACATACATACATACATACACACTCCCCAAAAACAATCCGTCATACGTACACACAGCAACCCCCTCCACCCAGACACCAGCCCGCCCCTCCAGCTCCAGCGCATCACCTATTTTTACGCCCGCCTCACCGGAATTCAGCCCCAAGGCGCTCATACCACTGTAGGTACAAACGGCCGCGATTGGTCAAGCGGGCGCACCATACGTACCTGGGTGCAATTGGTCGGATATGCAGGTACATGTGTATGTGTATGTATAATTGGTTGGGCACATGTGTAGGGCGTGCAGCTACTAAGCTGCGTACGGCGCACCGTACGTATACACAGGTATGCAGTAAGTATGTCCGCGCCACACAAGAACGTTGGCTGTGCCGCGGGAGCGGAATAGGGTGGCGCTAGGGCGGGATGGGGGAGGCGGGGTGCGTGATTTGTGGTGCGGTGGTACGGTTGTGGGATCCTGTTTTGGGGGGACACGGCAGGAGCGAGCGGTTGGAATATCAGGCCTCGACGGTAGAATATGTTCTTGTTACGATCCAGTGAAATGGAAGTGAGCAACATGGATTCTGTAATATATTGCGCTGTTGAAAGAAGAAAAGACTTGCCGCTACTTGACGTTATATGCGTCTCAAACACACATGCACAGTGTATCTCCCTGACAAACAGAATAAAACTTTCTCGCACCATGTTACCGAATCTCATGATTTCGGGAGTGACGAACAGATCATGCGGAGGCAAAGTCGCACTAAGCATGTCGCACCGCAGAAACTCTATTCCGTCCCAAAAGTACATACGAGCCGTTCTTTTGAGACATTTATACATGGATAGAGGAGTGAACCTCCTGATTTTTGTGTCACATATACTACGAGAGTATTGCATTAGTGTTCATTAATTGTGTTCCTGATGCAAAGAAAGAAGCGATTGCCTATTTCTGGCCTTTGACCGCAAGGGGATTAGAGTTCTACGAGATAGCTGAAAAAGGTAGCTGGTAAGTTGGAAACGTTTCGTGTTACGCTGATAGTACAACCCACGTTCAGCGAAACATTTGCAACTCTCACAATTAGGAAGATGCCGAATTTCTACGAGGCTGTACATCATTGTCGTAGTGTGTGTTTCGCAGGTTTGCATAAGATGGTAAACAAAGAATCCGAGCTACACTTTCCTTCTCAACACGTTATCGAGCTACTCTTTATGGTATGAAAAACTAGATACCCCCCTACATACATAAGTAACATACTAAACCCACCGTGTACATCCGCAGCCACCCTCCAACCCACCCTATCAAAACTTCCTCATCACATCATTCACCAAATCCGCTCCAAACGTAGCCCCCGCCCCATAAACCGCCGCGTTCCCAAACTTATGCGCCAGCTTCGACGCCCATTCATGATGCTGCATAGCCTCTCATTAGCACACCTCCATCTCTACCCACCCACCACCGGATCGTTCATCTCACCTTGGGATTCTGAGGATGCGCTGGGTTACTGGGATCCTGCGCTTGCTGAGCGATCAGAGCTGGGTTGAACTGCAGGTTGCCGTTGACATAGCGGGGGTCGATGTATTGTGCGGGTTGGCCGTCTTGTCGCTGTGCTTGGTCAGTGGCTAAGATACTAGAAAAGGAGAAAGAGAAAGGGAAGAAGAGAGAGGGAGAGATATGTACCGGTAGCTGGGCTTGGATCGACTGCATCTGTGGTGGGGCGAGGACACCTTGCGCTGCGAGGTATTGCAGTTCGTTCTGGATGCTGTTGACGGAGCGGGTGATGCCTGCTTGATCGTAGCCCATTGTTGCCTTAATGGAGCGGTGAGCTGGGGAGTTGGATGACGAAAGGAAGTTAAGGTAGATAAGCTTTTGTTATGTGCTTGGCGATGAATTGGAGGAGATGGAGCTGTGGGGTTGGAAGTTAGGGTTGGAAGAGAATGGTTACGTCATTGGGCTAGTAACGCTAGTGACATTGATCGTATAGAGCCGTTTAGAAACCACAGAGACCTAGAGCGAATTGGACAAGTAAATGGTAGGTTAGCGTGATGGCTCATGTTGAACGGAGATGGCATGATTCAGTGGCATGAAGGTGGTGACTGGAAAGTGGTCGAGGTTAATTGTAATGGTTCATCAGGAAGTGATTGAGCTTTGCGATTCATATATGAATAGTTTGCTCTGATCACAATAATAGTACTTCAATCAAATAGGACCAGTTGTCTAAGGCGGTCAGGATGAGAGCATTTTACCAAACGCAATCTCACGGCTCAAGAGATGCCTGCCCATTGTTTAGACTTTTCTCGAGAGCATTCTTTACCATTTTAGTCGATCAATTATCTCAATAGCAGGTAGTTAGTCACCATAAATCAATATCCTCCATGCCTGGGCGCCCAGACATACGGATCCCAAATCACATGATCGATGTAGACATGGACACACGCACTAGAGTCCTCGAGGTTCTACAGCTACTAGATTAGACAATGCTTAGAGTTATTGCCAGCTTACTTTCTTCTTCTCTAGCAGCCCATTTGCATCAGGAGTGGAATATATAATTGAGAAACAGAAATTAAAACGTAGGATATCAAGGGGCCCCTGTCGGAAGAACCTTGGGGCGCGACGATCACGTGCGCGGACATTTGTTTTTACGCGCCCTAGCGCGCTAGTGAGCTCATACCCAAAAGTTAACTCACATACCTCACCGTTGCGACAGGCTACCAAACTCAACACACCATCACATAATGGCGGACACTCTACCTCCAAACCCGGCGGAGCATGCCGTACGAGTTTCGGCGAAGCGCACGCGCGAAATCTTCGCGGCCGACACCCTCCAATACCCATCGACAGGCCTAGAGAGCACGCGCGTCTCGACGCGAATACACGAAGAATATCGCCATGTGCAGGAGCTTCCCGCAGCGCTTGCCTCGAAGATGGCCACAGCAGCGACCACGGCCGCAGAAAAGAGGAGGAAGATAAAGAACGCGAATGCAGAGGAACGCGCATCAGACCCAAAGATACACAAGATGATCGAGGCATCGACAGAGAAAGCCGACAAGAACAAGGAGGCGCGGTCAATGGCTTTGACGGTACGATCCGGAAAGGGCGCTGCGCCGAACGCCAACGGACCTACGCCGATGCGCGACACACCCTCAAGTGCGCTGGTACGGAAAGATACTGTCAGGGCGGTCAAGCCGGAATGGCACGCACCATGGAAGCCATTCAGAGTCATCAGCGGGCACATGGGATGGGTACGGTCGCTCGCGGTCGAACCGGACAACCAGTGGTTTGCTAGTGGAGCTGCCGACAGGACAATCAAAATTTGGGATCTGGCTACTGGGCAACTGAAGCTCACCTTGACCGGTCACATCAGCGCTGTCCGCGGCCTTGCTGTGTCTCCAAGGCACCCTTACCTCTTCTCGTGCGGTGAAGACAAGATGGTCAAGTGCTGGGACTTGGAAACCAACAAGGTCATTCGCCATTACCACGGCCATTTGAGCGGTGTGTACAGTCTTAGCCTGCATCCCACGCTCGACGTACTTGTTACTGGAGGTCGCGATGGTGTTGCCAGAGTTTGGGATATGCGGACCCGAACCAATGTCCACGTCATGGGCGGCCACAAGGGAACAATTGCCGATCTGCAGTGTCAAGAAGCCGATCCCCAGGTCATTACCGGCTCGATGGACTCTACTATCCGGCTGTGGGATCTGGCTGCGAACAAAACTATGGCAGTTTTGACCCACCACAAAAAGGCCGTACGAGCGCTCACTATTCATCCACAAGAATACACATTCGCCTCTGGATCTGCCCAATCGATTAAGCAGTTCAGATGTCCCGAGGGCGCATTCATGCAGAACTTCAACGGACACAACTCGATCATCAATACCCTATCCGTTAACGAGGACAACGTTATGTTCTCAGGCGGCGATGACGGCACTGTGTCGTTCTGGGATTGGAAGACCGGCCACCGATTCCAACAGACTGAATCTATTGCCCAGCCTGGCTCGCTGGATGCCGAGGCAGGCGTCATGTGCTCAACCTTTGATAAGACCGGTCTCCGTCTCATCACTGGTGAATCCGACAAGTCGATCAAGATCTGGAAGCAGGATGCCAGCGCGACCGAAGAGACCCACCCTCTAGACTGGAAACCCACGCTTGGCCGCCAGAAGTTCTAAACGGGTCTATCGCGACAGACATTCTGCATTTGCATCCGTGTTGGAAACGTCTCTTCTGCCCACGCAGCTACGGGATTCGGCGCGGCGCAGGAGCGCAAAATAAATCTCCCACGCCCACGCATGGCTAAGCGATGACCAGGCGCACATTTAGGTTCTGACGGCAGGTTCGCCAAGAATTCGGAAGGTACCGCGATCGACGGATGACAGACGATATGCAGGTGCTCTGTTGGTGACTGTCACTCGCCTTGGCGGCTTTCGCGAAACGTCCAACAGTGAAGTTCGGCGTGGCATGGGGTGGCATGGCATAGCCTCAGAGGCATATCTGCATCTCTAGCTCACGACTAGGCATCGGAGAACGCGACGGGCTTGCAGTAGGGTAGGCAAATGCCAACGGCGCTGGCAAGGACCGTCACAGGCGGATAGATAGGCCTGCATTTCAGGACTGTGCATGGAAGATTAACGAAAGCAAAGTAGTATCCCAAATAGGTACTACATGGCGTTGGACCGATAGGCTTTTCTCTATGTACTATATTCACCCACCTACGTTAATACAAAACTTCGGCCGTAAAGGCATCCGGATACCCATATACAAACATATACAGATGCGGTTACGCATCACATACACATGTCAATACACGCATTCACACTCACACACACTCGTACGCAACCACACGCATCAATACACGCACGGTCACCCACCCCTCAAGCCCCCAATCCCCAACCCCAGAATCTAGAATCCAGAATCCCCTCCCTCTCAACGCGCGTCCCCACCCCCTGCGCCACACCGGACACGCTACCGACCCCACAATCCTGCCTTCGTTCCTTCCTTCCTTCGTGCATGCCTCCCACGCCGGTGACATGCACTCACCTCACCTCACGCCCGACGCATGTCCTATGTATCTTGGTTGACCCACTTTAATTCGCATCCAACACCGAGATGAAGCCGGAGTGTTTGGTGTTTGGATGGTGGAGATTGAATACGTGGAGGGATCTCGTGCGTATGTGTATTCGTGCGGGCGTGTATTCGTGCGGGTGTGGCAGGGAGAAAGGAGCTATGGGGTTTTTGTTGTGAGGTGGGGTGGGAGAGTAATGAATTGGAAGGAGTGGTGAAGGGGTTGGTGTCGACTTTGTATGGGTGGAGGAGGTGTGTTTTGGACTTGGGGTGATGTGATGGTGGATAGGATGGGATGAGATGGGATTGGTTGGGACTACGCGCCGAGCATCGTGAGATGGGCATTATGATGTGTATGGGTATCTTGCGAATAAGCATGCTGTTTAGGTATATGTAAGCTTATCTTGTTGATCTAGATGTCTAGCTGTTTAGCTGTCTGGCTGTCTGCTTATCTATCTATCCATCATCTACAGTACATGCACATCTTACGCCATACGTCCCTCCCCCAGTAGCTCGCCAATTTATCTGCCTCTCCGCCTTATCTTCACCCAGCTCGCACACCACATCCGAAATCAAACAATCCAAGAAAAAAGTACTAAAAACTACCTACCTACCTCCTTCCCTGCTCATCAGCCCCTGTCCATCCTCCATCCATCCATCCATCCATCCATCCATCCATCCATCCATCCATCCATCCATCCATCCATCCATCCACATGCCCACCCACCTCGTAAATTACCGCATCATACTAGCCCGCACGCGCACGAATTACCACAAATGCCTACTTACACAAATACCTACGTATGTACATAAACTCGTACGGTACGCGGCACCATGTGTGGACCCCGCACGAGCTAGATCCACACCGTGCATACATGCGCGAGGCGAAGCGAGGCGACTCGTGACGAGGTAGGCGGGACAAGGCAAGACGAGGCAAAAAGAGGCAACGGAATTGAAATGAAGGGAAATGAAGGACTATGAAATGGTAGGATGAAGATAAGGCGATGCGATGGTGGGGTGCGGCGTATAGAGGGGTGTGTATATGTGTGTATGGATAGATGGATGTACGTGCTGTGGCTATGTATAGTAGCTTGTGTGTGAGGTTGTATATCAGTCGACTTTTTCTCTCATCGCACAGCATGATATGATGCTGCATGGGTTTCTATGAATTGTCGGCTGAGCATGTGCACAACATACATACACACCGAAAGCAGCGTACGCACTATCAACAGACCGACCGACTGACCGGATGCGCGACCGACCGTTCACAGCGCCCATCCTGACATGCCATGTCGTGCCATGCCGGGCCGGACGGAACGATGGAGGGGCGGAGGTAGAAGTACGCGTGTGTGCACTTGGCAGTCGGACGGGACGAGACGGAACGAAAGGCAAAGGGAGGAAACGAAATAGGGAAGCAAAGCAACGCAATGGAGACTACGGCTCTACACCACACCCAGAAGAATATTATGGGACTGCATAATCGTGCAAATATTCACAGTAGACATAGCGTCAGCCTAGATATTTTGTGTCTGTATATATACATTCCTAATCATCATTTTCCAAAGCTACAATTACACCAAGTGGGTATAGAAAATGTGCATATACATATACATGTACAGCACAAATTCACCGTATATACGTAAATACGCCAGATACAGATAGCAGTGTTTCCACCGCACTATATGTATACCATATAGTGGCATACATACACACATCAACCTCCTTCCCCTTCCCTAAACCTCCCATCTATCTTCCACCCCCTGCGTCACGATACGAGCCAATACGAGCTAATACGAGCGACGGACGCCTCTTCTCAAGCCTAGCTTGGTATCGGTATCGGTATCGCATCGCATCGCATCGCATTCTAGCCTACCTACCCGTCCATCCGGCTCAGGCCATCCGGCTCGTCCAGCCGTCCAAGTCGTCCAGCCTGTCCAGCCGACCACCTTGCCGGTCCCGTCAAGCCCGTCTATCCACCCATCCATCCAGCCAGCCAGCTTGTCGACTCCATCTACCCGTTCAGCTCGTCCAGCTGTGCAGCCTCCCCGTATATCCATCCATCCATCTAGCCTACGTGTCCAGCTATGTAGTCGGTCCCCACGTGCATACGCGCGCATCGACACAAGCCGACCTAAGACTACTCATATACATATATAAATATTTATACGTGTATACGCGTAGATAGACATGCCCTGACCTCAACTAAGCATGGTTAAGGCTAAGACAAAGACCAGAATTACGATACGATTTGATAAGCTTGTGCTTCCATTTTACTTCCACACATGAACGACCGTGTGTATGTACGCGGTGGTGATCCCTCGCGTACATGCATGCAGAGACCATCATGTGAGTCGGAGAAACACACGGGCAGACTGGGTGGCTGGGTGGCTGGATGGCTGGTAGCTCGTGCATGCACTCCCTTCGCCTTTCACCTTTCGCTCTGATGCCCCTCGCTCGCTCGGTCTTCTGCTTGCTATGGTATGACGGTGCTGTGTCTGTGTTGACATACTCCCCTCGCCGCCACACATCTACATCCAGTCCCCCTCCCCCTCCCCTCCCCAGGCGAGCGTGGGGTCCGATTCCAAGTCCCACCCCCTCCATGATGTGCAGCGGTGGCGTGACGCATTGCACCACCACACACCCACATCTCAGCCCAGCCCAGCTAGCCCAGCCCAGCCCAGCACACAGCACAGGCACGGGGAGGCAGACATGCAAGGAGGCATACAAGTACCGCACCGTACCTACAGTAGGCATCCGCACCTTGCATCCCCCTCGGCAGCGGAGCTCTTTCCCTATTCTCCTCACGAGCCGTGGGTTATACGAGGCGTGGAGTGGAGGGACGGCGGGACGGTGGAGAACGGAATACGGATGTATGTATGTATGTATGTATGTATGTACGGATGTGTGGGCTGGACTGGACTAGGTTGAGGCTGGGCGCTTCGGTTCTGGTTTGGGGGGAGGAGAGTCTACATACGTACGTACATACATGGTGACACGGTGTCTAGGTAGGTAGGTATGTAGGTATGTAGTGCTGTGGTGCGGTGGTGATGTGGTGCTGTGCGGCGAATGCGTCGTGGTACGCTACCACCACTGTACGTACGCTACAGTAGGCAGGGCAGGGCAGGCAGGCAGGCAGGCAAGCAGGCAAGCAGGCAAGCAAGCATCTGCGTACGCTACGCTCCGTACGCTACCTACACACTACAGACAGGCAGACTAGATACCCACTCCACTCCACTCCACCTACGCTACGCTACGCTACGCACAATCCGCGTACGCTAGAACACGGCTCGGGGTTCGAACTCGACCTGCATCGGGGTATGTACGTTTATCCACCCCATCCATCCATCCCATGCCATCCATACGTCCATCCATACGTCCACACGTCCATCCACACGTCCACCATCAACCAGCCAGCTAGCCAGCTAGCCATCTAGTCCTCCACCCCACCGTACTCTAGTCTAGTCTACTCTAGTCTAGTCGGGGGCTACTCACGATCGATCCGCATCTGCATCCGCATCTGCCTCAGTGCAACGGCGGAGACGCATTCCTTGGACGCCGCGTCGCGGTCGCGTCGCCTCTTGCCCGTATCGTATCGTATCGCATCGCAGTGCAATGCAGTGCCGCTGGAGTTCTGTGGAGCCACTGGAGTTCTGTGGAGCCACTGGAGTTCTGTGGAGCCACCAGAGTCTGTGGCTGGCCCTTGGGTCGCAGTTTTTTGCGACCGTGGGCTGGGCCGGTGCATGGGCGAGCTGCGCGGCGCAACGGGTCGGGGTTGGAATGGAAGGAGGAAGAGGGGGAGGGGGCGCGTTGTTGGGATGGGGGTTTGGTTCGGCGTGGTGGGTTGTGGGGGCGTGCAGGTGGGCAGGACAGGGCAGGGCAGGTAGGGTAGGGCAGGTAGGGCAGGGTAGGTAGGGTGGGTGTGTGCTGATGTTTGGGTTTGAGCTACTGCGTGCGTAGGTGTATGTATGTATGTAGAGGAGGGACGCTGTGACGACGAATTGCATACATGTACGTATGTATGTACGTATGTAATCAAAGAACCGAACTGAACTGTCTATTCGGACGGCTGCCTACCCTACCCTACCTTACCCTACCCTACTCGGTGCAATGGGCATTCCAGTCCGTCCCGCGTAGGCCGTGTAGTGTAGGGGCCCTTTTTCAGCTCGCCGACTGCACGCGCTGTACCGGCGTCTGGAACGCGCACGAAAAAGCCATGTGCATCCATGGCTCGCAGGGTGCCGTCGCACCAGGGACCCATCTCTCGACACATACATACATACCTGCCTACTGTACATACATACATACATACATGCTGCCAATGCTGTGGTGAGTCATGAGGTGATTGTGTTTCGACGCAGGGAACGCCTGCACGCGATTCGTTCGCCCGCCGTGCACCCACCGCGTACACCAAGCGCAGCATCGACACGACGCGTCCGCGGATCCTGGAGAGGCGCCACAGCGTTCCAGAAGGACCCCAAGAACGAGACACGAGCGCGCCCAGGACCCGAGCCAGAACGTACGTACATTTGGGAGCCCATGTGAACAGGCGGGAGCGAGCGAATCGAAGCCCTTGCGCAATCTCCGCAATGGGAAGGACGGACGTTGCAGCACCGCGTGGCCGCCACCCAACCATTGTGATGGCTTTCTGAGACCCGGCGAATGTGGGTTGCGAAGGGGAGGGTTGCGTCCGGGAGAGGTGTACACGACGACGGAAAAGTTGCATTCATTGGGCTACGAGGCAAGTTCATGAGGGAGCACGGCGTTGTTTTGATCCTGCCGTGCTGTGGATGAATGCGAGATATCTGCTGCATGATCGCGATGGAACCGGGCGATACGATCAACGATAGGACGCCGCTTCGCAAAATGCTTCGCGAGGCTTTTGCGTCTTCTCCGGTCAAACGTGATGCGCCCGTGGAGGGGTATATCGAGCTCTGCTATAGGCCTACCCCTCACGCCCAACCATGTATGCCTCCTTGCGGATAAATCATGCGCATCGTTTCCGACGGGAGGTCGCCAGGGAACCCGCACATGCGGTACGCACTCAGGTTGGGACCAGTCCTTTGACCTCAATGTCATCGCCCAGAGCAAGCCGCACCTCGTCTTCTGCGACCCCCAACCGCACCCGTCCAACACGCTCCCCATGTCGCAGTTCCGTACCTATGATTCCCGCCTCGGTGAGCTCGGCCGCTGCGAACGCGACCCCTATCGCACGTGCGGCTTTTTCATTCGCTTCTTTGGAAACACCGTCTCTGTGCTTGAGTGGCGTCGACGTTTGAGTCTGGTGGACCGTGGCGCCTGGAGCTGCAAGGCCACCGTCCTCGTCGTAGGTGGCCGCGAGCATGTGGTCCTGTATGGGCAGCAGCTGGCTCATCAGGCCCAGTTTCTTGACTTCGTCGACAACGTCACCCAAGACGGCCTCCCCAATGCCCGTACGCCGGATGCGTGCCAAGAGAGCCGCGAGGAAGACCTTGGATGCTAGCGGTAATGCCCGTAGAGCGACCTGCAGGGGGCTACTTGTGGCTTCGTTGATAGCCTGTCTGATCGTCGCCCATGTCACTTCGCCTTTCCTGTTGCCGGGGCCTGCACGTTTTGCACCCGGCTCACCGGCGTCTTTGGGGGGCCGGTTGGCTGCCTTGCCATTGTTACGCCCCGTACGGCTGGGGGTTGGGGGCTGGCCTGAGTCGCCTTCAACCTCCTCCTCGGCGGCTTCTGCTTCCGCAATCTCTACTGCGCGCCTGCAAATGTCCAATGCGCGACGAGCATCTCCGCTCACCGCCGCAACTTTGCGTGCCGCAAACTGCACCGCGTCCGGGTGGACTATCTGACCAGGGACACCTTCTAGTCGGGACTGGATAATCTGTGTTAATTGATCATGCGTATATCCTGAGAAGGTAATACGCGTGAGGCCTGTGCCCGTGTTAGCCTCGCCAAAGAGGGAACCGTAGGATGCCGCCTCCTCCCATTCCCAGGGTCGATTAGCAACGACCTTGTCCAGCATCAGGGTCTATGTTCTTCTCCAGCGAGGAGAATGAGCTGACAAGTAGTCGCCACCGACGGGCGTAAACAGGAGGATTCTGGCGCACGCACTCACCTAGTCGACTGCTAATCTTATTGCTCAACGTTCGCTCTGGCAGATCCATGGTATTGGCAACGGCGAGCACAATCAACCTGCTGTGCCGCAGCCCAGGCCAATTGAAGAAATTATACATGACCGACTGGTTCTTGGTCACCAGCTGATCCAGCTCGTCCATCAAGACGACGCAAGGTACGCGCCGCGGACTTGGAGTGGAAAATTCCCGTTCCAGAAGCTCCAATGCGTGTGACGGACTCACACGGTCGTTATGCAACGCCTGCCAGAGCAGCGAGTAGGACTGGTGCGGATCCGTGACCTTCATGCCGTTGATCTCGACGAATATGAAATCGTCCATTTCTTCGGCTTGTACCGACGCCTGCAGCTGTGCAACGACTTCTCGCACGGTAGCAGTTTTTCCAGTACCGGGCGTACCGGAAATGTAAATGCAGGAGCCTGAGCCATCCGTGATGGCTGCCTCTAAGTGGGCGTAGACTGTGGAGAACTCTTCTTCCCGACATGGGAGCGCAGCAGGTACAGATGAAACATGCAGCTGATTTCGAGCAATCTGGAACGGCGAGGATATGGCGGAAGGAGAGAGGACCCGGGTTCCAAGCGGGGTGAACTGGAGCTGCTTCTTTATCACGATCCGCTTGTGGGTTGGCGTCAGGAACTTGCGGGCTGCTGGGCTCTTCCTGGTCGATGTTGGAGTCGTAGCGTCGTTCATCTTGCGGCGTTTCCTGGGTGTCTTGGGCGCCCCATCGTCGTCCGAGTCGGGCGCCACAAAGTCCTCCAAGTCTGCAACGTCTTTCCGTGTGCGTCCACGCTTGCGGGTTGCCTTGGTCTGGCCCTCGACCATCTCTGTCAAGGGGGCCAAGTCATTGGCCCCCTGATACACGTCCTCCCACACGAACTCTGGGGTGTATGTTGTGGTCCTGGCGTTGCAGCCTCTCCTGCACACAAAGATTTTGCCGTAGTCCTTTGAAGACCTCTTGACCTGGCCAGTCGGGTGCAGGCGCTTGAACTCTTCGTGCGATACAATCTTGGCGGTGCCATTGATGGTCGTGAGCTCGTTGTCGTCGAAGGCGGGCGAGATGTACAGCTCGTTCTGCACATGGTAAGCGGTGTAAAACACAGGGAGGCAAGGGCTGCAGGCATACCGGTAGGAAATCGGTCCGCTTGGTGCTCTTGTCGCGGATCTCCTTCTCTGATAGGAACCACATGAATCTGGCCATCTTCACGCTGCCCTCGTCCTCGCTCTCTTCCTCGTAAAAGTCGCATATGAGGCCCACCCAGGCCTGGTTGCCCTCTGCTTTCAATAGCACGGCATCTCCCTACAATGCAATTAGTCCAGTGGTCCTGATGCATGCAGTGCTCGAGGCGCACCAATTTGCACGAAAAGCTGCCCATGCGAGCGCCGACAATGCGTCGGCCGGGGCCAGTGGGTGCTGCCTTGCGCTTCCGTGGTGTTGCTT
Source organism: Pseudopithomyces maydicus (assembly GCA_026873275.1). Taxonomy (NCBI): domain Eukaryota; kingdom Fungi; phylum Ascomycota; class Dothideomycetes; order Pleosporales; family Didymosphaeriaceae; genus Pseudopithomyces; species Pseudopithomyces maydicus. The sequence continues at coordinate 1,641,589 of JANTUC010000010.1, read as the reverse complement.
TCTCTGGAGTTTGTGCATGGCTGGTGTTGTCTTCGTAGATCCACTCCCAAGGGTGGTCTTCGTACCCCAGCTCGTCGTCGGAGTCTTCACGCAGGACAGCACCGCCGGCGAGGATCTGGCGTGCCTTTTCAACTCTGGAACGCTGTCGTAGCGGAGCCATGATTGTGGGTGCAGCGTGTCGGCGGTCCCGGCAAGCTTATGGCGGTGGAAAACATTCGAGGTCGCGACCGCGTCGCGTCCTTGGCGTGGGGACGGACGGAGGTCGCGCCTACCATCACCTTAATGCACGTCACAAGTGAACACTCGGCTACATATACATACATGCATTACATGGCTCACCACGACCCAGTCTTCCTGCAGCAGCCAGGGCCGCTCGTATTCACAATCCGATTTCACAGCAGATGCACTTGTCATAGCAGTATGTAGTATTTCATCGCGCTCGTCGGCACGGTGCAATGCATTGTGTAGTACCTATGTTGCTAATGACTAGGCCTGTCCCTGACCCGGTCTTGCAAGAACCCAGCGAAACGGAAAAGCTTCCAGAAGCGCGAGAGACGACCCAAACTCCATCCCATTCATGAACAAGCGAAGGACCCATCCATCGCTTAGATTCGTCTGCCAAAATAACCCTCGCTGAAATGCTGTGCAACAAACAAGAAACAGGAAACTCAAAATAATATACAAGACACTGAGTCCTGGAAAGAAGGGACCGGAGCGAGCGCTGGCCGGGCTGAGGCTGAGTCTGCTCAGGCCGGCCGCTGCTCCGAGAAAGAAGGCGCGAAAGCTCGCTTCATGTGAAGCTCACATTCACATGTTGAGGAGGGGATGCAGAGGCGGTGTGCGCGGCATCGAGTCTGGCGTTGTTGGCTGGTACGTCTGCGGCGGAGAACCGGCTTGAGAGCCGTCATACGAGTCGTTCAGCAGTGGTGGTGTCTGCCGCATGGCTGTCAGCGTCTGGCTTTGTCGCAAGGATGTGTACGGTGCAAAAGAGTTGGAGTTCAATGTGCGTAGGAGTATGTTTTGCGAGGAGGGATCTTTACATGAGCATCGCTGGGCGGGTACGAGTGAGGAGGAGGAATCTCCATTGAGTTCATGAGCTGGTATCCGCTCGCAAAGGGATTTGCAATCTCCTCGTCCTGGTAGTACTCGGTCTTCATGGGCGGCGCCAGGCTGGGCAGCGTGGCGGGGTAGGCAGCCGAGAGTGGCGGGAGATAGGCGTAGGTGGTCATCTCTGGCGAAATGGTGGTGGGTATCGAGTGGTAGGGTGCCGTGGCCGTGTAGGGAACCGGGTAGGCGGCTGATTCAGGCGTGGGGTAGGCACTGTAGGAGAAGGGTGGCGGGGAGGTCGACAGCTGTCGGTCTGTGTACTGGTGCGAGAACATGCCCCTCTCCTCGTACGCTCCCTGCATCTCCGGGGTCCGTCGGCTGAAGTCTGATTCAGACGAGGCTGGCGAGGGGAAAGGCTGACGGGGAGATCGCTGTGTGGGCTGGAGCTCGGCGGGCTTCTGCTCAGGCGAGGCCGAGCTGGAAGCAGCACGGCGCTCGAGGTCTTCGAGCCTCTTCTTGAGCTTCTTGCGATAGTTGCCTGGGGAGAAGGGTCAGAATGGTATGGGGGAGTGGCAGTGGCCGATCGAGTGGCACTCACGCTGGGCAATGCGGTTCTGTATCCTTCGGCGCTCAGCCAGATCTGAGATCTTGGTCCAGTCCTCGTTGGGATTCGCCGAGGCGGAGAAGGCACTCGAGGTGCCCGAGTACCTGTGTGTGGGAGCTGCGGGAGCCGCGGCGTACTGGTAGCCAGCGTGCCTATGCATGGTGGGCTGTGGTGGAGGAGGGGTGGTGGTGGTGGAGGGATGGTCCAAGGGATCACTGAGGGTGTTGATCCAAGGTGGATGGACAGTGGTGTGGTGGTGGTGAGCAAGATGTGACTTGAGATCTGGAAGGTGGGACACGGTATTATGTATTCAGGATAGAGGAGCCATGTGCCATAAATATGGGCGACCTCTCGTCCATCTGGGACCCCTGCCACCGTCCAAGCTCGAGCTGCGCAGTGTTAAGGCCGGCTCGCGCTTGAGAAACGCCCTATGGGCTCCGCCCTGTGCATCCATTTTGGGACATGCGTGCTCGGCCGCGAGGGCCCAAACTCCACCGCCAGGGTTGTCTGCAGGTTGGCGGGCATCCCACCGCCTCCAGCCCTATACCCACGCTAGCCATGGGTCCCAAATTTACCAACCGCGAGCTGAGAAACGCGCCGCCCGGCCCAACGTTCGCCCATTAGAGGGGTTTGGCTGCGTTTTGTAATGGCGGACGCGGCGGTCAGCCAGAATGCACCACCACGCCTAGCGCCCACCGCGCTGGGACGCACACTGAGGGATTGCTCGGGGTCGGGAGCACAGTAGCCAGCCGTCGACGCGGCCAGCCAGCCAGCCAGACTCCGCAACGTTCCGCAGGGAGAGAGAGGAGGACGCCGCCGGAGGGGTGTCGCCTTTCGCTGCCCAGCGGCCGCGAGACAGCCGCCCGCCCGCCGCCGCCTGCCTGCTCGCCTGCCCAGGACCGACCCCCAGGTGGAGGTGGTGGGTGCCCTCTGCCTCTCTCTCTCTCTCGCACGAACCCCCAGTGCTCTCCCCGTCGTCGCGTCCCAGGGCCCTTGGGGGCCAACGTAAATGGTACTCGCTTTGGCCTAGCCACCCAGCACAGACGGAGTTTCGCACGTCGACCCCCAGCCGCGACCACACAACTCGCTTTTCGCATCGTTTTGGGTCGACGGGGGACGATCGCGGTGGGCCATGGGTGTGTGTCGCTCGCTGTCTTGTCTGCGTCTGCGTCTTTGTAATGGCCTCGCGCCGCCATGTGACAGGCTGACGCGTTCCGGGGCTGCCCAGGTGCCTACCACAGCGCCTGCCCAGGTGGTGCGCTGATGGGCCACCTCCACCACCACCACCGCCTGGGCACCCACCGCCGCACACCGCAACCACGCGCTGGAGCCTCGACGGACATTCCAAATGCCTGCCTCGCCAGCCCGCCCGCCGGCCGTTGATTTGCAGCCGTGTTAGTAGCGGCGCGGCTCTTGCGGAATCGCTGCACCAGCGTCCAGTCACGAGCGTTCTCCTCTTGCGGCATGGCCTGCTTGCTAACGCTCCTAATTATACCCCAACTCCACCTGGCCGCCTGGCACCACCCTTTGCCCTTTGTCCCCAGCCGCCGTCCGAGCCACAGTTGAGCCTCCAACCACGGGTGCCGCAAACAAGCATCTGACAGCGCCAGCCCTACGAGGCAGCGAACGCCCATGCTCCCACCCTCCCGTCCCTGTAAGCACCTTCACCACTGTCGGTGAGCACCAGTCTGCTTGAACCAGTCTGGCGCCGGTCAACGGTAAAGCTTGTCTCCCGCGCCGTGGACTCGACCACCAGCGAGCACGGTACGAGAAACGAGTGTCCCTCGCCGCGATACCACGTCCCGCAAGACCCGCAGGACCATGGGACGCGGCCAGCAGTGGACCGCCGCTCGGCGACATGACCGGATACTTTTCTTTCGACCCCCAGGCAGCTCGACTTGGCTGTCGCAAATTCTAGCTTGCCCACATCCCCGTCGGGACTGTCCTGCTCTGGGCCTACGCGGTTCCTTCCACTTTGGTAATGGGGCCAAAAGACCCAGGGTAAACGGGCGGTCCAATCAGAACCTCCGGGTCATGTGCTTGGCCTTTGTCCACACCGGTGACCCTTTCAGTTTAACGTTGATCGCGAGCATGCGAGTGCAATTTCAGGACGCTTCGAGAAGTAGATGGCCTGGTGGGTCCACTCCGTCCCGCTGCCTGCTCGCCTGGGCGATAGGGACTGATGTCCCAATGCTGACCATGTTATGCCTGCCGTCTCTCTTGGCAATCTCGAAATCACGTGGGGTGCATCCTTCCTGGCATCTTGGAACTTCTTGTCGTGAACTCTAATTCATGGACCGATCGTGGGCCTCCGGAATAACCGGCCTAGTTTGGGAATGTCTCGACTCCGCACGCCCTGCCCCCTTCCTCTTTATCCGAACGTTGTGATGTTACTGCGTGGAGGCTCTAATTGGTAATGTCGCAGAAGGCGTAATTTGCTATGCCACCTTATGTCCGGGCCACCGTAAGAGTACCCAGTGTTCGGGTCGACATTTCTCCATCCCTCGGTCAGCACCGTAACCACAGAGCGGGATTGTCTTCCCCACCCGAGCAGCCCACGGCACCACGGAATGATTAAGTGATGAAGCCCTGAACCATCGATAGTGATCGTGTAAACTACTGCCCAAAACGCACGAGGCAATTTCCACGACGTCGACCCACCGCTACTATACAAGCAGACTGGATAGCTGAAGCTTCACAAGCGGAAATGGATTCGACCCTACTTACACAGCCACGTGGGCGAACGTTCAGCTGCGGAAGCCGCCCTGAGCACCTCCACGACGGATCAGCAGCGGAATGTTCTACGTTCAATGTCCGGCAAATATGAGAGACATGGCAGCTGAAGCTAAGAAATTCCAAGATGAATTCATGCAATGCTTCACAGGCCTCCGAACGCACGCGACCTGGTTCCAGGATTCGTTGTGCTCGAGCTTCAATGGTGCATAAGGTACCGAGAAGGTTCATTTCTTTCGGCTCACATTTGATGCAATAGAACATCTCCACTGCCAACTGTTGTGCAGAGTTTGATGGATATCCCTTCGTGGCAGTGTATCCGACAGGATCAGTATACCAAGCAGGACTACGCTCTTCAGCTCCCGTCCGTTCGGTGTCTCAACTCGCCTTGACGGTGGCATCCAGTGCCTCGTTGCTTGGCAGACTCGTTTACTCCTTCGGGCAAGAGTGCATGGTTGCAGTGGGCGGCGCATGGGGCTGTGACCAGTCGCAACAGTCGCAACGGAGCGGCCGCCGTGTCCGTCTTGTTGCGTGTGGGCCTCGCGGTGTGCTGGCCCTGCTGGCCCTGCCGGCCAACTTGGTGTGATACATTTGCTACTTGCGATGCGGGTGTGGAGACTGCAGACTGGTATGCAGACGGGTACCTCGTATACATTGATTGCGGGCCGATGCGGTGAGGGTCGCAAGGCTGAAAGGCCCGCGTGAGAGGGACCATTGGCTCTAACCGCAGGCCCAGCTCCTGGTGTGCCCGAGAGATTGGACAGGACAGCGCTGGAGCGAACTTCCTTCCCCTTCGGGGGTGGTTAGCGAACTGGTGGTCGGCTCTTCCGGGAGGGTGCTCGAGGCCTCACCGACAGACCCAGAGGCAGCAGTGACTTGATTCCGCTGCCGTACACTGCTTTGGCGAGGAGACCGCAGGCCTGCACAGCGACCTAGCAGCAGCGCGGCCTGGCCTCGCCGACGACGTCACCGATCTCATGCTGCGGAAGTGCGGTATTGTATTCGCGTGTATGGGTCTGCCCCGTGTGTGCAAAAACGCCTACATAGCCGCCGGGCAACGCCTGCTCAACGCCTGCTCGACACCGACGTAACTGCTACTGCGTTCGACACTGCGTACGCCAAATAGCCATCGCCAACTCGTCCCCCAGCGCTCGCTTCCCAAGCCAGATTTCCAATTATACAACCGCTCTTGCGATAGGGATGCACCCTTTCGTCTGGACACCAAGGCGCGTCTATATTTAGGTGCCAAGCAGTGGACAGTCCTCTCTGGGACTACCGCGGGGGCACTGACGACAGCACCTGTTGACCTTCAGCCCTATAGCCCTATCCTGGGCCGGGCGTTCACCACCCTTGCACTCCAGGAGCACATGGACGCCTGAACCCCTTGTGTCCCCCGCGTACCACCTCACGCCTCCAACTACCGTTTCACCGATGATGGAACGGTGATCCCAAACGAGAGAGACCTCGCACACCGCAGTTTCGTGCACCACCGCTACCTACTTTCCGCAACGCCGTAAATTCCAGAAGCCGCAGGAGACGATGCTGATGAAAAAAAAAAAAAACACCATCTTCACTGACTAAAACAAAGGCTACTTTTATCTGTTGCTTTTACTTGTTACTTCCATCCGGCTGTCGGCGTGGTACAGGACGCTTCAGAGCCTAGGTAGGCTAGACGCTCAAACATGCTCACCACTCACCACCCACCACCCACCTGCCCACCCACCCATGACAGGGGTTCGCAAGGCTGTTCGACACCCAAAGCAGCGCTGCCCGTTTGCGGAATTAGCATGCCGCTGTCTCCGTCCTGTGCAAGAAGATCACCGCACAAGATATGCACTCACCCACGCCCTGCAGTATCGCGATAATTATACTGCACAACTGCAAGCGCTACGTCCAGCCTTTGCCGCACTGCAGCGTCCTCGTCTAATCCACCCCCTCATAGTACACCGGCTATATGGAAAGGTGTACGAGTAGTGTCAGACCTCGTGGCTCTCTCTCCTATATGACATGCTTCCCAGCACACATTAGCCAATGACATGCGGTTCTGCCCCTCCATGCTCGCACGCAGGATCCCACGCCGGTTGCCAACCCTAGCCACATCGTTGACCCGAAAATATGTTTCGCAACAATCGGTCAATCAAGATTACAGACGTGGTCGGCGATATCCCATTCTACGTGCACCTACCTTCCACAACAGGCGTATCCATGGCCCTCTGGGGGCAGCAAATGGTTGCACGAAATGAATGATTCACCGACGGTCACCGACCCCTGGATGCATTTAGCGAGGCGACTTTCGTAATCGAAAGCCCTACCGCTTACTGATGCTACCTGGGTCCCTCTCCAATGGTTCGCCAAGCTAGAGGTCCTCTTTTTATCGTGACTATCTTTCCTCTGGCTTGACCGATGCGGGGTCTTCCCGAATCCTTCGGCAGTGGCGCGCCAAACGGTGCACGTCTCGAAGCGCCTACCTTTGTGCCGTGGCTTTAGATGCATTTGCCCTTGAGTTATTCTCCAATTGTGTTTTTCTCGCGAGCAGGAATTAATAATGTTGTCGACACCATCGTCCTCAAAAATAGCAAGCGACCTTTTGCACCGCGTAGACACCAAGGAGTGATTGGGCCTTGAATGTGTCCGTAGGGATGAACCAGCAGGGTCCTCAGCCCTATGTATGCATGGTCTAGCGTTCGGCAGTGGTTGATTAATAGAATTGCCGCGACGAGCTATCCTCGTCCTGCAGCTTGACCTGAAAGTATGTCGGTCTTATCGACTTTCCATCCTAAAACAAAACAAGGAGTGCACATGTCGCCGACTAAGGGACGTCCTGAAGTTTGTCCCAACTGCCGACCTGTTCATGACTTCATGAAAACCCACGATGAACAGCTTTTGCTTAGAAGGTAACGCCAGTCGTCTTTGGCAGCCATGGATCGCATTGCTTTATCTGGCATCGCTGCTCGTTTCTCGTAAGTGATAGTGGTTGATTGTGGTTGACATGTACCAGCAGCAGCTAAGGCAACCCATCCTGATAGTGGCGTTCCCAGATCCAAAGGCTGATTCGATGGGTGTCGTGCGTGGTTGGATGTCTCCAACTCCCCGCTCCCCCATTCAACCCCCAAAGCTCCCCATCAGGGGGCCTAACTCAACATCGAAACAGACATCATGTACGGCAGTTTCGAGCCTTACTCTATATGCGGAGATTGCATTAGTCGATACACGTCCATACCAACCATTGAGCGTTCCGCAGCCCTTCAAGGTCCAAAGCTATTCAGAGAAAGCCCCTCGAAACGGCAAGTCTCAGGGAGCCTCTCAGCGAACAGCTTTCTATTCCGAAGGATTTGCGCGCATTTCCTACTACATTGGCCACCTAGTTGGTGGACATGTCCGTTCGACGACCGGAACTTGCCGCGGCGACCTCGCGCCGCTCGTCGTTCATCACGATGATCTCGGGGAAACAACAGATTCGCTGGCATACACACACCGGTAGTCTATCATTCTCCGCACAGGTTTACATATCAGCGGCGGGGGTTCCGCATCTCTACCCCATGATCAGCGCGGCTGAGCTAACGTCCCGGAGACTTTTATCTTACATACTACCACCTACAAGATTCCAACGCTCCGGTTCGCACGAGTGGGCGGGCACACTTGCGGCCCGAATTACATGTATTCCGCTGCGGATTGCGGTCGGTCAGCAATGCCAGGGACAGAGGGCACGAGCGACTGCGTCGACGGTCGATGCGTTCGAGTCGTAAACTGTGTTACATCTTCAGGCCTCCAGCGTGGTTCCCACCTACGTACGAGGCGAGCGAGGTAGCATCCTTGCTCCGCTTCCATGTGACACCAGTCGCGACGAGAGTGTATGTGTCTCTGCACTTCGATTTGCCAGAGGGTGTTTACCTGAGACTTAGGCTCGCGTGGCTTGAAGGCGCGCCTGAAGGGTGGCAGGATGCCGCATTTCCAAGGTCGTGGGAACCACCGCCCGCTGGGTGTGTTGCGGCTTTGCTTTGGGGTCGGGGAGAATCCCGAGGGCAGGTCCGGGGCAAAGTTCGGTGCGCACTCGTCATTAGAGGGTTGCTGTATCTTTCACGCATTCCTTACGGGCTCGCGCGTGAGTCGAAGGGGCAAGTCGACCCCACTGCGACGACGGTCCCGCGCCGTCGCCCGTCGCAAAGCTTGAACTAGCGACATTCAATGGTTGTGCTAATGCTAGCTAGCTACCACTGCCTCAAACCAGCGTAGTGTGCACGACGGGGTAGAGTTAACCAACCACACAGCCAGTGTCACGTTGATGGAGACGTGGAGACGTGGCTGGTGCCGTGACATTGCCAAATCCACCTGTGGCTCGCTCCTCGCACAGAACTGCCTTGGGGGAGCCTGGGTTCTATTCTTGGCACCACGTTGCTGTGAAAGGGCGGGCACACGGCTGCTTGGAACAGAAATTTCTTTCTCGGTGCCAGTGCTTTGTTCCCACTTGGAACCACAGTTCAGACGGCATGCCAGATTTGCTGGACATTCTGGTCGCCCTGAGAGCGAGCTCGAGAGGTTCACCGCACGGCTTGCCAGAGTGGGGGTAGCTCACCGAATCTGGCTCCATGGTGAACGAGATCGCTCCGGCCCATTAGTCTAGCGGCGGCCACCACCGTTGAGTCTCAGCTCTCGAAGATCACAGGAGGTGAGGCTGCCTTGTCTCTCTATCGGATATAACAAGCGCGGTGTACGTGTGTAGGCATGGCATCTACCGGTAACTATCCAGCTGGGAGCTATCTATCGAGATGTCCTCGACACGGGTCTCCGATGGTCTATCGACCACGCAGCTGGTACGCGCTACGACCGAACAACTCGGTCCCTTCAATAAATGCCTCTGATCGACACGGAGCATTTTCTCTCATGCGAGCCAATCGCCTCGCGACGGACGAAGCTCCCCCTCCGCTGCGTCGCAAGGCATGCCCAAAGAGGTGAATTGTGTTCAGAGGACAGCACAGTAGGCTTTGTTCTAATCCCGTTATTCGCAATGCATTAGATGGACTGCCTCGCGTGCAGAAGCGCTGCAACATGCCACAAAGACTATCTGTCTGCCTATCCATCCGGTGCGAGGCACTCGGTGTTTTCGTCGTCCAGGTACAACCGAGCCGCACGCACGCACGCACGCGGGTGATGTCATGGGCGAAGGAGGGTGCTTACGCTCGAGTTCTGGACTCGCTTGCTCCCCCGGATCGGCCTACCTGATCTCTGGTCGCGTGTAGCTGACAGCATACACGCTCGTCGGGACTGCCGCGAGCCCTACATGCGTACATAGGGCTAGATGAGAGTTCTTACACGGGCGCCGCATCGTGTTCGGCAGACCGTTGAAACTTGGCGTCGACCGACACATCATCGTGTTCGTTCGACACTCGAGCGCATGCTGTCGCGCGAGTCTCTGTCTGGGCACCGCCCGCTACGGTAGAGTATGTACGCATGTGTGTTCGGTATGCTAGCGCGTGCGGCGGGAAGATGGGATGGACGGCGGCGGCATTGGCATTGGCAGTGAGTCACTTTGCTCGCGGCGATGAAACAAGCCGTCTCAAAGGAACAGGATGGTTGGTCTGGTCTCGAGGGCTGCTGCGCGCTGCGCTCGTCGTCACCACCCACCATGGCAACCTCCGCATCTACGGCGCACGGTTACCTCCGCGCGAAGCTCGCGTTGTGTCGTCTCCGCTCGATCCGGTCTCACCGTAGGTTGTGCTGCTAGTGCGACTGCGGTGCGTGTGTGTGGTTCAGCTGGTGCGGGCTTGTCCCCGCGGGGGGGTGTCCTAGGACCTCGCCGCTGGACGATACATACTCAAGATACCAGTTTAGTATCACGAAATGTGTCCGAGCCGGATAATCAGTGCCCCTTCCTCCACCGCCTGTGCTGTGCGGTGGCCACTTTGCACTCGCCCTTCAGCAGCGTCATGGCACGGTTAGGGGGGATGCGCTGCGCAGTGTTGCGTAGGCGCCCGCCGGGGCAATTTGGCAGCCAGCCATATCGTTCGCTCGTTCGTCACCTCCATGGACCCCACGTTAAGTCCGTGGAGATGAGTTCGGCTCCGGTCCATCTGTCTGCCCATCGACCGACCACGTTGACGCCCCTGGACGGGACGGACGACTCGGACCCCAAGACCATTGTCGTCACCCCCTTCCTCGACTCTGCCTCGTGGGTCGGTCCACAGCAACATGGACCCATGCCCGTATTGAATTTCGGTTCCGCTGTATCGCAGAGGCGGCTCTTTCGCCCCGTTAACGTTGTCCTTGTCCTTGTCCGTCCGGGCGGGCGAGCGAGTGAACGAGCGCAGGCTAGCGGCACGTACCCCCTTCCCCCTCCCCTGCGCACACAGATCGGCTGGGGCTCGCATTATACTGCATCGATACATAGTACAGGCTCGTGCAAGCTTCGCACATCACGGTCCGTGGATTTATAAGAATCCTTCGCTGCGAAGCGAGCGTTGACTTTTTCTGGAACGTGAACCTAGACCTGAACCAAGGCACATACCATACATACATACATCATACATATAATTGAAACGCAGCGTGGACGAATTCCCCGGTAGATTCGATTAGGTTGATTTGTGTTGCGGCCCCGGTCCGCCCCTGACTCGCATTCCCTTCCCTTTCCTTGGGGTCCACGCAGCGGTATCCCGAACGAGTTTCGCGGCTGCTGCCTACGCTTGCCTTCGTACACTATACACCATTCGGAAGTGTTGATTAATCACTACGTCTATCCTGTCTCTGTATCAAACTACGCTAAACTATGCTACGCTACGCTGCGATATGATATACCCCTGCCCCTCCCCTTCGCGAAATATATGCTCCATCCGAACAGAACTTACAACCTCATCCGGCGTAGTGCAATGAGTGGATGAACGTGCTCGCCACGTTCCCGTTTGATGCGCATCTGGGGTCGAGATGAAGAGGAGCGATGCGATAAGCCCGTGGGTTCCTCCCGTACGCACACACGCGCGCACCATGTTTTGTTACATGTGTACATGGTCTACATACACCATACACACTGTCTTGTTACACGTGTGCCATCTCATCTCATCTCATCTTATCGCCCTGCTTCCATTCCGTCCGCGAGCACGTCCATACATGTGCACCCGGATTCCGCCCATAACGCATGCATTTCGCGCTCTCCATACCTACCGAATGACTGACTAACTCCCGACCCTGATTTCATATCAAAACACCTATATCATAACATGATTTGATTTGAAATGACCGGATGCGACATGAAGCAGGGCAGCGCCGGCCAGGCCAGGCCAGACCATCCCATCCGGAAACAGCAACCTGCGCGAAGGAAACATGTCGCACCCATGTATGTATGCTATGTATGCTATGGGCGGGACTTGTCTCGTCACAGTGCGTGTCCAGGTATGGAGGTAGGTAACGTAGTGTAGACGTGGACCTGGGCCGACCGGAGCCGGAGCCAGGACCGGGAGTTTGATATACATATGGCTGGCGGGGGGTTGATCGGTGAAGGGGTGGGTGCCGCTAAGCTCGGATGGGAGGGAGTGGAGTGGGAGGGGATGCGGTGAGTTAGATGCGTACATGCGTATGTACATACATACATACATGCTGTGTGTATGTAAGTAAGGGGTTAGTGTGTTGGTGAGTTAATTATCCCGTGAAGAGGGAAGTGCGATGCAGCGAATAGATGCGTAGAGGCATGTCGCGATAGGGAAAGGAGTGGAGTTCCGCTGCGGACGGTGGCGGGGCGTGGAGTGGCGATGGTAGGTAAGCTGGTAAGGTAAGCTGGGGGCCATTTCTGGAATTGATGCTCGGCTTCTAGAAGCTGAGCCGCTGTGCTGCGGCGGTGCGGTGCGGTGCGCAGCACAGCTGGATTGCCTTAGGCCGCGAGATGGGTGTCGAGGCCTTACGCCTTGGATACTCTACTCTGGATACCTAGTAGATACATGACATGTGTATACGCGCATGCACATTACATACACATATCCAAAATTACCTAAACTATTACCTTAAATTAAACATAGCATCTCCTTACTGTATCCCCATCACAAATTTTGTACACACCCAATCACACTACGCTATCGACTTACCTCGAACCCTCTCCTCCCTTCGCCTCAGACCGCAATCCACCCCAGCCCCAACCCCATCTCCAGCCCCATCGAAATCTAGCTTTGTACCATCCCCATGCTTCAGCCTCAGCCCTGGCCTTAGGCCCCGCCGCCCCGTTATCTTATACCCATAGGGACATCCGTGCTCTTAGCGGTCCAAGAAATGCAGTTTCCCTTTTAGGATGTCAATGGGTTTGAAGATGGGCGGTGGATAAACGGGACGCAGAAGAGAGGAAGCTGAGATTCTGTAATGCAGTGAAATGCGCTCCATGTAGAGTGTGTAATGAAGCCACCTCGTTTTTGTTGTTTGCGGAAGCGGAAGCGGAAGCGGGTAGATAGGTATGTAACGCATAGCACGCATGGTGGCATGGCATGGCATAACATGGCCTGTCTCGTAGCGAGCAGCGAGCAGCGAGCGGATCCGCCCTATTCTACCCAAACACACAGACCTCGATCTATCTATGTATCTACCGTACCGTCTCGGACCCGTCCTAACATCCATCTCCCCGCCTCGTCTCGGGCCCGTCCCAACGCCTACCGTTTCGGGTCCGTCTTGAAATCTGCCTGTCATCAAGTCTCGGGCCCGAACCCAAACTCGCTTGAAGCTCTGCATCGCAAGCGATTGTCGAGTAAGTATGTAGCGAGGCTAGCTGACTAGTTAGCCGAGCGCGAATCTATCAGTGCCAAGATGAGGAACTCCCTTTTTTGATGGTGGGATGGGAAGGGAGAGAGGGTTTGTGCTCCGTGTGTATGTGTGTATGGGGTGGAGTGGATTGTGGAGGGGAGGGATGTGAGTGGCGTAGTATGGTGCAATAAGGGGCGATATAGTTTGACTTGATACAATGTAAATGGATGTAGTGTAAATGTATATGTATAATTTTGTTTACGGCTTGGGGACGGGTGTGATGGTAGTAGCTATAAGTAGGTAGGTAGGTAATTCTGTACCGGGGATAAAAATATAATTCATGTATGAATAGCAGTAGTGAGCGGTGACAAGATAGAGAGCAGAGAAGGGAAAGTAGACAGCATGTCCGATATATATCGAGTCAGTCAATCAATTGTCATCGTGATCTTACCAGTTCAATCTGAGACCAGCTATTGGCACACCAGACCTAACAAAGAAGAAGATTATATGTATAGGGAAACATATAGTAGGGCAAAATTAGCATATGAAGATTTGCTAATCAACACAGATATTTAATCAGCGCCATAAGAACAACAGGTTACTTATTATACTACCAACTTCAATACCCCTTGGGATTGCCGTGGTATTTTTGCAGCGCTGGATCGGCAGAGGCGAAGTCTATTGCCGGCTCGAGGAGGGCAAAGTTGGTTGGGTCCTGTGGTGGCGTGGATCCAGAATGATATATATGAGCGTCTTCAAGAGATCTTTACACTTGATTCATGAAATACTTACTACTCATGAGTTCACTTATAAAGCAAGATTTTGTTGATCTACTAAAGGTATATGTGAATACCAGTTGTCCCATCTAAGAAGAAGAAATGAGTCAAAGTAAGAAAAGGTCTAGAGAATTAAATAAACAAAAAGTAGTAAAAGATGAAACGAGATACAAATTGCAAATAAGCCTAAGTCTAAGTATGAATTGAGTGACAAATTCAATTACAAGTCAACATACTTATACTATATGTACATTACGAATTTCTATTAGGGAAGCACCTCAGCCATGGTGGTCAGGTTCTGTGAGAGATGGATGGGTGGATAAATGGATAGTGTAAAGGTAGGTGTATATTAGGGAAGCACTTTGAACTTTATGTGCTCTCCAGCTTTCGTAGTCCTGGGACCAACTATCTACTATTGTTGTTCTGATACACTTCCCACCCTTATTGATTATACTTAACTTTTTACACATAGTGTATTACTTTAGTACTTATTGTTAATCAATCTGTTTTCTCTAATTTGTTATTAGTTAATGTTCATTAGTTGGAGTCGACTTGAGCTTTATCTAGATCTTTATAACGATCATAGTCTTTTCACGCATGATTTTAAGCTATCTGGTGGGGAGATATCTTTTTTTTTTTCAACAAATTTTCACGTCGTCGTCGTCGTCGTATTGACTAGACACCTTTTCACCATTATACAAAATATACAACGATAATGAGAAGGCTATCAAGTTAGTGTTGAGAAGGACTATACGATCAGCAAGCCTATGTATTTAATGGTTCAACTCCTGTTATAAGAATTAACCATATCATTTCGACACGTAATCTTTGATGATGGATAAGTATATGAGAGTGGATGAAATGGGTCAGAAGACGAAGAGCATAGTAGAATAGTAGTATACTAGTAGAAGGTTAATTTTAGCACTATGGTTAACGATGGAGAGGATAAAAAGCTTGAAATACTATCTTAAGTTACTGCTCTGCATCTCTTCACCTAAGTATACACTTTTCCACACAAAGGATAATGGTAGTCCTGACAATACAGGGCTTACTGTATGTGCAGTCATTGCGTGATAGACCTCTAGAGCTTTGTGCACCAGATAGCCATGGCACTGTAATGGCGTTTTTCTCTAGTGTTGTTCTTCCCGCGGGCTATGCTCTAAGGCTAACTAATAAAACAATCAGGAAGACTCAATCTTGCACCCAGAAGACATTTTCCTTCTTCTTTCTTAATAATTTTAGCACAATCTCAAGGCTACTGGTAAAGTATTGAATGTAAAATCATTTCAACGGCTAGGGTGGGTATTGCGGGGAAAACACATTGACAAATGAATACTAGGCAAGGATGAGTCTAGCCTAGAACCTTAACGGTGAACATAGAGGGGGATTCGAACGATTGCAGCACATTCTCTGCCCATGATTGGCCGGCATGCAAATCCGACCCCAACTTTGGGAGGAACATTTACTTTTTTGGGGGCGAAACTCACTCAATTTCAGCATGAACCCCAGTTATACGAACCATATGCATGCATTTGTAGACTACATTGCTGCAAGGCTGAGATTGTAAACACCAAGTGTGAGGCGAATACGAAGGAGCGATAAGCCCTGTAAAACTACTTGAGCGCAACCTTCCAGTCATCAACCACAGCCTGACTGATCTCACTTTTAATTCAACAGTGTTTTGGGCTTTGCTTCCTCGGCACAGATATACACCATCTATAACCTGTGGACCATCTACTGATACGCATGGTGTGCAAATAACATTAAGCATGTCCAACACAACCTACTCACTGTACAGTAGAACTATCACAATGATCCCAAAGCCTTCGCGCAAGGCATCGAGGTGACATCTGAAGGCCTCGAAGTGGTTCCGGGCACCGACCCCGAAGTCGTCCATCGATCCTCTCACACACCAAAAGCGGCCGTCTTTGAATCTCACAATGCCAAAGAGACAAAACGGATATGCGGGCTAGGAAGAAGGACTTTTTACGTGTCTGTCATATTGTCATTGGTTGTATTTGCACTGATAGGTGCATTGGCTGGTGTTTTGACCCACAATCAACACAAGAGCAACGAAGCCTCCATAACCTCCACACCTTCCACCACACCAGCGCAATCTTCACCAGATTCCAGTCGTACCTCATCAAGTGGGGTTACTCCCTCAAGCAGTGGCAGTAGTTCTCCAAAGGAAACCTTCGCCTGGGCCGGGATCGTCCTCACCCGATCTTGCCCCCGAACAGCGACTCAAGCTACAAGATGAATTACACCGCTGCCGGATCCGAGGGAAATCCCAGCCAGAAATTCAAAGTATACTGCTCGTGGGTCTTCGATTACGTTCAGACCAACACATCGGGCACTTTTTCGACAGAGGCGTCTTCGCTAGAAGACTGCATCGATCGGTGCGCTGCTTTCAACACGCTGTATAAGAACGAAAGTTCGCCGCCCTGCGCGACTGTCGCGTGGAGGTGGGCGCCAGATGTGGATTATTTTGGATACTGCTGGGGCGGGTATCCCCCAGTTCGTGGTCAGGACTGGTCGATGGGGCGGGATATCAATGTTACGGACGATGCACCAGCGGACAGTGCGATCCTTTGGGATTACGTGTTGGAATGAAAATCTGAATATACTATAGGGAGATTAAGGAATCATTTTAATGATTTCTGATCATTGATTTTGCGCATGGGTCGACCGTATTTTAGAACGGATTATAACGATCGCGATGCGATCATTCTCTGTGCGGCGTTATAGCTATTTCATTGATATACCCAACGGCCTGACCAAAAATCACAGCGACAGCAGCTATTCGTCGGCTTGGGAGCTAAAGTAGCATCGCCCGCAGATACCCTCAAAATCAATCCATGTAACGCGACCCAAAGTTCCATAACCCCACGGCCATTTTTATCCAGTTTCATGATCTTATCAAATCGATCCAATAATGACGCCTTAAAATATAACACAGTTTCTCCATGTTCCTGAAAATTGCTCGATTTCAAAACATGATCAATCAATCATGTACAAAAAAAATACATGTCTAATCGGGCATGCTGACATCTTTCTCCGCCTATATTCTTTTGGAATACTGAGACCATAGCCATGATTCATAACATGATTTAAAAAAAGAACGACAAACTTCATGGACTTAAAAACTGAAGGAACACTTTTTCTAGCCACCATTTTCTTAAACGCCTTTCTCAATCATGCTCATCGACCAACCTCACGACGTCACATTTCCCACAATCATACTAAAAATCGCGCGCCACTCGACGTATGTGAAACACCTGATATCCATCTTACTGGTTCTCTAAAAGACACCACGAGATAAAATGTATCTTGGAACCTAAAACCTTGCCTATCCTTATTTTCTTGTTAATGTCTTAGCCTGTATACATGGAACGTAGATTGTTCCTCATCTTACCCTCCAACTCTCTTGTATATCCCCGAAAAATTTTACTAAAACATGATTCATTCGTCTTTTCACCAATCTAAAATCCATCGTTCGGTGGAAATATGTCCCACCAAGATACACTCAACGCATAACTACATGGGCATTTAAAAAAATACCGAATATTGCATGAGCGGTTCCATGTCTAAAACCTACAACAATCATGCTCTCGATAATGAGGACCGCCCACAACCATGTGAGCAGAAGAAATCTCCTGCTCCAAGCCAATGTACAAAGTTTGGCTATGTTACCATGAGACCGTATTCCCTGTCCGACTCAAGAGTCAAGATTTAGGAACGGATATTCCCCATAACAAGGGCGTAACAACCTCAACACACAAGTCAACACATCTATCGTCCCTGTCCTCATCCTCATCCTCATCCCGCACGACAGAAAAGGAGAGAAACAATCTTTCATGTAAAAGGAAAAGAGAGACCATCATTTCAAAACCCAATACCAGCACCCCATGTCTCCAATTTCATATACATCCATATCCATGTCTGCACAAGATACCCAATCTCCCTACCCGGACCATGGATGGCAATATCAGTCTCTTTTCCTCCTCTGCCTCGAAACACGCCCCCGTCACCACTTGTCCGACTTAGCACCTTAACCGTCCCTTTACGTCTCCATATTCGTTCTCAGCCTCATCGCCCACTTCAAATCACCAACCCTTTTCATCTTCCATGGACTCCCCAGCCCTCCTCAGCCCTGCTCAGCCCTCCTCAGCCCTCCCCTCCCCATCCACCGCCCAAAGCACAAACGGCCCGCCATACTCACCATCGAAATTAACCCGCTCATCCTGCAAATCTCGTTAGCCACATACATGCCACCAAAGCACACCACACCGCACAGTCACCACTCACCGAAGCAAACCACCACCGCCCCAAGATCATCCTCCCGCCCGGAACCACCACCCCCTCATACGCCCACAAGTCATCCTGCCCCACCTCGTGCAGATCCTCCTCGAAGTGCTTCATGAAGCTGATGCGCTGCCACCCGGGGATGTCGCATTGGGGCGGGAGGGCGTTCAGCCAGCCGGTTGCGAAGAAGGGGTCGTCGAGGTCGGTGCCTTGGCCGTCGAAGCGGATGTCCGGGGGTTGGGGCCCGGTTTCGTGACGCGGCGGGAGTTGAGGCGGCGTTCGAAGAGCGGGGGCCAGGGGAGGGTGGGCGGCGGGGAGAAGTCGAGGGTCAGGGACTGCGTGGGTGGGTTGTTAGTGAGTGTGAGGGGAGGGGGTATGGATACGTACCTGGATCTTGCCCTCGTTGACGTTGCGGTCTGCGACGGTGGAGTCGCGCCTGGTGAGGTTGGGGTGTGTTCGGAAGCGGGCGAGTTGAGTGTGCTCGAGGAAGGAGTAGGTCCCTTGCCAGTGTTTGGCTAGGGGTACGAGCCGGATTTTAGGGGCTCGCGCCATGGGGAGGGACGTCCGGATGGGCCGAGCTCCTCTTCGATTGTGTCGAACAGAGGATGGTCAGAGTCAGTCATGTAGTACCTGAAGAAGTTTAGGCAATGAAAGATCCACTCGACGTTGACCATGTTCTTTCTGAGGCCCAGGAAGATCGGAGCCGTGTTGGTCGCGGCGTACACTGCTTTCTGGGCGTCGTCCATGGCGAACCAACTCCCGGACGGTGCAGCGCCGTCGAACAAGAATTGCGCAAGCATGATTCTAACAGCGATGAGAGACGTGTTGTGATACTCATTGGGCTTCAGGATCGGTGGACGCTTGCTGCCGCACAGAAAGAGCTTGGACTTGAAGACGAATTCCTTCAAGTGAGCCATGTTCAGGCATTCAGGTTGGCCCTCATCATCAAGCTTGACGCCGTTTGCAAAAGACTCGATGATGAGATCTTTCAGCACCTTCAAAATCGCCTTCTCTGCAGATGTGTTGCCATGGCGGAAGGCGAACCCCGGTTTGGCGGCCTTGTTGATCCATGCCCATCGGTACTTGTACCGGCGCCGCAGCTGCTCATTCGATTTGCCATCCAGCATCACGAAGTCCTCGCGGAACTTGGCGCGCCAGAAGGAGAAGTTGTCTCCTTCCACAGCATTGTTGGTTTCCTTGCAGATCAGGCTGAAGTTCGCGATGTCCTTATGGTCATGGAGATTGCGAACGATCATTCGATTAAGCTATTCATCATCATCAGCTCCATACAATCATGAGTTATTGAAAACTGAATGTGACGCACCTCGATCGGCAGCTTATTGAACGCGGTGTCCGTCGACGGCATGACACGACGACCCATTGTGACTCGCGTAGGCCGGCGAGTCCCTGGGCGACTGAGTGGGTATATATTCCGTGGCAAACAGAAGAGAGACAAAGGTCGACTAGATCTTCAGTTAGAGTGGCCAAGCCGGTGCAATTAGCTAGGGAAGGCCGTGCGAATCCGAAGTGTCGTGGTATGGAGTGTCGCGAGGCTTTAAAAGGGATCCAACTCACCAAGCGGCGCCGCCAACAGTGAGAGAAAGAGAGTGGGGCAATAGGTAAACGGCGGATGCAACCGCTGCTCTATAGGGCCGTTGGGCGGTGAGATGCCCGCGAGATACTGAGAGCAAACGACCGGTGCGGGTCGGCGGTCGCCCGTTTACTTCCTGTGCAAATGACCAAGTTGTTTCAATTGGAAAGGCAGAATCCAAAAGCAATGCGTAGGAGAATGGCCCTGCGTCACGAGCGCTTTGTGTTTCTGATTCCAACGACGGGGCGTGTGCGAGGCATTTTCTAGAAAGCGAGGAGCAACGTGGTCATGGGGACTTGCCAACCTGATAGGCAACCACCTTGGACGTGCTCTTGCTTGAACTTGCTCTTGCATAATCCATGGGTAGAGTAGACATTGCTCCCGAGGTCTGTTCCTCAAACACTAATTTAGTAACAGAACACAATCTCATATATGTACTGCACCCCAGTATATACAACATCTCCCCTTCAAAACGAGTAAATGCTTAGCAGGTAGCGAA
Source organism: Pseudopithomyces maydicus (assembly GCA_026873275.1). Lineage (NCBI taxonomy): Eukaryota > Fungi > Ascomycota > Dothideomycetes > Pleosporales > Didymosphaeriaceae > Pseudopithomyces > Pseudopithomyces maydicus. The sequence goes on along the minus strand of JANTUC010000010.1, from coordinate 1,621,325 downwards.
ACGTCCCTGTAAATGCAAAGTATCCAGCGAGCGAACGAACGAAGGCCCCCAGCGGTTCCACATGACGTAGCCTACCCCAGGGCCCAGACCCTTCCTTTAACGAGCGTCATATGAAATATTCCAACACGTCGCGAAACATCCTCCTCGTCTCTAAACCAAAACCGCCAGCACCGCCGCCCACGCAGCCGCAAACTGGCCCACCGTAAAACCCGGCACATTTACACCCGCCGCACCAGGGCTACTGCTCTCCTCCGGCGCCCCTTCCGTGCCCGTCGGCTGCACACCACCACTCGTGCCGGATGGCAGACCGTTCCCGGGACTCGCATCGTTCGCACTGCCTCCGTCTTCCCTGGTGACAAGCCAAATCTCGCCCGTCGCATCGCTGGTCATGAATAGGCGGCCCTGACGATCCCACGCCACGCTCACGGGGCGCACGCATTTGTCAGGGCATTGGCTTAGGTCGGGGTTGGTGAGGATGTCGACGGTGGAGGTGGTGCTGGTGGAGTTTGCGACGGGGGAACCGGCGCCGTCAAAGGCGATGTAGGAGAGCTTGTAGCCGATGGGTTCGTCGCGGTTCCTGCATGCTGTTAGAATGGAAGTACGGTTTGTGAGGCTTTGGGATGTCATTGACGTACCAGGAGCCGTGGAAGGCCACCCAGGCGGCGGTGCCGTTGTCGTTGAACTTGATGTCCAAAGGTGCCTGGTGGGCCTGGAATGTCAAACGTGGTGCGATTCTGTCCTCTCTGCAGAAGGTATCGTTGATGGTGGAGTTTTGTTCTCCGATGGCGATCTGCGTGCCTACTTGGACGCCTTCGTTGTCGGGAATCTCGCTCACGTTCCAAGCGGCGAAACAGGTAGGATAGCCGTAGTTGCCACCCTGCTCGTCTGTCTTGGTGCCGTTGAGGTAACCGTGGAAGTTCATCTCTTCACCAGGGTTGTTCTGGTGTATGTTTTCGCCCGAGCGATTGAAATCGTCGACGCTATTTTCGACTGAGTAGATGGCGCCTGTGATGGGTTCTTCGCCTACACCGACGGAGTTGCGTAGGCCCCAGCCAAGGAGCCAACCGTCCTCGGCGAAGTTGTAGGCAGAGTCGGTGATGTTGGTAACGTTGAAGGCCTTGATCGTGGATACACCAGTGCTGATATTGAGCGTGCTATAATCCACATTGTCTAGTGAGCCCCTGCTGACAAGCAGCAGCCCGGGTACCTTGCGAGAGGCAAGGAGAGTACGGCTAACATGCCCCTCTGTGCTCCCCATGCTCCCAATGATCTCTCGTGGTCCAGAGGTGTTACGGCCCTGACTCGCATCGTAATCCCAAGCATACACCGCGCTGATCGAAGAAGCATAAAGCGTCTTTCCATCCGGCGAAAGCGCCAATCCATGGTTCAGCTGCAAACACGTTAGAACCCAACTCATTCAAAACCATGATATCTCTTTTCATATTCAAAACCGCGCTGCGTCCATCCGAAGCTATCCTTCCCACCGCAACCACCCCACCCATCACCCCAGAAATATAACACCAAAAATAAAACAAACCAACTCACCTCCTCATCATCAATAATCAGTTCCGCCTTCCCCACCCCAACACAACCCCCTCTCCCTCCCCGTCTCCCTCTCCAAACACAATCCTCGAAATCCCCCTCGACGACTCCGACACCAGCAACCCCCCTCGTCGTCAAACACCATAACCCGCGGCTCCGTCAACCCATTGGCCACCACGCTCGCCCGCCACCCGCTGGCCACGCTCGGCGCCGGATTCTTGGGCGACAGCGTCGCGCACGCAGATGCAGACGCGGTCGCAGACGCAGTCTCAGACGCAGACGCAGAAGCAGACGCAGAAGCAGAGCTGCCCTGCGCACGGGCGACCGCCGCCATATATGCGAGGCCGAGCACGCGCGGGAGAACCATGGCTGCGAGGCTAGGCGGAGTCGAGGCGCGACGAATGGTCGAGAGCGAATCGAATCGAATCGAAAGCGAATCGAATCCAGGGGTGGGTGTGCTATCTGCGTGGTACGGTACGTAGACTACCCAGGGTAAGACTGCGGTCTACCTATCCTATGGTAGGTAGGGGGAGTACCGGGCCGGAGGTGGGCGCGTGGCGGGGACGAATCGTGGGGCGCGGAGCGGGAGGAGACACGAGGGTGGGTGGGGAGGAAAGCGGTACGGTGCGGGCGGGAGCGGTAATCTACCTACCTACGTACGGCGTGGTGGTCTATTGGGGTGTGAGGCACGATGGGAGGGAGGGCGGGATGCAGGTACGGTACCGGTTTGAGGTGCAGGTTGACCAGTGGGAGGGGACAAAGGGAGGTAGATACGGGGGTCGATTGGATTGCATGCACAGGAGGATGTGGAAGCACTGCTGTTGTGCGATGGGAAAGGTGGGAGGATATGGGATGGATGGATGCGCATTAACGGTTGGGTACGTTACGTTGCGACTGTTGGAGGCATACCTACCCTACCTACCCTCCGTACATGCTGCGACGCGCGCCGCCGTGCTGTGCATACCAGCTTCCTCTTCAATCCAGCGTACGCGGTGCTTGGCCTGTCGTCATCCGCGGGTGAGACATCCCCGCTCCAAGACGCCGTCATGCTGGTGGCGCAAAGGGCATTGGACGGGAATATCTGCCCTACGCGACGACGAGGCGAACTGTTCCGCTGGGCTCAACGCCTTGTTCTTTGTCTGCGGACGCGGATGCCGTTTTGCCTTGCTGTATGTCTGACTGCTCGGAAGCATCGTCCGATGCTGCGGTATGAGTACATAATCATATATGTATCGAGTGTCGGGCATCCGATCGATCGATAGCCGAGACCAGACCGGCTATGGATGTCTGCTGTGCTGTGCTGTACGGTACTGTAACTGCACTGTATGTAACTGCACCATGTATACGCGCACGGTATGTATGTATGTATCTATTTATTCCACTCTGGGAACAAACCAGCAGTTGAACGGCGAGTGCATCGAGTCGTGCAGTATGGAGTACATGCGTGTGCAGACAACGCGTGGTACGGCGTACGGTGCGTACATTTACCATTGTACGCGGTAGAGCGGCGCTACGGGCAGTATTTATCCAAGAGCAGATGACAATGGGCACGTCCGCACTCTGGCAATGGGAGCTCAAGGTTAAATGCCCTACGGTACCGCGGTTGAGATGAGACGAGACGGGACGACGAGGTGGAGCCCATCTCATCCCATCTCCATCATCATCCCGTCCAGCACATCCCATCCCATCCAGCCCACTGTCCACATCCACATCCACCTACCCAAAGTACCCATCTACATACATACCCACAGTACCTACCTAGTACCTACCTAGTACCTACCTAGTACCTACCTAGTACCTACCCATCGCCCCCCTGCACCCCTGCACCGCACCCCTGCCCCCAACGCGTGCGCGATGCACCTCACCCGGCTTCCCAAACGCCTTGCTCGTCTCGTCTCATCGTATATACTTTGCGTCGCCATGGAAACCACAACCCAGCCCTCTTGTTGGGCCGCGGGAACCTAATCGCCGCCCTTTTCGAGGGGCATATAATGGAGATCGTGGAGCACCGAAGGCTTATGGGAGCATGGACGCTCAACGGTGCTTGGTTTTTGCCTTTGCCATTGCCTTGCGTGCTTTGCGTGCCTTGCGGTGCTTGGATGTTCAGTCTGGGATGGGCTGCGTTGTGTTGTGTTGTGTCATGACTGTCGTGACTGTTCTGCTGTGACTGTCGTGTCGTGCTATGGTATGTACATATTTTCTTCGTCTCTCTTTCTCCCGGTCGCGTGCGTCGCATCGGTCGCGTTGTCCGCCCGTCCGTCCACCCACCCGCCCGTTGAACCTTCTCTCTGCAGGTGCGGCCAATGCCACGAGAGTACCGTAGATGGATGATGGCCGGGACGAGAGTGAATCGAGGGCATCGCCCGGTGGCTCGTCAGGGAACAAACAGGCTTCACTCAAACTCAAACGGGGGCAATATCCGCGATAGCGAGCGCGTTATCGACAAGGAAAGAGGGAGATTCGCATTGGGCTGGCTACATTGCACAATCACGCGCAGCGCGACACTTGGGCGGTGGTATGCGTAAAACATGTTCGTATTCTGTTGATTCGTGCCTAGATGCGTGCGTGTGTGCTGCTTGCCTGCCCGAGGAAGCCCAGGCAAAGCAAAGCAGAGCAGAGCAGAGCAGAACAGAGCAGAGCAGCGCATCGGCATCTGACCATCGTCTAGAGCGCTTTCATCGGGCATTTCGATAGACCTATATAGATCTCATCCTTTTTGTACATGCCTGCCTGTGTGTTGTGAAAAAAAAAAGATAAGAAGCCGTCTGCCATGTGGTTGTTCGAGGGGGATCAGCCGTCCCCCGTCCATGACATGGCAAACGCCCTATGCACCGTTGGTAAACAAGAGGAAATACAACCGACAGCATCGACGCATCCAACATCCGCACATTCCACATGCAGCATCAAACACCTAGGTGCCTCCAAGCTTGCCCCTTCTCCCCCTCTCTCTCCCCTTCCACTCTCCACTCCGCTCTTCTTCTATTCTTCCGCAGGAGCACAATGAGCCCTGTCCGTGTCACACATGCATTACGTAGCACAAGGGGTGTTTCCTCGCGGCTGAACTCGAGTGTCTCATGGGAAAACGCCGCTGCAAATGCGATGAAGCCGGCTCAAACTAGCCAATAGCAGCATAAAAAAATACAATGTAGCGAAGCCAAAAAGAGGAACGCAAAGCCCAAGGAAACGGAAAAAAGGAAAAGGAAATATATAATCGACTCAGCTCAGGTGCTCGAACGCTATCCAGAAGGTAAGGAAAGAGAACAGACAGACCGATAGGAAATCTTTTGTGTTGTCCAAGGAGATTTTGGTTAATGGAGCGGGACCAGCACGCTCAAGCGCTGTGACATGCCCTCGTAGCTTTTTGTGTGGTTCTGTTCTACATGACTGTCATTAGTTTCATCTGTGCAGATAGTTCGCTATCTGTGGTGTTATAGATTTTGCCGAACGGAGGCCCAGCTTCGTGGCTGGGGCTCGAGCTGGGGCTGGAATAGAGTCCTTCTGCCTCCCGCAACGTCTGCTTGACTTTGCGATTCAGGCCGCTCACGTGTGGCACGATGCGGCGTAACGTGGCTGTATCAAAAGGAACTTTCTTCGACGGCGATGGTGGCTCCGTTTCCGCCAGAGGCTCGTGTATGCTTTTTCTCTTCTGCAATGCCTCGATGATGGAACGAGCCTTGGCTTCCGAGTCTTTTCTCGGTCGTCCCATGTGCTGGAAGTTATCCGCAGGAAAGTACGGCGATTCGTGACTGGGCCTGGGAGGGATGGGAGACGATTGAGGTCCAAAAATCTGATTGTTGGGCGGGAGGATAGTCTTTCTCTTTGGATGATTATGTTGTGGCATGTTGTGTTTGCCAAGCGCGTCACTCGCTAACCCTGACCTGCGTCGCTCTCCGCCATTGGGAATGGGACTAGAGCGAGACACGTCATCATCAAAAGCAACTTCATCGAAGCCAGGCGTAGATGGCGGAGATAAGCGATTGACGCCCTCGTGTTCAGCTTCTTGGTCAGCCAGGTCGATCATGGCATCCACCTCTTCCCACATGGTGGCATAGGGTCCTTCGAGAACGCCGAGACAGGCGGCGCGAACTCGCTGTTCTTTGAGTTCCTCGATCAGAAGCCCCCACTCCCGTAATAGGCCGATATTAGCGAGTACGTTATTCTGCTGCTCCTGTATGTGGTCCGGCACTACCATGGCCATACCACTGTCGACTCGGTGGGATTGAACGGTGCCTGGTGCGCTTGCCTCTTCTGCGACGTCCTCAAAATCGAAATCGTCGTTCCAGTCCTCAGTGACTCCCTTGCTACCTACGCCCCAGGTGCCGAATTTATTGGTGACTACCGTGCTACGTTTCCCTGTAGCATCGGGGACGGCAGGCACACTTTGGCTGCGGGCGTGCAACCCACTAGGTGCTCTTCGACCGACGATTCGACTCCCGCGACGATCTGCGTCTTTCTTCCCATGTACTGTACTCGGACGTGGCGGTGTACGATTGCCCGAGCCTTTATCAGCAGGTTGTTGTTCCGACCAATCGAAGATGCTACTGCGGGCCTCCCGGTCACTGTTCTCGAGAGCGAAATGATGTGGAGCGGCTGCCTTTGGGCTGGGCCTCGAAGCAAACAGCTGCATATTCGGGCGGTCGAGCGGTATGGGCGTTGTCATGAGCGAGCCTAGCGGTCGCTGTGGTAGATCGCCCCACGAATCATCGTCATCGTCGTCTATCGACCATGCGCTGCTACTACCGTCGTCTTCGACTCTTGAATCCCATTCCAGCCTGCCGAGATTTAAAGGCTTCGGCATGTCCGGGGGCGAGGAGGGGAGAAGGTTGGGGAATCGGGGCGTCGGTGTGCCCCGCGAGTAGGTGGGTGAGTCGTGTGAAGAGCGGTCGGGAATGATGGTGCGAACGGGTGTCGAGATGCTCTCCTCTTCCTCGGCGATGCTTTGCTGCCCGGGAGCAGCATCGAGCGTCTGCTCCCGGAAGGTTCCCTTGGGAAGAAGGTCGCGCAACGCGGTGACTTTTACCTTGGATGGGGGCGACTCGTCAAATATAGTTTCGATACGTGGGCCACGAGCGCCTGATGTACTTCTGGCACCGACCGTGCGCAGCGAATCGAATACGGTTTCACTCTGAACATCGGCATCCTCTTCGTCCCCTGTCCCTGTACCGCGAGCATCATTATCGGAGCCTACTAACGTAGAGGCCTGCTCTGACGGGGCCATGGAGTTTCGGGACGGGCGCACACCCGTCTGAGCCACAGTCGGGGAGGGCGGCGGCTGATTGGCAGCCGCGGAGGATGAGGGCTGAACATCGCTAACGCGCATTGACGCTGCAGCAGGGTCAGCCTGTGCCGCGGTGCGATGCGGCAATTCAGGCGACGGGGAAGACGAACATGGCGCCACGAGTGCTCCATGTCGTGGTGTTCTAGGGTATGCAGGCCCAGACGATGTCGATATCTCGCGTCGAATAAGCGCGGGGTCGGTAAGGGCGCGCCGACCGGAGACAGCTCCGGAGTCCCCCTGACCAGTGCTGGTACGATGTTTTTCCATGGTAGAAATAGGGTCGTAGCTCATCCTCCTCTGGCTTAACCTGCGCACAAGCTTTGCCCCGGGGATTTCGGTCGTTCGCAGCTTCTTGGCATTGGAGGCTGGCGAGAGCAGGTTGTTGATGGAGAAGGAGCGAGCACGTGAGGGCGCGCGGGCGTTGTCCTCCGACTGGCGGTACTGCCTGCGGTCGGCCGTTTGCTGCGACTCGGTCTCTGTCGCTGCCGTGCCCGGCCTGCTCACAAAGTACAGGCTCTCGCTGTCCGCCTCGCTTTCCGAATCTTCGACCAGGTGGGCAGGCGCGCCCGTGGAAATGGAGTGAGCCAGAATCAGGGTGGGTCTGTGCAGCTTGTCGTCGGGAACTATCCGCCTGAAAGCGTTCGTGCTGGACGAGAGGACTCCCTTGCGTTTCGAGAGGGCCTTTTCCGCCGTGACCCTTGCCGTGAAGTAGTGCGTGTACTCGACGTCGCTATCTGCTCCGGGCTGCAGCGGCTGTGCGTCGGAGGACGGATGTTCGGCGGTCATCTCGAGGAGAGCTGTCTGGTACTGCAGCGTGGCCGACCGCTGGTGGCTGGTGGCGGGTCGGCGAAAGGAGGGCCTTCGAGAGCCAGAGAAGTGTGTGGGGATGTCTTGGGAACCGTGGAGCGAGGAAGAGCGTTTGACAAGCTTGTTGGGCGGGAGTGGAGCGGGGGGACGTTCGCCTGGGATCATGGGCGCGGTTGAGCCGTCGTGCGAAAATGCCATGGAACCATTGGAGAGCGAGACGGAAGGCGACAAGGGGCCGGGGCTGGTGTCTCGACTGGAGGGCTGCGAGTTGGATATGGCGGAGAGGCGCTTGATCCAGGACGCCCTCCTCGACTGTGGGCGCGCCTGGGCGTCGTGTTCGTTTATGTTCAGTTCGGCGGGCGGTGTGTAACCGGTTTCGATGGGACCTTGCAGCGATAGTGAGACGGGGTCGGCGCTCGTCGTCATTCTCCTCCTCACAGGCGGTCGAGGGTCATGACTGGGGCGTGGGGTGGAGGGGATGCGCGCGGACAGAGGACGGGCAGGTTGGGCGGGTATGGCAGCGGACGGCGCAACAGAGGATGCGAGCGCAACAGGCTGGGACGGGTTGTGCGGGTGGAAGGACGGGCGAGGCAGCGGGTTTTGTGCTGGAGTGGCTTTCCTCCTCTTCGACGGGTACGGGGGCTCTGTCTCTCGACCGAAGCCCAGGCCGACCGCGGAGGCACCAAGCAGAGTTGCACTGGCAGCAAGCTGGTATCACGGTAATGCGTCAGTACTAGACTTGTGCAACGGCAGGCAGAGGTCTCGCGAACGGGTTGGGCAAGCTGGCGCCGCTCTCGGGAGAGGTGCGGTGAAGGGCGTCGAGTCCAAAACAGAGCAGCAATGCAAGGAGACAGGAGGCCTCGCGCCACGACACAGCACATATACAAAAGAAACACATGGGGATTTACCGTCGGAACCGTTTTCATTCTCTTTAGTGATGGGGCCGCCTATCGGGCTCACTCGAACGCAATGCTGCTTGCTTGAGCGCCGTGGGCATGCTGGCAGCCGGTGTACCTTGGTACTCGTCCTGCAGGCGGGCTGGGGGGTGGGGTCGACTACTGTGCGCTCACAGCATGCATCGTCGGAGCAAGGAGGGAGAGGGCGCAGGCTGCGAAGTGGAGTCTGGTCGACGAGGGCGGAAGCAGGAGGAAATCCGGTACAGGTTGCTGCTGGGATGCGATGGCTCAGGACGCGCCGCTAGGCGTTAGCGAGGTGTTGCCGGTGAATTGGGGCCAGTGTTGTGTCTGGCGGAATGTCAAAACACGCGCGCTCAGACGTCGTTCGCGCCGCTGCTGGCCCAGCTCCACTACCTACAGTACAGTACAGCCCACGGCACATGGACGTTTCGCCTCTCGCCGGGCGTTGTTTGCTCGCCGTCACGCTGCAGACGAGCAGATGCAGCCCGCGCACTGGCACCTCTCCATGTGCACCGGTACACGGCGCATGAAGCTGCAGCCATGGCGCGCATTCAAATCAGGGACAGGTCCCTCGCAGCTTGCCATCGTGGTAGACTATTTTGGGCTCGTTACCACGGCCTGCACCACGCATGCCGGCGATTCGCGAGGCCCGGAGAGCAGCTCGCGAGGCCCTGCACAGAGGTGGAGATTGTTTGTTGATCCGCACGCCACCGTCTCCCACTCGTTATTGCCGTGCGCCCGCCCTGCCGCTATTGTTGAGAATCTTGCGACTCTGCTGCACGCTTGCGGGCCACACTGCCTCCCCAATGATGGCATCGAGTCGAGTCGAGTCCGGGCCGCGAGCACGTCAGCCCCAGCGAGAAGGCGGAGGAGCGCGACCGGGATCACGCATGGGCTCTCTCCACAGCCAAGGCACAGCACCGCACCAGAACATGGCAGCAGATACATGAACATGGCACCCACCAGCAACAGCCGAGCCGCGCCATCATCTATCGCCCATCTATCGCAGGGTGTGTGTGCCCGTGTGTGCCATTGTGTAGGATGCAAACATGCTCGCTTTGTGACGGCATGCACGGCAGCGCCCAGTCAGTGCTTTTGCCAGGCTGAGGCCGCTGGCCCACGGCGCGGACGATGGATGATGCTCCCAGGATGCACGCAACCGGGAGATCCCCGCCTTAGGCACACGAGAAGGAGGCAAAAGAGCCTCCGCGCTGCAGCCGGCGTCTCTCAATCTTGGGTGAGCCAGCGCTTCTGGGCCGTGATTGGCCACGCCCGCGATCCGTAGCTAGCTTCAAACGAAACCTCATTGCCCACTCCACCCCTCCGCAGACGTTGCCCATCGCACTGCACCGGCACGGCACCATTGCAAATCTGCCACCCCCGCGGCCCAGCGCGCACAGCGTTTATCGAGCCCTGCACGGCCGTCTCGTTGCGAGTCTTCCAGAAGCTCGCCAAGCCAGGCACCGCCGTTGTGCTGAAATTTGATATCCCACAACAGCTCCGGACAAGCCTCCACAGCCACTGGTACCATGGAAGCTGAAATCAGAGCCCAGATTCCGGGCATCGACCCCGTGCTCTCGGACTACTCGGTTGGCTACCTGACCCATGCAGCCAACTCCTTCAACTCGGAAGCGGACCCCAATGCCCCTTCTCCTCTTGAGGAAGCCGCCGCCAGCATCACTGCCCTGCTGCTGTCCGCTTCGGGCGATCTCACCCAGGCCAACGAGGCCGCCATCCACAACCTGGTCGACAAGTTTGTCTCGCGCCTTAATGCCACTAATGGCATCGACGGGGACCACCGTCAGATGGCGCCGTCTGCCCGGAAGCTGGACCAGGCCATTCACGTGGGCTCGCGTTCGCACATGTCCACCACCCTTGGTCTGGCCGGTGGTGCCGTCGACCTCGAGTCGGCCAACGCCCGCAAGGTAGAGTCGCGCGTCGACCGCAAGAAGCTTGAAAAGGCCGAGCGCAAGCTCAAGGCGAAGCAAGACCGCAAGGTTTTCAAGAACGTCGAATATGAGGCCTCCAAGCTGCTCAACCAGCCAAGCGAAACCCAGAGCTACGAGGACTTTTACATGCAAGTCAACCCGCTGCAATTGGGCTCCGAGAACAACACAAAGAGCAAGGATATCAAGATCGACAGCTTCGACATTTCCATCAGCGGCCAGCGTATCCTGTCAGACACATCCCTTACCCTTGCATACGGTCGCAGGTATGGTCTGGTTGGTCAAAACGGTATTGGTAAATCCACGCTTCTGAGGGCGCTTAGTCGCCGTGAGGTCGCCATCCCGACTCACATCTCCATTCTCCACGTGGAACAAGAGGTACCCTTCAACCCCATGCTAAATGCTCCTTTTTCCGTTACTGATCATGCCAGATTACTGGTGATGATACCCCAGCTCTGCAGGCTGTCCTGGATGCCGATGTTTGGCGAAAGCACCTTCTCAAGGAGCAGGATAAGATTAACAAAGAATTGGCTGAACTGGAAGCTGAACGCTCTACGCTGGCCGACACGTCAGCAGATGCAGCCATCCTGGACAAGCAACGTGAAGGCCTCGACCAAACACTTGGTGATATCCAATCTAAACTTGCTGAGATGGAGTCCGACAAGGCCGAGTCTCGAGCAGCCAGCATTTTGGCTGGTCTAGGATTCTCCACCGAGCGGCAACAGTTTGCCACAAAGACGTTCTCTGGTGGTTGGAGGATGCGATTGGCACTTGCACGTGCTCTTTTCTGCGAACCTGATCTGCTGCTTCTTGACGAACCGTCTAACATGTTGGACGTTCCGTCGATCACATTCTTGGCAAACTACCTCCAGGACTATCCGAGCACTGTGCTGGTCGTATCTCACGACAGGGCGTTCTTGAACGAGGTTGCAACGGACATCATTCATCAACACTCTGAGCGACTCGACTACTACAAGGGTGCCAACTTCGAATCCTTCTACGCCACCAAGGAAGAGCGGCGCAAGACGGCTAAGCGAGAATACGAAAAGCAAATGGAAGTGCGTGCGCATCTGCAAGGTTCGTATATGCACAATCACTTCTTTGTTTTGTGGCTAATGCATCTGCAGCCTTCATCGACAAATTCAGGTACAATGCAGCGAAGTCCTCAGAAGCGCAGTCTAGGATCAAGAAGCTTGAGAAGATGCCAGTGTTACAGGCCCCTGAAGCTGAATATAGTGTGCAGTTCAAATTCCCTCCCGTGGAGAAGATGTCACCGCCCATCATACAGATGTCTGGCGTTACCTTCGGCTACAGCCCCGACAAGATCCTGCTGAAAAATGTGGATCTTGACGTACAGCTGGACTCTCGAATTGGTATTGTCGGACCCAACGGAGCTGGTAAGACAACGGCTTTGAAGCTGCTCATTGGAGCGCTCCAGCCTTCATCGGGTTTGATCTCACAGAACCCTCGACTCCGGGTGGGCTTCTTCGCGCAACACCATGTCGACGCTCTGGATCTCAACGACAGCGCCGTGGGCTTCATGTCAAAGAAGTACCACGGTAAGACGGACGAGGAATACCGCCGTCACCTCGGTGCCTTCGGTATCACCGGCATGACCGGTCTGCAGAAGATGGAACTGCTATCCGGAGGTCAAAAGTCTCGTGTCGCCTTCGCATGCCTGTCGCTGCAGAACCCACACATCCTCGTGCTCGACGAACCGTCCAATCACTTGGATATCGAAGCCATGGATGCGCTCTCCGACGCGCTGCAGAAGTTCGAGGGTGGTGTACTCATGGTCAGTCACGACGTCACGATGCTGCAGAACGTCTGTACAAGCTTGTGGGTGTGCGATCATGGCACGATCGAGCATTTCGACGGCACAGTCAAGGACTACAAGAAGAGGATAACGGCGCAGGCCAACGACGCGGGCGTGGTACAAAAGCATTAAGCGGGCCGCGCTAGGCACGCGGGCAGCAATATAAAGATTCGATAGAGATTCATATCGTATATAGGCCAAGCGCGTGTATCCTATTCATATCGCCCTTAATACCTGTCGATGACGGTATTGGGCAAAGGCATAGCTGTCCCTACACATGTACTACTTGCACTGTTTTGATATCGTGTGATGTTTGCTTTGGCAGTGCAACATTAGTCTCCCAGGCATCAATGCCGGATGTTGCGGACGTCTAGTTGTCCCGAGTGCTTTCTGTTTAACGCCAATTCTTCATCAGATTAACCGAGTTTCCTCCATAGGCTCCTGCGCTTGTACAATGCAGCCTTGGCCCCCAAGGCATCAATGCCGGAAGTTGTGAATGTCCAGTTCAGTTGTCCCAAGTGCTTTCTGTTTGACACCATTTCTAGATCGAATCAACCAAATTTTCTCCTCGGGTTACCACGCCTGGATAGGGGTCTAGGGGTATGTGGTACCGGTTGGTTGCAAAACTGTATTTCCTGAAATAGTGTGCGGATACTGCATGAGAGGTGGGTCGCTTCACTGAGCGGTCCACATGCGGAATGGGCCAGGGACGTGCACTAGCCCCAGATTGCTTGGCACCTTCCAAGATTCACCGCACCTCGACCTCACCATTACAACTCACCTCGCACTCTCGCCCACATTTGCCCCGACGCTGCTGCACGCTCCCGCTTCTGATGCTACTGGCCTGCCTATGATCTGACTGCGCGCTTGCCAATTCCGCCCCGTCCTCCGAACGCTGCCTCCTGAGTCCTGCCCAGCCACTGGCTTCGAGTACACCACACGACCGGCACCTTGTCGCATACGCAGGCTTTCGATACCAACGGCTTGTCCGTAGTCACTCCTTTGCCGCACAGCTCCTGCGATAGCAGCGAATCCCGCCCAGCCTACACAGTTACCGCACCCCAACACGACTCAGGAGCACTACCGTCCCAAGGCGAGTCTCCGTGCCCACCTCCCTCTATTTCCCTCCGGAACACGCCGATCGGGACCAAGACAAGGTCTGCGACGAAGAGGACAACGACTCACCACCGCCCGCCTTTGCTTCCGCGCCGCCCTTCAACGAATCTTCCTCCTCCGCAGCCGCCTGTGCCTTTGCTGAAACCAAAGCTGCACTCCCGCGCGACACCAAAGACGGCTCCAGCAGCAAGGACATCGACGACGGCGAACCGCCGCCACCGTATAGCGAGGGTTACAGTCCACTCGAATCGTTCACATACGTCATGGCGTCTGCAGGAGGCCCCGCGAGCATCATCACCCAGGTGTCGCAGCAGAGTGGAGGACCACCAATAAACACCCTGGGCGGATCCGACGAGAACATCACACTCGAATTGAGGTAGGTGCAGCACCACGTCAATGGCACGCGACTTTGTTGGCCCGGGACAAGAAATGCGGCCCCCGTACTTGATTCTACTGTAGACACTTTCGAACTGTATCAATGCTGACCCACCACAGGGGATCCCGCTTCACCCTTTCACGCGATGAGCTTCTCACTCTTCCGGAATTCGTCCTTCTTTCTCTGTTTCCTAATGGGCTGCTCCCTGACGGCCACATGAATCAATATCACGACGGTGATGTTTACCCAGTCGATGTTGGTGCCCCCGATTTTTCTTCCCCTTCCAGCGTTCGCTTCAACTCTGTACAAGCGATCCGTTACCATCTCTCCAACCCTACATTATACTTATCTGACAATCTCTACGCTTCTCAGTACGACCCCAATTCGCTGCAATACATGCTCGAGTTTTTCCGAAATGTAGCCCAAACCATTCCTGCATCGCCTCCCTCTCCTTCTGCCATCCCGGACCAACCGACCGAGGCCCACGCCATTGAGCCCATGCATGGCTCTGCACGAGACATGCTGCAGGACCGTGCTGGTATCATCGTTCTGCGCGAGGACCTCGATTTCTACGTCATCCCACCCCACCGCGACATTTCGCAGCCGGAGATGATCGAAGTGAAGCGCGCTGCTGGTGAAGCGTTGCTGAAGCAGGACGGCATCTTTTCCGGCCTGCGAAAGAGCGAGGAGCCGGGGACGACGGAGCAGCATCTGATCGAGATGCTGACTGCTGGGTGAGTAGCTGATGCTTCTGTGTAAGACTTCTCACTGACATTATTCGCAGTGGATTTAACCACGATGACCAATGGGGGCATCGTGCGGGTGAACCCAACAAGGCTGTCATCTGCAGCATCGCGTTGGCGCGTCTGCGGACCGACATCAAGGGTAACGACCTGGCCAACAGCAACGCAGTGGGCATGGCGCAGAAGCTGCTTCTCTTCTGGAGGAAACCTGCGCGACGGTGCTGGTGGGAAGGCGTCGAGCTCGACAACGTCAGGGGTGTTGAGGGTAAGCTGAAGGTGTGGATCAGGAGGGTTTGGACCCTCGAAATGGTGCGTATATATACATTCATTCGCTTTCAGAACATCCATCAGGAACATTACTAACTCACTACAGAGCGTCATCGGTCTGCGTTGAGACTATCAAACAAGCCATACCCACCACTTCTCATTTTGCTTTCGCACCTCGCGCTTTCCGTCCCAGCGGGACGATGGCGTCGAGAACTGTTGTTGTTTCGATAACCCTCGCGGTTGGTCAATATGGTTGCTAAAAAAACTTATTCCCCCCCCCCCCCCCACCCCCCCCGTTTCTCCCTCTCCTTGGTTTAAACACCCATCCATCCATCACACCCTCATACATATACACTCACATTCGCATCAACGTTGTGGCAATCTTTTTTGTCCAGCTTCTAATATTCTCCTAGTCTCTGTTGTCTGTAGTTGTTGTTGTTGTTGTTGTTGTGAAAAAGCAAGCAAGCAAGCAATCAAGCAGGGTTCGTTCAGTCGGTCGGGTTAGCGTTGCTGTGTTTGTCGTCCCCATATTTAACCTTTTTTTTTATCAAGTGGCTCCAAATCCTTTTTTGTTTTGTTATTTTTGGTTATGGAATTAGCTGTCCTGTTGGCTTGAAGAGAGAGAGAGAGAGAGAGAGAAAGATACCTCGTTCGTTCTGTCCGTTCGGTCGGTCGGTTGGTTGGTTTGTCGGTCGGTCGGTCGTTTGATGGGCTGAAGGTATTTATTTGTAACAGCGTTGAATCACTTGCACACTTCACATACACGTACGCGTACACACACATACACACACAATTATATGCGGCATGGATGGGGGCGAGGGGGCGAGCGAGCGTGCGGGTGGGCGGGCGTGTAAGCAAGCAAGTAAGCAAGCAGGTACAGGGCGTGTTCGAATTCATTCGCAGCGGCATTGTTTTTGTGCATTGGGTTATACACATTTTTGTTTTTGTTGGGCTGGGCCGGGGCGGCAGGAGTGTGAGTGGGAAAGGCAGAGGAAGAGGGGGTTGATGGGTGTATTGAAGTAGTTTGGTTTAGGGAGGCGGGATTGAACTTCTGTAAAGGACGTGTGTGGGTGTAGGTGTGCTGGTGGAGGGGGCCGATAGGGCGTGTTGATGAGATTGGTAATAGATATGATGTGCTAGTGAGACTGTGCGCGTGTGCTGTGCTGTGCTATAGGATTGAGGTGAGTGGGGAGGGGAATGGAGTGAATTGCGTGTTTGAATTGTAGAAGGCAGGCAGGCAGGCAAGCATCGTATTGTGCATGAGGTTCCTGGTCATCAAGGAAGAACGAGAGTAACACCGCCTCGAATTCGGTCGGTCACGGCATACGTCAACCTCCTCCTCGCCAATGCTACTCCTTGTCCACCTTACATAAATATACATACGCACATAAGCGCCCGCCCATCTCGGTGCGTCTAACCTCACACCACTCTTCACCATCCATCCATCCGCATGCCATACATCTTCGTTACCCCACACGACCCTCCACAAACCCTTCCTCAACTCAAGCACCGACCCATGTAAAGTAACCACCAACCTCGCACAGCAGCACGTCAAATCTTAGTTTGCATATTGGTTATCGCCCGTTATGCAAGGCACGCGAGTCGCGGGGTGTACATATATACATGTACATGTATAAATGTATGTACATATGCTGTGGAGCAATGCGATGTGAGGTAAGGATGAGGTAGGGAACAGCGGGGTGTTTTCGAGGTGCGTGCGGTGTTGCGGTTTAGTGGGGTTGAGATTTGCGGGTGTTGGGATTGGGGGGGGGGGGGCTTGCGATGAGGGGCAGGGGTTGGGGATTGGAGGTATTGTATATATGTAACATGGGGAGGGGATTTCGGGGTGGAAATTTCGAGTTTGTGCGCGTATATTGGTAGGGAATGGTATAGATGGACAAGAGAGAGGGAGGGAGGGGTGAAGTGTGGTGTTATTGGAAAATGGGATGATTTGGCGGCGCTATGGGATGTTTCGCGTCAGCCTCGTGGAAAAACGTCCAATCATATAATGAAAAGCAGGCTCCAAACTGACGTGTCCGCCCTATATGCATGTTTCTCACCGGTCGCATAACTCAGTGGACGCCTTGGGTCTCAGCAATATCACCGGTCGCTTCCATGTTCTACCTATTGTATTTGCCATTGCAAAGGGTCTCCAGTCCTCCTCATTTCACCCGCATTACCGACAATTGAAATCTCCGACTATCATGGAGGTAGTCGGGATCACACTCGCAGTGGCGAGTCTAACATTTCAGCTGATCGATGGCGTCGAGCGCTTAGGTGCCTTCCTGGAAGAATGCAAAGATCCTCTAATCGACATCGGCGACTTGGCGGCCCAACTGTACGCCGTACAGTCACTGCTAGAGATCGTTCAGCTCGAAGCCGCAAGGACAGGGTCGGGTGCTGAGCTGTCAGTGTCAGATTCGGCCCGTTGTCTGCAGGACGAAGTGTCTCGAAGCGTGGCCCGACTTCAGGATCTCACTCGTCTGATAGCAGACTTTAAAGCGTTGCCTGCGACGGCAGGGGCGCCACCACATGGGGAGCGGGAGCAGGGGCGGGGTTCCAGGAAGCTGTCATGGGGAAGCCGTCGTGTGGGCAGGTATATAGTGCTGTATTCGCAGCAGCAGAAGCTCAGGAGACTGACGCAGAAATTGGATCGCATGCGCATCACAATATTGGATCACTTCCAGCTGGCACTCTTCGAGAATATGTCATCCATCCGGAAGGATCAGTCCGACCTGCTAGCGAAAGCGGCCATGTTCCATCCCGGATTCAGAGATGGCACTCAGCCTGGCGGCGAACAGGGGAGCATCATACAGTATCGGCAAAGCTACAAGCAGGAAATCAACACCGACGACACTACAAGCTATCCCGACGAGCGTTACCATAACTTCAACGGTCGAGCACCATATACAGGAAAACCCGACACGCCGTCAGCACAAGCATCCGCCACCCTACGCTTTAACCAGCGCGGCGGCACAAGCACGCTTTACAGCCACAACCAAGCCACCATCAACTCCTCACACTCGGGATCGTCCTTCACCATGTTCAAGGTGAAAGCCAAACGGCGGGCGGCCCGATCACACGGGCAACAGAAGCAGCCTCCGCCGCCGCCGCCGACATCTACGCGTGCGCCAATTTGTACAGAGGACAGCGTCGATGGGAACTTGGTGGTTGTCAATGTTGTGGATGGTGACCATAAGCATCTTTTCAAGAATGGATTGACGATCCAGGATCATATTGGGCATGGGGTGATGTTTGAGGAGGAGGAGGAGGAGGCGGAAGCAGAATCGGACGAAGAGGAAGCGCGGTTGGGATCGGTCGAGAATGGAAACGTGGATATCGTCATGGCTGAGGTTTGAGGTAGCAGAGCTATGGAGGGGAAGGGATTCTACGGGGCGAGGGGCTGGAAAATCCATGGGGGCAGAGCTGCGTGGGAAGTAGATGCATCCTGGCGCATGTATTTGCTGAATGTCATACATCGTCACAACTGCATATATATTGTATTCCAACTCTCTAAATGCTGTTTTCTCCCTTCAAAAAAGGACCTGCCAAAATAAACAAAACCCAAATCCGCCCACCCAGTCCATCGTGCCCCCATAACAAACACGCCCCCTTCCATCTCAATCCGGCAGTATCTCGCAATCGGTATCATCGCTTCCACTCCGCGAATCATCACTCCCCTTCTTCCATTTCATCCTCCCTCCACACTTGCACTAGATGACACTAATTAGACTCCACACCCTCAAAAGCGCATGCTCTGTTTAGAAGACGTCACCTACACAAGTGCTCTTCTTGCTACACGAGCTGCAAGCGTAGTGCTTGCATTTTGGCTTTGTGCATCGTTGAGTTTTTTAGCCCCTGGTATCATCTTGAGGTTCTCCTCGGTGAGAGGAAAGATGGGAAGGGGGGTTGCGGTGGGGAGTTGGGGGGTGGGGGCGCTCATGGTGGGGTCGTGGTGGGGTCGCGGTGGTGTTGTGTATGTATGGTTGGATGTGTGTAGTGACGACCCCGGAGGATAGAAGCTGTGAGAAAGAAAAAAGGAACTAGTTGGCAATTGAATTGAAATGGGTGCGTAATAAGCGCGCGTGTTAGGCTTGGGAAATCGAAACCAGATATTTGAGCCGTCAAGTATCGTATATAAATATATGTATTTCCGAGCATACCACCACGCAAAATGCCTAAGATCTACCCCCTCCCCTCGATTTCCCATAGCGAGCTTACATGCGCAAATTCTACCGGACGGGATGCTAAATCCGGCGTCTTTTGCCATGGGAAAGTCTGCCTTGCTATGCAAGGTATCAGCCGACCCGTCAGGCTGAGAAAACATAGTCTGTGATTAGCTCGACAGGCGCTCGGTGATGCGATAAAAAATGGAGACGTTCGGCACGCGATGAGACGTGGCTTTTGCGGCTTGTCAGAAAGGGAAGATGGTGCATACATACAAACATACAGGCAGATAGCGCCTACTTTGGTCACATACACGTCAAATGCATAGCCCACCAGAGCCCCATCAAGAGCCCAAGAAAGAAGACACAAACAGCCAGAATATTTGAACAGGCCAGTGGAACGCCGGTGCAACGACTCTCCACCAGGGAAAAAACATCTAGACCCATTCTTCGAGTGGGACCCCTCTTCCCTCGGAACGAGATACACGGTCGCGACGCAAGATACCTACCCCGGGCATCCCTCTCCCACGACAAGATGCCCTCGATAATCCACCAGCCCTCCTCTAGCGATACCCCTGGGTACTCCGCTGGTAGCACGTCGACGAACGGGGAGACCCCCAGTTGTCCAGCAAGACTCTCATGGTAAGCATTCGGCTCGATGCCCACGCGCTGCTCGCATTCGTCCAGGAGGAGCTCGGCGTATTCGACGTCATCCCCAGAGACGTAGTCGACCATTTTGCAAAATGATAGAAGCCGTTCCAGGAGGGTCATAGCATTGGCGAAGTCGCCGTTCCGCCGGAGTACCTCCACGTATTCAAACGTGTAGAAGCACAGGTCCGTCTCGGCGAACAACTTGCTTTCAACGCGCCGGTTGACAGTCTCCCACGTTTCTTCGAATAGCCTTATTGCCTCTTCTTGCTGCATCTCGTGCGGCGACTCGCTCAGATTCGTAGCTAATCTGCACTGCGCCCGGAGGACATCGTCGTCGAAGGCGTCTCGCCCTGCTCGAAGGGAGCTCGCGACCACCCTGCGGAATGCCAGCGCTGTTTGCCAGAATCCGAGGCTCTCCAGCATCTCCGCTAGCATGCGAGCTGAGGTCACGAGTTCAGGGCTGCCGGCCTTGAATTTCGCTTCGTTGGCTTGGTGGAGCTTGATGCGGAGGAGGAGCCCGTAGCAGAGGAGGGCGTGGGAGGGGGATTCGGCTTCGGACGCGGCGAAGGCGAGTTCTTGCATTGCCCAGTGGCGTGTATCGTCGTCTAAGTGTTCGAAATCAGATACCAAGCACTGTTTAAGGCGTTTGGAGGCGCGGGCGAAGGCGTCCATGTCGTCCATGCGGAGCTCGCAGGCTGCGAGGCGGATGCGAGCTTTGAGCGTGAGGCGATGCTGATCTCCCAGACGGGTCTTTCTATCGTGGAGGGCCTCCAGCAGGATGACATACGCCTCTTCGATGTTGGCTTCGGACGGTTTCATGACCAGTCTCCAGGCTAGATTCTCCCTCGCCAGCAGCACGCGCGGATGATCTCTGGGCAGATGCTGGGTTTCCGCCCGGACTACCTTCCTGTGGATGCCGATGGCCAGTTTCTTCTGCCGCTCACTTCCACAGGAGTAGCTGTGGGCGAGGTCCAGCTGTGCGTCGAGTATCTCCGGGTGGTGTTCTGGGTAACCTCTCGCGCTGAGCTTTGCCAGTACCGTTTCGCGGTACCGGACAGCTTCGTTCGTGCGCCCGGTGCGATCGTACAGGACGCTCAATCGCTTTTCGACACGAACGACTCGGTCGTCATCTTCTGAATAGGTCTTTGTGAGCTCGTCCCGAGAGGCTTTCAGGATGGTTTCCACCTCATGGAAGCAGCGGAGTTTGGTCAGGCTTTTCGTGTAGGCCATGGTGGCATCAAAATGCTCATCGCTAGAGGGATCTGTGTTCGTGTGTTTGAAAACCAGTCTGCGGTACCGTAGAGCATCTTCGTGTTGCCCAAGACATTCGTAGCAGCAGGCTAATTGGGATCTAGATTCCATGATGCTTTCCGAGCTCGCGTCTCCGCGGATACGCAGCGTTAAGAGATGATCGGAGTGCTGGAGAACATCTCGCCAATATCCTCGTGCCTTGTATATTTCAATTTGCTCGAACAGAACGTCTTGCTTCGCTTGAGCGCGTTGTCGTCCGGCATCAGGATCAGGACCAATATCCGTATCAAGTTCTAAGTCGACAAATGGCGTGAATGCATCTTTGTTCTCTCGACCACTTCCTGGACCTGAGTACTGGCACACTTCCCAGTGCGGATGCAGTTTAGAAAGAAGCACCAATCTTTCCGCCGGGGCATCCAATCCCGAGAAGATTCTCGCCGAAGCAAGCATCACCGCGGCAGTTGTCCGCCACTGCAGGTACGTCTTCCTATCTACCCTCATCGTGTGCTCCGCCCACAACAGAAAAAGCGAGTGCATCGAATACGAGGTACCCATTTCGCCGTGCGTTCTGTGCAATATATGATATGTATCGAGATGCTGCTCCAGAACCATCCAATCGAATGTCGACATCTCAGAACAACGGTATACCCCGACCAGGGCCTCGACACGCTCTTTGATCCATTCGGATTGCCGCACCGTACGAAAGCGACCAGACCCATGAGGATCATTCCGAAACGGCATGATGTGCAGAGGTACATTCTCCGGCAGCATGAACGAGAGCAACCGCAGGACATCCTGCACAATCTGGCCCCCACCCGCACGCGTATACTCCCTCTGCACCTGAACCATCGTCGCAGATATGACCGAGTACGCCGAGTCTTCTGGCCCCCTAGCATAGTCCAAAACGGCAGACCGCTGCTTGGACAGCTGCTCAAGGTACATGGCAGGCGTTATCCGCGACTCCCCCTGATTCTTATGCCGCAGAAAGGTCCCAGCCAAATCGAGCGAAAACGGCAAATACTGCACACATCTCGCGATTTCCGCATACGCCCCATCCTCCGAGTCAGCATCTCCCGCCGTGCTCTTCAGCAGCCGAACCGCCTCCCCCGCCTCCATGCACCGCCACTCTTCCTCCTCGTAGTCCAACTCCCGGGACACGAACCCCGCCGGCCGCACGGTGGTGTTGACGAGAAGGAGACCCCTCCCCGTCCCCGGCACCATCTCGTGCAGCGCCTCGAGCACATCCTGACACGCGTCGTCCAGCACAAGGAGCCACGAACCCAGCAGGCTGCCCAGAAACCGGCGGACGGAATGTCGCCACGAGCCCGCGCTGCGGTCGTCCCGAGTATCGCTCCACAGCGACGACTCCATCATGGCGGCGAGATCGGCCTCGAATACAGACACGTTGTTGGCGCCGATCCACCACGCGTGCGCAAATGGCCCGTCGAGATGCCTGCGCAACACGGCCGGGTCAACGGGGGTGGAACCACGACGCTCACGCTCGACTGAGGGGACTTGTCCGTGAAGACACCGGCGCGCAAACTCCCTCGCAAACGACGTCTTTCCCGTTCCCTTCGCCCCATGCATGATGAACGTCTGAGGTCCCTTTCTTTCTTCACCCTCTCCTCCTCCTCCTCCTCCTCCTCCTCCTCCTCCTCCTCCTCCTTCTCCCCCTTCCACAGCACCCATCAACCTCGCAATAACACGCTCATCATCTCTGGGAACGTAGTACCTCGTGCGCCTCCTGATCTCCAATGGCAGCTCCGTCGACGCCTGGGAACCCGCCCTGGTCGTCTCGGACGTCCTTGTGCATGAGTGGATATTTACATGCTGCGTATTATACAGCGTGTACGTTAGGGAATTTCCGAACAAGACGGTACTGTCGCAGTCGGACTGGTGGAGCTCGAAGTGGGGGGCGGCCATTGTGTGTGTGTGTGTGTGTGTGTGTGTGTGTGTGTGTGTGTGTGTGTGTGTGTGTGTGTGTGTGTGTGTAAATAGGGCGACGGATTGGAAGGGGAAGGGGTTAAAAGAAGTTGGGGGGGGGGGAGAGGAAGAGAGGAAGAGAGGAAGTGAGGAAGACAGGAAGAGAGGAGACGAGGCGAGGCTTATTGTGCTCGTGAGTGTATACACAAGACGTAGGATAGATAACAGTGTGGTATGTTTCAGTTCATTTCAGTTCATGAGGAAGGGGGACGTATGTATATATGAACGTGCAACTCCCAACTCCCACGCAGCAGAACACAAAACACACAAACATGTTGACCCTGCGTATCCATCCACGCCCACACGAGCGCTGCCTAGCCAAGCTACCTAACAGCACTGCCGCACCAACGGGCACCCACGCCAGCGCTCCATGACGCGCAGCCCGGGCGACGACTCCCGCACGTGCACACGTTCCCAGACGCCCACCCAGCCACCTACCTGGTTGAAACCCAACGTACCACCTCCCACCGCGGTAACGCAAAAGCAGGGCTTCCCTTCACATTTCATCCACGCCCCCAGCGGCGCTAACTACATGTGGTATGAACGGTATGTACGGTACGTGGAAAGCGTCGTATCAGCGGCCAGAGTCAGAGTCAGAGTCATAGCCGGAGCCTTTCGCCTCGGGCCTTTCGCCTCACTCTTGAGAGTGCAGCCGCGGTGGTTGATTCGGAGATGGCGCTTTGGTAGGAAGGTATGTATATATTGAAATAAGGCTTTGCGCGTGTGATGGGGATGTATTGCTTGCGTGAGTTTCGTGAGATGCATGTGAGTACCGTGTTTGTGATGGTTTGGTGTAGGTACATGTGGAGGACGATGCGAGCGCCTGCCTGCATACTTGGGGCTTACGTACCTGATTGGTTGGCTGGCTGGCTGGCGAGTAAGTATGTAAGACATGTATGGTGGCAACGACGAACTCGGGAATACATACGTACAAGGAACACGTACATATACACAAGGCAGTTGATTCATCACTTACTTGTTCACTCAACAACCAAGGCGAACAAGAACAAATATGCAGCAAGTGGGTGTGGAACCCACGTATCTGTATTGACATTGACATACACACGTTCCCCCGCCGTCCATCAGAACGACGAGTTCGGTACGTACCAGCCCACCAAGAAGCCCACTCGTCGACATGTATGTAATCCACATCGACTCGCAGCCGGCAGGCTCCATTCTACCCAAGCTAACTAACCCAGGTTATTCTCCTTTTTATAGTATTGTTGTACTCGTACAGATAAGTACCTCTCTCTCGCCCATCGCATGCGCGGCCAGGTTGAAAGGCCCAAAATGGATGATTGATAATGCAAGAAGACGGTCAAGCTCAGTCCAGTCCGTCATTTCATATTATGTAAACGCCGATGGCCCTTCCGGCCCCCTCACTTCTGGCCATGTGAAGGAGAGAGAGCACCCAAGGTAAGCCAATCCCCCTTTCCAAGATCTAGATGACGATGCCGTTGAGGCAAAGGAAACTTTTTTCGAAATGGTATCATCCCAACTCATGACGTCGTGTTGAACTTTGAACAGTATTAGAATAGAAGGAAGAGAGAAGAGAAGAAAAATCTAGTAGCGGTAGATGTCGCTCTTGAAAGGACCGGCCTTGGGCAGACCGAGGTACTCGGACTGGACGTCGGTGAGCTCGGAGAGCTCGGCGTTGACGTGGGCAAGGTGGAGCTTGGCGACCTGCTCGTCGAGCTGCTTGGGCAGGGTGTAGACGCCGACGTCGAGCTTGCCAGAGTTGCCGAACTCGACGTACTTCTTGGCGAAAGCCTCGTCACCGGCCTTGTAGAGGTAGATCTGGGCAAGGACCTGGTTGGTGAAGGAGCAGGACATGACGAAGGAAGAGTGGCCGGTGGCACAGCCCAAGTTGACGAGACGGCCGTCGGCAAGCAGGATGATGTGGCGGCCGTTCTTCATGAGGAAGCGGTCGACCTGGGGCTTGATGTTGGAGACGGACTCGGCGTTGGCACGGAGCCAGGCAACGTCGATTTCGATGTCGAAGTGACCGATGTTGCAGACGATGGCGTCCTCGGGCATCTGCTCGAAGTGCCTGCCGACGAGGATGTCACGGCAGCCGGTGGTGGTGACGAAGATCTGGCCCTGGGAGGCAGCCTTGTCCATGGTGGTGACCTGGTAGCCGGAGACGGCGGCCTGGAGGGCGTTGATGGGGTCGATCTCGGTGACGATGACGCGGGCACCCATGCTGCGGAGAGCATCGGCACAGCCCTTGCCGACATCACCGTAACCAGCGACGACGGCGACCTTGCCGGCAATCATGACATCGGTGGCACGCTTGATGCCGTCGATGAGCGACTCACGGCAGCCGTACAGGTTGTCGAACTTTGACTTTGTGACCGAGTCGTTGACGTTGATGGCGGGGACGAGGAGGCCGTGCTCCTTGTCCTTGAGCATGCGGTAGAGGTGGTGGACACCGGTGGTGGTCTCCTCGGAGACACCATAGCAGTTCTTGAGCATCTCGGGGTACTTCTTGTGGACGAGGGCAGTCAGGTCACCGCCGTCGTCGAGGATGATGTTGAGGCGCTGGTCATCCTTGAAGGCGGTCAGCTGCTGCTCCAAGCACCAGTTGTACTCCTCCTCGGTCTCGCCCTTCCAGGCGAAGACGGGGACACCGGCGGCGGCAATGGCAGCGGCGGCGTGGTCCTGGGTGGAGAAGATGTTGCACGAGGTCCAGGTGAGCTCAGCACCGAGGGCCTTGAGGGTCTCGATGAGGACGGCGGTCTGGATGGCTGGGGGGTGGTGTTAGCGAGGGGCAGATTCTGCCATTGGGGGGCGGGGGGCGAGCGGGACTCACTCATGTGCAGGCAGCCAGCAATGCGGGCACCCTTGAGAGGCTGGTCCTCGGCGTAACGCGCGCGGGTCTGCATCAGACCAGGCATCTCGTTCTCGGCGAGCTCGATCTCACGACGACCGAAGGCCGCCAACGAGATGTCGGCGACCTTGAAGGTGTGTGCGGGCTGGGAAGACATGTTGATGTGAGGAGGGGGAAGAGGTGTGGAGGAGAGAAGAAGAAGATTTGGAGGAGAAGAGGAGTGAGTGGAAGGACTGAAGAGAAAGAAGGGTCCCTGGGCGGAGGGGCAGAGCTTTTTGTCTCGTCGGCAGTTTGGGCCCCGCCGCAGAAAGTCACCGACACCAACCAACCCCGCGAGGCGGCTAGTCCCGAACGGGCCAGGCGCCAGCACCGCAATGCCCCTCGACGGCCGAGCAGCGTGAATGCTCTGGGCTGCTGGGGGGCCGATAGGGCAGGGAGCGGCACGTCGCATGCACCAGGCCAGCATGCGAGAAGGCCGACGCGTTGGTGGTAGCTACATGCGCTGAACCGACCCTCCCATTAGCTCCAGCACCGGGCTGCCCACCCTGCGCCGCCGGACCACCGAGGGGGCGCCAGACGTCCGACGACAGCCTGCTAGCCAGAGTTTCATCTCACCACGTACGTACCTAGACAGTCTGTGTACGCGAACACCTCACGCGAGAAAGTTAGTAGGTAGACGCTTCGAAGATGATGCTCACCCCGGTCCAGCGCCCCTCCATGCTCTATGGCTCTGCCCTCGCCAGCACCGCAACCTTCCTCGCCGCCAATCCTCGCACCCCCACCTCGGGTCCCGATGGATGCACACACAGTTTCGTGCCACCTCCAATTCGCATCCCGTCGAGCAAATCGTCGGCCCAGCACGGCCTGACTAACAAACGCTCTTCCCAGCCTTCGTGTCTGTCATCTCATGTTCCGCCCTCGTATATGTGTGTGTATGTGTGTGTGTGTGTGATGAGTCTACCGTACCTGCCGTACCTACCGTACCTACCCCGACGCCGACAACTGACCCGCACCTTCCGCACCGCATATGCAAATCCAGAAGCAACGCTCGAGACGCACCACCAACACGCCTTCCGAACATGCGCCCTGCTGCCCCACCTTCCGCACTCGTATACATGGTGATGTGATTGGCTGGGCTCGAGATTTTTTCAAGATGCTGCTACCCTGTGAGATGTCGTTGGGGATACTCCGCTCGTACTCCGCTCGTACTCCGCCCCAGGGGGTATCGCGTCGGGAGTTGAACCCTCTGTCTTGCGTGATGTGTATGTAGAGGGAAACTATATATAGGGGATAGGGTGCATGGCTTGGGATACGTGCATTGGGTGAATACATGCGAGTGGGGTATGTGTGTTGCATGTATATAAAAGGGACTCTGGCCATTCGTATGAGTAGTGATGTATGTAGAACCAGCACCGCATGACCAAAACGAGACAACCAAAAAGAAGTTCCCGCACAACTTGAGATTTCCACAGAGGGTGAAGAAGCGTAGGAGAAAGTTTCCCCCGACCAGAAAAGTCCCCGGAGAAAAGTTTCCACACGCCAGAACCTGCATCTCACATCGGTGGTACGTAGCAAATTTACTTAAACTCATATACACATATACATACAATACATGCAATACATACATACAAAGATAAGCAGAGCATCCAAACTGATGACGATAATGCTGCTGCTGCTGATGATGATGATGCTCCCCATCACAAACCCCCACCATCTAAGTACGTACCTACCTCATCTCTCCTCATCCCTGCACACAACCAAGCCCAACCCAGCCCAGGACCTCCAGAGACAGCCACCATTCGTCCTAGCCAGCGTATTTTTTAAACCAAGCCTCAAAAGAGACAGCAGAAACACTCCACCACATCATGTGGGTTTCCCTAAATTTTATTGTCTCCTACGCAAAAGCGCAGGAAGTCATTGTGCAGAGTAGAAAACCTCACTGCGAGAATTTCTGGCTTTATATACGATTTTTGGCGCGCTGGTGTTATCTTGGATGAGGGAATGGTTCCTGGTTTGGCTAGTTGGCTATTTGGTGCTGGTGGTGGTGATGGTGACGATGATGATAATGACGATGATGATGATAATGATAATGAAGATCACCACGAATTACTCTCACCAGCAAATCTCTATGAATCCTTTTTAAAGAGCGCCAGAGTACCCTCACACATCACAACCTTGTGTTTTGATTTTAGTTAGGCGAGGCAGAAAGCTGCCACTGCCATTCATTGGGCATGGGCACTACGAACATGCATTTCAGACTTTTTGAGAAGCATAATTGTAGGTAGTACGAGGAAGTGAGGATGGAGGACTTCCAGGTTGTATCCGCATAGATGTCAAAGTCAAGGAATGTACTTTGAGGTGGTGCTGTACATTTTAATATGGGTTGAAGTGAGACATTTGTGATGCTTTTACTGCGAAGAAGGGCGGCGTCTCATCGATCCTGGTGATTCTCTTTTATCGAGACTCAACACCCATGTACTGTACGTGTCAAATTTTAGTCGGCTAAGTTGCAGACGAGGATGTGCGTAGAGGAATGAGAAACCAAGTACACGAAGTTTATATACAGTGCACGTCTGGCTGGTTTTAATTTTCATTTCGAAGACCGTTTTGGCTGATAGTTCATTGTTAGTATGGCGGTGGAAATTACGATGGTGAGGTTCATCATTAAGACGGGGAAACTAGATGTGTGGGTGCCCGCATAGAGGAGTATGTAATGGTTTTGGACCCCGAGATAGTATTAAGGAGTATAGACCTAAGACAGCATCGAACCGTATGTAGTGGTTTTAGATTCCGAGATAGCATCGAGGAGTATGTACTGGTTTTGTACCCAAGACAGCATGGAACCGTACGAAGTGATTTTAGACTCCGAGTCAACTACCATAATTGGTAGTTGCAACTGATTTTATCGAAAAAACATATTCCGCAAGAGCACATAGATTCAGAAAGCTCCATTTTAGATGCTTTTGATCGCTGTAGGGGAGCAGCCGTGGCAGTAACAGTTGTGCAAAAAGAGGATATTAAATAGTCTCCCCATCCGTTTTATACACGTATCATTTGATATATCCTGTCATTCAAACGCTGTTTTAGATGAATTGGATTCGGGAAATAGGACCTAGTTGCCACGTTGCGAGCCTTGGCGAGCACCATGAGATCGGTGTGAAACGGTCTGTACAGAGTTCCGTAGATTTTAGAAGTTCAAAAAGCACATCAAAGACAAGCAAGCTCTCGCCAGAAAAGGCCATGAGTTGAGGCAATTGCGGCTTTTATACGTTTTCGTGATCTCGAAAAGTTCTGTGGGGAGAAATTGGCGACCCGGAGAAAGCATTTATACTCATGGTGCTTCCTCGGTCGCGCTATCTTATCACCTCGGTCGTATCAATGGGCGTTTGTGTAATAGTCAAGCCCTCAAATCGCGTAAAGCAAAACCATGTATTCAAGGCAATCCATCAAAGTATCTCTACGAACACCCATTGCAATCTGGGTCCGCATTATTCTTCCACGTCCTCTTCGCCACGCCTCGCGCCACGCGGGACGAAGTACCAGGCTCCAATTCCAGCACACTTACCACATTGTCCTCATTAGTCTTCAAAAACGCACCAGGGACGAACAGCTCTTGCTGAGGTCCGATAGTCCAGTAACGACCCAAGTTGCGTCCATTCACGAAGACAACACCTTTGATACCCCCTGGTAGCTGGAGGAACGTGTCACCAGCCATTCCCGTGTTCGAAGTCTTGAACGTCCCGCGGTACCACACAGGTGGGCTGTTAGCAGGGACACTCACGGCATTTCCCCCGGAAGAAGCCGCAGCAGGGATCGTATCAAGCGGGAAGTTGTAATGGTTCCAGCCGGTTATCTTTGTCCCCCCGACCGTCACATCGCCCGAGATGCCCTTCGTCTGGTCTGAAAAGCCGTTATCTGCGCGACCAAGATTTTCCACAAGCAACCATAGCTTGTCGCCCTTGTTCAGGTTGATGTTCACGGTAGCGGGGTTCTTGTAGATGGAATCGATGACTCCCTTCTTTTGACCGTTGACGTAGACGATGACACGGTCGCGGGCGGCGCCGTTGCCGGGCTGGAGTTTGCCTGAGGAGCTGCCGGTGGCGATGGACTCGTATAGGATGTAGCCGAAGACTTGGCCGGTTGCTTCCATGACGATGGGAGAGGAGGAGGTACGGGGGCTGGTGGTTAGGTTGGCGAACATTGACAGTACGGGAGTAAGAGTGAAATCAGACACCGAGGATATCGAAGGTGTTGATGGGACAGCAGGGATGTTGGAGAAATGCTTGGCGATGGCAGTACGGAAGTAATTGTAGATCTGCGACGGTCGACCCGTCTCGTCTAACGCTGCGCCGTAATCATAGCTGGTCGTGAATGGTGTGCGAGGTGTGGTATCCCCAGATCCAGCTCCAAAGGCCCAGCTCGTTCCGCCGTGGAACATGAAGATGCTAAAATGGTGGCTGTTGCTCAGCATCCAGTCGAGCTCGTCCGCACGTCCTTGCATACCGTTGTTGTCGCCATCCCACGTGTTATGGTTGTTTCGCGGGCCCCAGTTGTCGAACCACCTCACCCAGTATTCACCATTCATGGCTGGTCCAATGCTACTCTGGTCGGTAATTGTCGATCGAAGGATGTTCACACCGCCCTTCGAATCAGTGCCATCAAAACACGCGAGCGCACCAGGAACTTGGCCATTTCGCAAAGCACCTGCGTTCGCTGCATCTGTCGTGTACAGCTTTGTGTTCGGAAAGTTGGTCTTAAGTATGTTTGCGAGGTTGTTGGTGTATGTATGATCACCGCCAGCCCAGCCATACTCATTCTCAATCTGTACCATGAGAATAGGCCCTCCATTCGAGATGAGAAGTGACTGCACTTGAGCGCCCACCTTGGCCAGGTACTTGTTCGTGGCATCAAGGAAAGGTTGGTTATTTGATCGCTGCTTCATTCCCGAGATCTGGCTCAGCCAGCCCGGCATACCACCGAGGTCACGCTCAGCGCACACGTATGGTCCAGGGCGAAGAACGGCCTTCATGCCAGCCTTTTGCACCTCTTGAAACCAACCTGCCACGTCGTTCATGTCCGTAAAGTCGAACTGGCCCTGGTGTTGTTCAATGTCCTGCCAATAAAGGTAGGAGAAGATTGTGTTTAGGCCCATCGATTTAGCCATCTGTAGTCGTTGCGCCCAATAGGCACGTGGAATACGTTGGGGGTCTAGCTGACCGCCAACAATCTGGTATGATTTTCCATCGATATAGAAAGTATTCTTGTCCCAGGAGAAGGTTCCATTCGCTGCTTGAACAACGTCAGACAAGGTAGATGAAACATCGGCCACACGTGCCGAAGCAGTGTTAAACGCAACAAAAAGCGCTAAGAAGTTCAACAGCCTCATCGCTGCGATCAGAAGAAAGACTTGAGGTAATGCGAAACTCGCAGTTGCAGACCATCGCGATTTAAAGTAGTTGCTCTCCCCGGAAAATTTACAAAGATCTTGCACCCTCTTGGCGGGATCTCGTAAATTTTGCTCTGCAGGGACATCAGATAGACTACTCTTACAAAAAGAGCCTCGTCTGCAATTATGATGATCACTTCTCCGCACAACGAACTAGAGCTTATTGGTGGGAAAGCATCCTATTAGCCTACCTTACGTTGGATATCCGCAGGGTAAATAGCTACGTTGAGCTCAATAGTAGAGTTTATATAGACCCTCTCACAGTGTACGCACTAATACCCACCAATTGATCAGACTTCGGTGAATACTTTGCACCACTTGGAAAGCTGTGAGGCAATGCGTGTAGTATGGGATCTATATAGGGGAACATGCTGCCTGATTCACAAGGTTGATATGATAGAGGCTAATCATTCATCAGTATCTTTAACCCTCAAACGGTAAATAACTACGGCAGATCTCTTGATTATACTTACTCAGTAGATATTCTATAGTGTGCTGTTGCACGCAAGCTTTGAGGAAAGCTTGTGTTCGGCTAAGACCTTCTATTTGCAGGCTTACCTCACACCAAACCAACCGACTTATTCACACCCTCATGCATTGGTAAATCTAGAGTCACGAGCACACGCAGAATTATGGAACAAATAAACAAGAAAAATGACCGAGACGTTAGCAGCTATCTGAAAACTATACAATGTTGTGCTAATATTGCTACCTCGGCTAAGTATACAACCGGCTGAAACGCTCTCCGCACATCACATATAACACCATGCGATATTAGCCTTGAACTCGCTCGAATTCCTCGAAACGTAAAAAAGATCTTCAGACTTCCCTTCCCAGGAACTGCGGACTCATCGTTCAATTGAAAAAGAATTTTCAAACCCATCATCGTCCAGTCTTACACCGGAGGCGTAATACATGAGTCAAGAGAGCTTATAGAAGTACTTGACGGTGTGATGATCCGGCGATACAACGCACAAAAAATTACTGTGGTGAAATTTGGTTCCTCCTACAAGGACGATTATAGCATCTTTATCTCTTTAGGACTTCATGATCCACTGATTTTCGTGTATGATCGATATGTGAAGCGCCTGAGAGAACCAGTCATATAGCTGAAATAGGTACATTCGATCTCACAACCTTCATGCTCTCAGACTCAGCCCGGTGCACACCGCATGTATCCATATTGCTCGAGAGTTCGAATGCCATCCACATCCATTTGGTTATAGTGAATTAGTATCGGAAAGATGAGAAGAAGACATGCAGTGGTTGCCGATTTATTTTGGTCTCTTCCCTTTTGGATGGGTGGAAGTACCCGTTGATCCATTTCTTGATGAACAACAAACCAGAGGAAACGCCTCGGCATCTTAAAAAATGCATTCCAGCTGGATTGCAGACATTTGTGTCGATGAAATAGCTTATCATAGCTTTCCATCTACGATCCACTTTCTTAGCCTCAAATTCCTTGGTCGAACCCATCAATCCTAACTGAATTCTTTTCATCATCCAGAGATAGAAAAGCCATGATCTCAGCCATACTCAGATTTATTTCCTGACTCTTGTTCTGGGAAGGAAGCACGCTATACAAAAAATGTAGGATTTGAGTCCACCAAACCACACCCATCAGCAATATCATCCTCCAGAGACAACAAAGGCCATGAAGCAACGGTATTGCTTTTTTGTCTTGCTCTTGGCCCCGGGAATAAACACATATAATCACAAAAGATATAGAATATGAATACTTCAAATTCCACACATGGAGCTGTCCGGCGGTGATTTTAGTCTCCAGGAGAAGAGAAAGAAGCAACATTTTTTTGTTCGGTTGTCATTTTAGTCCCCAGGAGAAGAGAAAAAGCACCATGCTTCTGCCGGATTGTCATTTTTCGTCTCTTCTGGCCCCATGG
This sequence comes from Pseudopithomyces maydicus, assembly GCA_026873275.1. Taxonomy (NCBI): domain Eukaryota; kingdom Fungi; phylum Ascomycota; class Dothideomycetes; order Pleosporales; family Didymosphaeriaceae; genus Pseudopithomyces; species Pseudopithomyces maydicus. The sequence continues at coordinate 1,588,289 of JANTUC010000010.1, read as the reverse complement.
GAAAGGGGAAAGAGCTTTTACGAAAACCGAATATTCGAGTGCCTCAAGTCCCGCCCATCTGCCTTTGCTATTTCAACTTTAGTCCATCGATTATGTCCAATCTCGTTTTCGATCTTTTGACAAAAGAACAGAAAATGTCGACTTGGTCCCATCATCCTTTTTGGCCCTGTGCGCAGCGAGAAGCACATACTGTCTCAGCAGACTTGAATTTTAGTTCTTCGGGGAAAAGCGATGCCACATTCATTGGTGTATGTTCCTTCGGTTGTGATTTTAGTTCTTTGTGGCCTTTCCAGTGAGGAAAACACCGCGCTCGAGCCGCAATATTTCAGTTCGCCAGGCTCCGGTCATGAGAGCGCATGTGAGAGCCGTTTTTTTCAAACCCCCAAATTCTGCACATATCATTCAAGTCCAGTTCTTATGACCCACCCATATTATCTCTTCATACTATCTTCAAATCCCCCGGTCTCCATCTGTCATCACACATTTAGAGGTTTTAGACTTTCCACACATTTGTTCTTTTGAAACCTATTCACACGCCTCCCCCACAAATGGCACTGGCTTTCTGTACTCTTTTGCTCGTTCGGAAAAAATGATATTGTTTTTCGAGCTCTTTTTGTTCCGTTCCTCAAAGCTCTATCCATTGTACAATGGAAGAAAGCGAAGTTTCAGAAAACGCATGTTACTGAGATTCCCCCTGCTCTATTTCTTCTCACCCTCCGTATGCTTATCAGACAGGAACTCCTAATCCTTTCAACTTCCACCCGTACGTCCGGATACCAGTGTTTTCGAGTACACCAAAGAAAACCATGGACAACCGGTTCCATAAATTTTGCCGTGCGAGCCCTCTCCACACATACGATAGTGCTCTTTTGTTTTTTGAAAAAGCAGCAGCCGATTATGAGCTGACTAGATGCAAATGTTTGGTTGTATAAAAGACTATCTTCTCTATTGTGACGGTATAAAAACATTTGATAGTAAAGACTTGTTTTTAGTTCACTGAAGACAGCCATGAACGATGGTAGTCATGAGTTCAGTTCTCCAGGACCTCCATCCACGGGTCGCTTCTATCATTGCCGGATTTGAGTCTAGCGAACGAAACCATGTGCGTTGAACCGTTTGATTTTAGTCCGCCGAAAAAGCCATGGATTATGATAGTGATGGATTCGGTTCTCCAGACCCTCCTTGCGCCCATGAAGTCTTCAAGGTCAAAATTTGAGTCCACCTAAGAAAGCCATGATTCTAGAAGATATGATTTCAATCTTCTAGTCCTTTTCCCACCCATAGAATATGCAACCCTTTCTTTTAGTCCGCCCAAGAAAAACCATGAAATCCTTCTGTGAACGTTTTGACCCTTTCCCTCTTCCAAGCATATCGCTTGACAGAGGCCTTTTCAGTCCGTATCCTTCTCCAGCCATTCCCTTGTGGAACTTCGATTCTGCCGAGCAGTTCCATACATTGTTAGATGGGTGAACTCAGCTTTTCGGCCCCCAACCACCCATGTTTTTTCCCGGAACTCTTCTCTGACTAAATCAGGGGTGGAAAGCATAGGTTTGAAGGCGCGTAATTTTAGACGCTCTTCTCTTCATACTCCCACCCATCAAATGGCGCGTTTTGGATTTCGATCCCCCGAAAGAAAAAGCATGAACCGGTTTATACAAGGCTTAGTGCTCCTCCCCTGCCCAACCTATTTTCACGATCCCATACCATTTTAGACCAAGCCCACCACGTCGCCACCTGGCCAGCCATGAAATTTCCGAGAATCACTTTTCTTTTTCGTTCAACCATATACACTGTCCATGAAGTGTCGCAGTCCCTTTCATGATCACTCAGTACTTCGAACCCGAAACACATCGGCTCCTTGGGTTTGAGATTCCAACCCACCACCCTCAATCCCGCACATTGACCCGAAAAGATCAGAATTGTTTTTTCTCTTGTCTTCCTCAAGTCTCACCCACACATGCCAGTCCCTGTGTGTTGTTTTATTTTCTCTCTTCCACAAATATGACTGGTTTCGGCTCTATTTTTTTCAAATTCTCTCTCACAACTCACGCATCATAATAGATCGAGTATTGTTCTTTTTATCCCCCCCCCCCCCCCCCCACACACACACAAACGCACATGCAGGCCAATACAAGTCTTTTCAGTCTTTATCCTCCCCTCCACACACACATTGGGCTTTGGTTGCATCTCTTTCAGTGTTCCCCTCCTCTCCCTCTTCGTCCCCTTCTCCCCCTCCACACATAACAACCTTGGTAGCTTTTATTATCATACCCTTATCCCTCCCCTCTCCCTCCACATCCATCCTGTTTTTGGCGTTTTCCGGCATCCACCAACAACATACCCTTTTTCCAATCTTCTTTTTTCATCCCTCTCCTCCTCGTTATGTGTCAACCCCACCTCCGCCCACCATCCGACCTTCGAACCCATTGCTCTGGCCACTGGTATTTTTTCGAATATTTCTTCCTGTAGACCTCCAGACACATGATTCTCTCCGATCTTATTTTTCTTTGGGTGTCTGAATTTCGCTTTTCTTCCTACTCCCGCGCAGGAAGAAGGGCATTGGAAAGCACGATATGGCTTTTATACCCGAATTTCATGCTTGGCGGAGGGAAGAAGGCGGGCAAAACATGTATTTTTCGTCTAGTCGGTTTGCAAAAAGGAGGAAAGAAGCCGAGCAAAGCATGTATCTTTCATCAAGCCGTCTTGCAAAAAGCAGGAGAGCAGCAACCCAAAACATGTGTTTTAGCGCCGACCCTTTCTCTCCTGGACATGAGGGATCGCAACCATGGATTTCATTCTCTGTTGTCTCACGGAGGACAGGAAACGCGGCATAGCTATCATTGTCGCTGTTTTCAAACCCCCTCGTATAAAAAGCCAGAAAAGAAGCAAAGCGCATGATTAGGTCGTGCTCCCTTTCTAGATCCGATTCCAGATTGCTTTTTACAAAAGGCAGGAAGGAAAGCAGCAACCCCAAATATATGCTTTAGCCTCGAGCTTTCCTACTCCAAGGAGGTGCACGCGCCATAGTATGACAAGATGTCTGTTTTGAGCCGCGCCTTGTGGAAAGCCAGAAAAGGCAAGAGCCATACTTCATATGGCAGGCTGTTTTAATCCCCTCGCAGGAAGTCAGAGAAGAAGCGAGCGAAACGCATGGTAAACGAGAAACAGCTTTCGAATTCGATTCCAGACTGCTTTTGCAAAAGGCGGAAAAGCAGCAAACCAGAACATATGTTGAAGAGAATGTCTTTTCTACTCCCAGGAGTCCAAAGACATCGGCAGTGGTCGTTCCATTTTTAACTTCCCTTGTGGAAAACCAGAGAAAAAGCCAGCAAAAAGCATGAGAGAGTGCTAGAGAGCTTTTAGATCCGATTCCAGACTGCTCTTGCAAGAGGCGGCAAAGCAGCAATCCGAAACATGGCTTCATTCCATGCGTCTTTCTGTTCCCAGGAGACCAAAGACATCGGCAATGGTCGTTCCATTTTTAACCTCCCTCGTAGAAAGCCAGAGAAGAAGCCAGCAAAACGCATAGCAACAGGGAGAAAACTTTTAGATCCGACCCCAGAATGCCGTTGCGGAAAGCCGGAAGGAAAGCAGGAAAGCAGCAACCCGAAACATGGGTTCCAATTTTGTAGTTTTCTGCTCCCAGCAGACCAAAGGACATCGCCAGGTCACAGTATCTTTCAAACACCCCTCGTATTGGAAGCTAGAGAAGGAGCAAAACGCATAGAACCACCTCTCTCGGTTTTTAGATTTAATTTTAGACTGCCGTGTGGAAAGCAAGAGAAGAAAAGCAAGACCCATATGCCGTCGTAGTCGATAATTTTAGAATTAGACTTGGTTACATTTGAGTTTTAGACTGTGGGTGTGAAGGAGTGTGAGGAGAGAGGTGGGAAAGGAGGGGGTTTATATAGAGGGGGGTCGTCTGATGTGTGTGGATCTGATAGGGTGGAGTGAGGGTGGTGGTAATGGTGATGGTGATGAGGGGCAACATGGATATGATGATGGATGGTGGATGTGCGGAGGAGTGGATTTTTGTGTATTGTTTTGTTCTCGGTGGAAAAGTTAAATGAATGGATGAAGGCTGGGTGTACATGGCGTAGTGCACAATAGTAGTAAACTCGAGCTTATGTTTTGGCCATGGGTATATTCTCGATTACTGTCTCTGCCCCTCTCTCTTTCTGCCTCGCCTACGCGATATGATACCAATCATACCCCTAGGCATATACACACATACCGCTCTCCACCCCTACAACCCCTTCCTTACTCCTCCATCGTCTTCACGCACTCCCACCCTCCACTCAGCTTCTCCTTCCAAAGGCTAACCCTGTTATCCCCCGTGCTGACCGCCAACACGTTCCCGCTCAAGCTCCAGCTCACCCTCCACGCCACAGCATCCACATTCAACACGGTGCACTTCCACTCCCTCAGATCCGCCGACGTCCAAATCCGCACCGTTTTATCCTGGCTCGCACTCGCAACGTACGACTTGGACAGCACCGTCGGACTCCACGCGACATCCCGCACCCAATCCGTGTGGCCCGTCAAAATCTGCGAACTGACATAGGTCCCGCTCTCGGCGCTGAACTCCCACAGCTTAACCTGGCAGTCGCTCCCGCCCGTCACGAAGCGCCGCGCGTTGCCGCCGACGTTTCCGCTCGCCGTGATGACCTGTCCCGGCGCGTACGCAGGGGCCCAGCTCACGCTGTTGACGCCCGAGCCGCACGCCTGGAAGATCTGGTGGGACCAAGCGTTGTCCTTGAACTCGAGGACGGAGACGTTGCCGTCAGAGGAGGCGCAGGCGAGGAGGCAGCCGGCCTCGTGCGGGGCCCATGCTACGAGGTTGACCGAGGCGGAGTGCAGGGCGACGTCGTAGATTTTCTGCCATGCGCCGTTTTGCTCGCGCCAGATGAGGACCTTGCCGTCGTAGGAGGAGGATGCGAGGATGTTGCCGTACTTGGGGTGGGCCCAGGCGACGCACCAGACGGCGCCTTCGTGTCTGTTGGCACCCGTCAGTCAGATGGGCGGCAGGGGAGGTGTCAGCGGCGGGGCAGCGACGTACCCCTTGAGCGTCTCGACGAGGCGATGCGACTCGTTTTCTACCTCGAATATCTTGATGGTCTTGTCGGAGGAGCAGGTGGCCAGCCGGCGGCCGTAGTAGTCGAGGACAGCATCGTGCTGCATGTCGTTAGCATCGTCGGAGATGAGGTCGATGACACCACTGCCGCCTGCCGCGGCGGTGGAAAGGCCCAGGTCGGTGGTGTTTGGGAGGCGGCTCATGATGGCGGAGGACGGAAGCGTGGGCGTGAGTATGCGGGGAGGGCGAATTGGCAACGTACAATCATATCGTCGTGGCCAGCGGAATTCGTTATTACGTTGGCCTGGAAATGGTGGCGGCGGGTTAGCGGCAGAATTTCGGAAGGTGCGATGTGTGGTGGTTCTTACCATGTTGGGCTGTCTGCTGTTGTGTAACGGAGAAGAGGTGGGTGGTGGAGCCGTAGGGAAAGGCGCAATGAATGAGCTCACGGCGATGTTGTAGCTTAGAGTTGACACTCTGTGGCCTTTGCAGGGATACGTACCAGTCCAGCCCCGAGCGGCGATGAGATTAGATTAGATCGGATCCCTGTCGCCGCTTAGTCATGGCCGTACCGGAACTCTACGCTCTCCTGGTAAACTTTGCTCCAGTCCCATGCGAGATTTCTCAGCCTCGCAGACCTGTGTCTTGCAGGTACCAGGTTTCTGAGATAGTTGTAACTAGGTATCGATTTCACACCTGGCTCGCTACTGCCGTATTCACCGGCCACTAGCATTCCTAGGAAAGTGCGTCTGAACAGAGCATACAGGTATTACCCTAGCGATGTGAGCGAAAAACATATACACCCATCTGCAGAAATGGTTTACATCTAGCAACGGGCTTCCTTTGCATCTCCAGGTTTGATGCTTGTGGACACAAAGATGTGATCGTTACGAAAGCGTCGGCTAACAACGAGGTTGTGAACTCGATACATCTGCTGCTACCTACGGACCAACTCGATCATACTGCATGCGGGCTGCGAATAGCAATCAAGAACTACACCTATACATCTATACCAACAGTGGCTCAACTTTGAGTGTAACTGCAACCGGTGCCAGTGCTGGCCGTAGACGCGTCGTGAGGCGTTGTGCGGTCCATGCTTGTAAGCACGCAATAGAGCTTCTTTCAACCTCACTTCGCCAGTACGCGGCACTCTAGACAATACACTCGAGCTCCTCCCACAGCGTAATGCGCTGTCTGCTGGTAAACAAAAAACATCAATGGTCGGGCATAAAGATATATGTATGAAACCCTTGGTATCTAACGGCGTTTCGTCCTGTCGGGGGCGCTCCGAAGCAATAACAAAAAAACCATGAGCGACTCTGCAATGCAACAGCCAGCCAGTTCGTTGTGGTTGTGTTCAACCAAAATCTCTCATAGGGGGCTTAGTCCAAAGATGGTAGGCGTCGACGGACAATTATGCCACCGTCGCAGCAATGTCGCAGCACTATCGAGATTCGATCATCGCGATCACATTGCTCCCGTCCTCCACGCTCGTTGGCTGCGTCTGCCTCGCGGACTGCTGCTGCCATTACTGCTCATCCTTGCATCCTTGTCGCAGGTCGATCAACTCAACGCACCTCCGAGGTCGAAACCTCGGCGTCGCGCGGCGTCCTTCGCATAGACGAGAGCTGTAAGGCATGCGACGGATACGGTCGTGCGATGATGTCGATGGGAGAGATGTGCGCGCCGGACAGAACCTGATTTTCGCGGCCAAGCTCTTCCCCAGATATGATGGCGCGCGGTGCCCACCTGGTCTGTTCCCCAGATTCATGCGACGACGTGGTAGCTGCCAAAAGCGCACATGCTGCCGAGGAACTGGACCCTGCGTGAGGAGACTCGGGGGCGTTTCGCACATATTGATGATGCTCAGCTGCTGGTCGTGGTTACGATCAACGGCCACCTCGGGCCAGCCGTCGTCCATGTGCTACCCTCCGGTCTCCTTCTACTGTGTCTATATATACGTATGTTTCGTGGAAGGTGGCATCCCACTGCGACTGTGTCTTGGAGCACGCCGCTGAAGTGCATCACGCAGGTACTCGCGCTGGACGAATGGGCATCACGAAGGAAGGGGCCCCGGAGGATCCGATGAAAGAGGCCCTGCTCTTGCAGACGGGCTAGAGTGCCACATCTCGCCGTGGCGTGTTGCGGTGGTACTGCGCACGAGAGCGGGCCAATGGCTGGCAGGTCGTTGAGGGAGAACGCTGTCGCTTGGTATTGAATGGTGAAGGGTGGTGGCCTGGAACGGCAAGGTGGCTGCGGGCGAGGATCCCAGGCGGGTAAAGTGGCTTGCGGGGTTTAAAGCCGTGCCTCATTGAGTTGTTTGCATCCCTGGCCACCGAGCGTCATCGCTTCGATCCGTGCTTCCTTGTGGGTTGCCGTCCGTCCCATCTCTCGTTGGCAGTCGTTGCTCCCGCAAGACGAGATGACCGCGCAACGGCACCACAGCCAGCTGAAGAAGAAGAAGGCTGAGAGACACGGCGCCGCGTCCCGCCATGCGCTCCACCAACGTCCAGCCCACGCGCGCCCTTCCCGCAAGCAGTTCGCTCGCGTATCCGGAAGGTCGAGAAAATACGATCGGCGCCACAAATGCCCAGGCCCTCCAATCATCGGGTGCCCGTGCGCATGGGATTCAGGCCAGGCACTCCACACGCTTCCTAACCTCCCAAATACTGCTCGACGACCCGCCGCCGGCCACGCTCAAACGTAAGGGCTTGTCTCCAGGCCAATCGGCACCCCCATGGGGCTTCGCCTGCGTCCAATGCAATATTCGCCCCCGGCCGCCGCCGTCCCTTCTGCCAGTGCCAGTGCCAGCCCCAGACCCTGCCCTTTTCATTTGTAGAGCTTAGCGGCTTTCGCCCTCCATGAGGAATTCGTGCGAACGGCTAGTCTGGGCGAATCCTGCGCGCTCCAGCCCAAAGCTTGCGCAAATAGCCGCATGTGACGCCGAGCCGGTCACCCTGGGGTGGTGCGGCCTTGTTTCCTAAGAAACTGGGGAAGAGCTAGGGCCATCCCAACTTTGTGCATCGAATACTTAAACCTGGGCAGCCAGTCCTCCACCTTTGTTCGGTAGCACGTCTCCGGAATACAACAGTCGTTTCTACGCTTTGTACATCGCTCGCTATTCAACCAAGCAACAACACCAACCAACCACACATCAAGATGAAGACCTTCGTTCCCGCCCTTTTCGTCGCTCTGGCCGGTGTTGCCTCTGCTCAGCTCTCTGACCTCCCCCAATGCTCCGTATGTTACCTGCACCTCCTTCTCACATACCACCTTGCTAACCCCCTCCCAGCTCCAGTGCTTCCTGACCGCATTGACCGGCGACGGTTGCTCCGACCTCACCGACTTCAAGTGCCACTGCGAGAAGTCTGACGCGCTCCTCGCCAGCGTCACTCCCTGCGTGCAGGGCGCTTGCACTGCCGACGAGCAGGCCGAGGTCATCAAGGGTGTCGAGAACACCTGCGCCTCTGCTGGCGTCACCATCTCCGTCCCGAACCCCAACGAGACCGAGGCCCCCGAGTCCAGCAGCGCCGTCGAGTCCAGCGCTGAGCCCACCTCCTCCGAGGCTCCCGCTTCCACTGAGGCCCCCGTGTCCACCGAGGCTCCTGCTGCCACTGAGACCTCCTCGTACATGATCCCTGAGCCCAGCACTGCTGTGTCCGCCCCCTCGGGTGCTCCTACCCCCTCGGCCAACGGCACCGTTCCTTCTACTGCTCCCACTCCTTCTACCTCTGAGTTCCCTGGTGCCGCTTCCCGCGTTGGTGCCGCCGCCGGTCTCATCGGCGCTGCTGCCTTTGCCGTCTTTGCTTTGTAAATAGAGCAACGGATTGGTTAGGGATGGATGGGACGATGTATATGGCGGGCGGTGCCCGGTAACGAGAACGAGATCATTAATGGTTGCATGACGGATGGGATGGATGAATGGGTGGGCGATCTCGTGTATTATACATACAAAATCAGCTTGCTGGTTGCAAGCGTAGGCGTAATACATGCATTTGTGCTCTATACTTTTGTTTCTTTGACCGTCTTTCGTGACTGAATGTGTCTCTTGCTCTTGAATAACGAATCTGAGATCATGTTCTACTATCCCATGCTCTCTTGGATGATGCTCCATCATCACCTGTTCCCTCATACCTCACTTCCACCTAGCGACCCAGCCCAACGGTCCTACATACCTAGCGCGAAGAACAAAACCTGAATACCAAAACCTGAATTCCCATCTCGAAACAGTAAAGTTCCATTACGTCAATCACTTTCATCCCTTTCCATCTCATCCCATCGTATCCCATTTCAAACCATTTCATCTCATAGCCTCCATCCATCCATCTCATCTCATCTCCATCACATCCCAAACCAGTCCCTCACAGCCTACGCATGTAATCAAATGCAGGTAGGTAGTTGGTCTACCACCATGTAGTTATGCTTTCAGGGTCCAACCCCGCATCTACAGACTCACGTATGTGTATGTAATCATTACACTGCATTGCGTTGCCTTGCGTTGTCTTGCCTTGCGTGACCTTGTAGCGCTACGTTGTATAATTTACCTACATGGTATGGGCATGATAGCTGGTTCAGGGTGACTAGCTTACTTACCTACCTACCTGTCTACCTACCTGTCTACCCAACCGCTGGCCACGACGACCTTACCGTAAGAAGAAACATCCATAGTCTACCGTATACCAGACGCGCTAGAAATACAAAGAGATACACCACACACGCACCCGTCCACGCACCCGTCCACGCAACCATCGCCACCTCCCCACCAACCAGCCTACGTGCATGTACGTACTCACATACGTACAACCAACTTATACGGCAACTGCACACGAGCTATGCACATCCACACGCACGCACGCAGGTGTACGTACACCCACCCACCACCCACCGCGGTCTAGCCATCATCCAGTGCGTAGTCCACAGACCGTAGTCCAGAGTGGATTGCTTTCAGCCCAGGCTAATCGTGACGGCGCGGGCTAACGTGCAAGTATATGCATGCTTCAGCTTGGCGTGGCTTGGCTTGGCTTACATACGTACATGCGTACTTCTGTAGCTAGGAGCGGGCTTGTGTGGGGCTGAGATGGGCGGTTTGGGTAGTGCGTTTGGTACCGTACCGCACCGCACCGTGGTGTACCGTAGATGGTGGGCAGGGTGGGGTTGTGGACCGCATGGGTGTGGAGTGTGAGGTGTGGTTTGGGGAGGGGGCGGGGTGGGTCGTGTGTAGTAGATAGATGAATAGATAGATGGATAGATGTGTGGATGGTGTATTTTCAACATCTGTGTGAATTGTTTCTCCTCCTCGCATGGGTGGATATGCACGGGCGAACGAGCTTGCGCCGACGTCAAGTCTGTTTTCAGAGTTTACCGGCGCTAAGTTTGACAGCAGAATGATGAAAGATACATACGAGTACATACGTGGGATTGGCAAAGCTTATCTCTTGATTGCCAGATCAGATATAGGGTTCAGAAGATGTTTGGAGCTGCCATTCTCCCAATTTGGTAGTTTTCTCGAGGTGGGGGTCGAGTGGGGGAGGAATTTTGATGTATGTGCGTACATATATGCATGCAGGTTTGCCGTTTTGAATTGATAGAGGCGAATGGGTACGTGTGCTTGCTGTGCATGGACATGGTTGTAGATAGGTGCTGTGCGGTGTGCGATAAAGTGATCCACTGAGTGACTGTATGAAACAGTCTCTACAGGTGCATGGCCGTTTGAAATAGATTGTAGATACGGACATGTTTGGAGTTGCGTGGTCAGCACAGTCGGCTACTTGCCTATACTGCGTTAGCGAGGGGTGTGGTATTTGGCCCTTGTCAGGATGTGTGAGATAGGCTTTTTTCAACACGCCCGATGGTCGGGGTATTACAGGCCTATTGTACGGTTGACTTTTGCTACTGTGAGTAGATAGACAGTACATTCAGGTAAGTTCCGATTACGAAGATCTTGAGGTTGGAAATCAATCTATCGGTGAATTGTTGACTTGTATAGATTGCATTTCGGAAAGACCTTTAGAAAGACACAGGTCATAATTAGTTTAGACGAACAACTCACCGCCATGTTCTACTGATAAAGTGCCTACAAAAGCTTTAGCTGCAATGCATCTCCTTATCGCTGGATAGGCCGTTGTAAGATTCTTTGCTCCACCTTCCCGAAGCTGTAGCGTGCTCCGAGTGGCAGCAGGGGTTCAATGGAATTTTGCACCATGGAATAGCCAAGCTTCGTGCGATCTACACGGGGGTAAATGTAGACTAACAAAAGATCGAAGCTTGTAGCGAAAGGAAGGGCTGCTTTGCAGTGAAATAAGCGAAAGACTGGATACATGTATCCTCTGCTTCCCAGTACGCTAGCATCAATTGGGACTAAGCAGGTTATAACGGACAATTCCAAAACGTGCTAAAAGGATACCACACTCATCATATTAAAAAGACAGTATTATGTTCGAGATCCATCCCAGCGAAGTTCAACATCGGTGGTCGGGTCGACGTTGGAACCAGAAGGAATCCCTAGCCCAGGATTCGGCGGTCCGCTCCGACCGACTGCCGATAACTTCCTCTTCGGGCCATGTCGGAATACCACGTTGTGTTAAGCACTAGGCAGCCGCAAAATGATACTTTGAAACTTCCACGTCGTGGAGAACAGACAATAAGCATTGTACAGCCACAAAGAAATGGGGCTTACAACTCTCCAGACGGCTAGCGCTGAGTGTTACAACAGCCCGGCGTACGGATTTCGTGGCATGTCACAGAGTATGACATGCTTTATAAAGCAACTCTGAAGTCTCATTAAGATTCGTTATTTCTCTGGATTGGTGTTCCAATTAATTGACACAATGGGCATCAGAGACATCCTTTCGTTTTTCATCCCAGGACTAGCTCCAGCAGATGTCCCAGTGACTCTTCACGGGCCTGACCTCAACCGCTTCCCGACAGGCAGCGAGTACGACCACACTCTGACGCTTCCAGACGGACGTAAACTTGGATATGCACAGTATGGATCGCCGACCGGAAAACCTGTCTTTTTCTTTCACGGTCTCCCTGCGTGCCGCATCGAGGGCGCTTACTTCCATCAACTTGGCTTAAAATATGGGGCGAGAATTATCGCTACGGACAGGCCAGGGCTAGGCTTGAGTTCTCCGCATCCAGGGAGAAAGTTGCTTGATTACCCAAAGGATATCGAGAAATTGGTGGAGCACTTGCAATTGAAAGAGTATGCGGTAATGGTATGTTAGCAGATGCAGTAGCGCAGTGATACCGAGTGAGGATGACCTAATTTTGAGGATAGGGTGCTTCAGGGGCTGGTCCGTCAGTGCTGGCTTGTGCGTACGCTTTACCTGCGTCACAACTCAAGGTTGCGTCGATGATATGCTGCATAGGCCCGTCGGATATTATTGGTAAGTTAACGATCGTACACCAGCAGTGTTTTATACCTGCCGTTCGAAGAAAAATCCCTTTCTTTCCTACCAAAAACAGTGCCTGGTGCTCCATATTCGCTTAATAGCTTTCACTGACTGCTTAAATATCAGGCCACAAAGGCGGCGCATGGGGACACAAGCTTGGCTTTCCCTACGGCTGGAGATATGCTCCGGCATGGATGAATGGTTACGCGCTGAAAAATATCTTTGGTGGCTGGATAGGACGCGTGGATCTTCCCATCGAGGAGCGAGTTCGAAAAATGCTTCAGCCATCCCTGCTCGCTAAGCATAACCCCAGAGATCTCGAATGTATGAAAGACGAGGGTGCACTGTGGACGATGTGTACGAGCGCGAACACGGCCTATGGCAAATCATTTGATGGCGCGGCACAGGATGGCTGCGTCACATGTTCTCCTTGGGGATTCAAGATCGCCGACATCAGGGAGGATCTCCCGATTCAGATGTGGTATGGGAAACAAGATATGAATGTTCCAATGAGTCATGGAGATTACATCGCAGCACAATTCGGCGGAAGGGCTGAGTACCACGTATCAGATGATACACACGCGAGCGTCTTCTTCAACAAAAAGGAGGAAGCGCTCAAAGAGGTGCTGAAGAAGTTTTGAATCGGAGGACAGTCGCGAAAAGACATTTGAGCCAGGTATCCTATTAACAGGACTTTCACTCTACTTCATGACACCACGTATAGATCGCATTTTCGCATCTGACACTAGTTAATCGATCTCCACAATTCCAACGAAGATTTCAAACGATCCCCACCCAAGGGAAATCTGAAATATAGAGCAACGCTACATGTGATTGTGCAATTTTCGATGTTTCGGCTTGACATTGGCCGATCATGGATATGCGCGCAGATGCGATGAGACTCGTCGTCAGTGCTCAATGTTTTGGTCCCAAAAAGGCAAACTGTTGCATCGTAAACCCAGCTACGGCTCAACGACCGGCGCCGCGCATTAGTATGACCTATTGCAGAGTAATTCCCCGCAATTTTTTGCAAATGCCATGGCAAGTGATGCGAATTTTGCCCGAATGGATGCGAAATTTGACTCACGCGGCGTGAAATGCCGTGGGTGTGACGTAAATGCTGCCGCACGGATAGCCTTTGCTCACCGAAAACGCAAACCTCATCTTGCCTCTTGCGGATGAAAGCATCCTACGTTAGGATATATAATTTTGTCTATCTATTACGCCCCCAACTTTTTTCAATCTCGTTTGCTCAGATATTGATTAGTTAATGTCTTCAACAGGTTAGTATAGTCTCTAGGGCCACGTGCGGGAACTGCTGCCAGCAGAACCTTGGTACTGTCTCTCACACGTGGGAGCCACGAGTCAAATCGATAGTATACGGCTCAAAACAATATCTAACATCTATCAGAAAAACTAACTGCTGAAAAAACGCCGCCCACGCCTAGCAGGTCAGATGCCATCATGAACAACACGTCATCAAACGCCAGACCGGCTGGTCTCTCCCAACGAACATCTACATGGCGCACTCAGGTATCCAAAAGAGGCAGGGATGATATGGAAAGAGAGCCTACCGTTCCTCTTGACCGGATGAAAACTTCTGCGACGCTTGGTCAGGCAGGTAGCACACGACAAGCAAATCGTCCACGGACCGCAGAAGGCAGTGTACGCGAACAGCAGAGCAACCTGCAACGGCAGCAGACAGAAAAGAAGGCTGAAGACCGTTTCTATGTGGACAACGATTATTATTCCCTTAACCCATGGTACGAGCGAGACCCTCCTCGACCACTCTTCGGACTTGGACGTCCCTTCCCGCGTACAGTCCGTCCTGGTATGCTTTGGGGTCGCAAGCAAGAGGGGGATAAAGATCGAAATGACCAAGAAGATAATAATGGACCGCAGTTTGAGCGGAGTCGCGATGGAGGTACGTATGAGATCTTCACTGAGCATATCTTATCTAATCACGCTGCTAGAGCAGACGGTCAAGGTCCGCCCATTCTTCAAGTTCCGCCGCCAGTAGACGAAAACGGAAAGTACCAACCACCACCTGATAGGTTCGAGGCCGAGATAGATGGACGAAAGTTCATCGTGACGCGTGCAGAGACTGATCGCACCGACTCTTTTGAGCGGGGTGTGGAACGCGAAGACCAATACAACAAAGAGCACCCATCCAATCCAGATAGCCACTATGGCTTGCAGTCGCCAACTTTGATGCCGGATAGAATGCTCGACAACTTTCACGGCGATCATCCAGCCCTGGAAGATCATCAATCGGGCCATACGGCTGAAACGACCGAAACTCAGGCCGAGAAGAAGGATAGTCGCAACCGTGAAGAGCAAGCTATTCAAAACTACTACAACACGTATCGAAACCCCCTTGCACGACTGCGTGCACGCTATCCTGAAGCATTCGCCGAGTTCCTTGCAGTGAGTCTTATTAACTAGAGGACTGAAATGGCTGCTAACACGTATCAGACCACCATATATCTGTTTTTCGGCATCGCTGGTACCCTTTACTCCATCACTTTCCCAGTAGCAGAAGGGGATTATATCACCCAATCATGGGCATGGGGGCTGGCTGTGACAGCGGGAATCTACGTAGGAGGCGGTATTTCAGGAAGTCACATGAACCCTTGGATTTCCATTGCCTTCTCAGCTTTCAGAGGCTTTCCATGGAAACTGTGTCTCGCGTACGTTTTTATGCAAATACTAGCGGGCTTTGCTGCTGGAGCCTTAGCATGGTACGCTGTCCCTTTTCTTTGATCGTGATCTCGCTGACTTATCTTCAATCCAGGTTCATTTATCGCGACGCTATCATGCATATCGACCCTCAACTTACGCCATCTATAACCGGGAAAGCTTTCTACACGATACCGCAAGACTATATTTCGACTGCCACGGCCTTCTTCAATGACTTTCTCTCAGCAGCTCTCTATACCTGTGTCGCGTTCGCTCTCGGAGACGACAGCAACACACCACCTGGATCTGGTGAGCTAGTTCTGTTTCTACTTATCTCTCTTGTTGCCAAACTGACTCAGTCCTAGGTATGAGTGCATTGATTTACGGTCTCATGAGCTTTCTCCTTTGCATCTGTTTCGGATACAATGGCCTAGGTGTTTCTCCGGCACGCGACCTCGGCCCTCGCTTCGTAGCATGGTGGGTTGGATATGGCACCGAAACCTTCTCGAGCGGATGGTGGGCGTATGGGCCGATTGCCGCGGGCTTGACAGGCGCGCTCACAGGTGCATTCGTATACGATGTGTTCATCTTCGTGGGTAACGAGTCGCCGCTGAACTACAATTGGCCGAGCCCCAAAGAATTACGGGATAAAGCGAAGGCAAAGAAGAAGCAAGCACAAGAAAAGATAGGGAATATGGATGTTTAAAATAATACTGATGTTTCAGGTCATACTTAATACGTAGGTTTTTAAAAAGAAGTAAATAATAAACTATTTCTGATTCTCAACATGCATGCTCGTAAGGACGAGTTCCCAACCTTGTACCTCTATCCATAAACGTAAATTGTTATTTTGACTTCCACCCCACTATCTCGTTGGACTTAACCCATTAGGCCCCCAAGGTAAACACGGAGCAGCAGCCTAATTTGGCATTCCACTCTGTTCATTCGCCAGTAAACGCGCCACTGCTCATGACCCAACTCTAACAAAAATCCCCGCACCATGCATATATAGATCTGCCCCTCTGCTGCCCATCTTCCACAGCACCTCTCGCTCTCTCTCTCTCTCTCTCTCGATCACCCTCAACACTCTCCTCAAATCACGTCTTACCAACCAGTCTAATACCATCACTCCGCCAAGATGTATCTCAACCTCTTCGCCTTCTTCATCCTAATCTTCGGCGCCCTCGCCTCCGACATTCCCAAACCCATCAACCACACCTAATTCGCCGGTTACGCCTCCTTTGTCGACTCCTTCACCTTCGTTCTCCAGGCCGGCAACACGTGCGACAGCAAGACCACGCGTCTCCCTGGCTACTTCATCGACCGCTTCGAAGTCTTTGCCAACTTCGATTGCGACTTATTGCCGTAAGTAAATTGAAAACTCCCGTGATAAGAAAAGCCGTACTAACGGTGATTTAGCGATGAGGAGTGCTCTAGCATCATGCACACTATCCACGGTCCTAACGTGGCCTATATTGATGAGGGAGCACAGCAGATAAACTGCTATCGGGTTTAGGGGCATTGTTGGTATGCTGGTGCTAAGCTCGGGCTGAGGGGGAATGACCTTGCATGTGATTACCTCGTGGGGTTGACGGATCTCTAGATATCATAGGCATTTGATGAGCTAGATGATCTTTTCAACATAGATGAATTGTAGAATCTTTCTTGTCTTGTTTCGTTCCCATGGTGAGCTGTCGCGTTTGTATTGCCACGAGAACCGAGGTGCATGTCTCACCATGCACATGCCCCCATGTTCTTCTATCGTCCCTATCTTACAGATACATGTTTCTTCTGCTATGAACATTTTTTCACGTTTTCTGTTATTATGCTTCACCAAAGAGCTAGCGATTCGACCTCGGAGGGTTAAGATGCGGTGTGGTAGAGCTATATATGAGGCGTTGCTACTGTGTGAAACATAGCTTTGATTGGTACCGAGACATTCCCATTGCCTTGTTATTGCTGACCATATACGACATCGATATCACGTGATATTCAGCCAAGGGAGGAGGTTGGCAATCAAATCTTGACGATAGTGTTATAAACACGACGCTTATTATCTCGATTTTAGGATAAGAGAATATGCATATTGTTCGTGCTTGAGCGTTCGCCTATTTTTGCTATTTACAATAATATTTCACGACTAAAACTTAGGGTTTCTTAGGGTTATCGAAGGTTAGGGTTAGGGTTAGGTGTAGGGTTAGGTGTATGTGTGGGTTTATTGCTTCCTGCCTAACATTTCTACAATGCGTCTCCTACGGATGAAAAAGAACAAGTGTATGGTAAAGCTTATATCCATCCAGATAACAGCACATTATATTTATCTTTCCGTTTCTCTGGTTATATTCACATAACCTGAGTTCATGAGGCTGACTTGGCGTTAGATTGCGCTAACCCAATCTGATTCCACCTCAGCATGATCACAGCTTCGGAAGCATCGGTTATGCTCAACGACACGGAAATAGCACTTTTTTCTCTCTTGGATAGATAATAATTTAGGTTCATTGAACCTTCCTGACTGATTGCAGATTTCCAGTCTCTTGCATTTCCAAAGTGGAGACATGTCATTCCTCCCACCACATGGCTTCTTCCCACAAATACACACACACCTATCGTACACAAATAGAACAGGAGCCTTGTCCCACTCCATATCATACATTCCATCCTGCCCCACCCTCTATTTGAACTTCGGCATCACCGGCCTCCTCGCCACCGCCAGCGCAACCCACCCCCCAATCAAGCACAACCCCCCAGAGGCGTGACAGGTCCCAAAAACTTCCACCGCTGAGGATCCAAAACCAACAAATATATGCTCCCGCTGAACATGGTCATGCCGGCCGTGAAGAGGCCCATGGCTACGGTGTTTTGCGGCGCGGCGACTGAGGCGAAGGTCAGGACGGCGGAGTGAATGAGCTACGGCTTGTTAGCTTTGCACTTGTGTATGGTCTGGAGAAAGGCTACCTGGTATTGCGCGGCGGTGCTCCAGTTGGTGATGCGCGCTGGATCCGCGATGCGCTTCTTCAAGCCGTGGGCTCCGAAGGCGCCGAGGGCGACGGAGGTCGCGCCGTAGAGGCAGCCGATGGTCCAGAAGGGAGGCATTGTGGGTGATTGGTTGGGCGGGGCTTGTCAATGGGTGTGAGGATCGATGTGTTTGATGGTGAATGGTGTGAGTGGGGTGAGGTCCAGCTTGAGCTTGGACCATGTTAGATAGACCGAGGCAGAGGTCTGAGTAATTATAGAGATAATGGTGCTGGTGTTTTTGTATGACTCTGGAGATTCTCGGGAAATTTCTCAAAATTAGAATAGTATCTTGAAACAGTGTTGTGGTAGTTTCTATTCCGGTTTCTTGCATGAGGTTTTGGATTACAACTCGTTTTCTAACATGAACACATGAAGCTACAGAATGCGTGCTATGCCTGCTCACCCCAGCTGCACAGTTGGTACTCTTTGTCTCAACAAAGTCTCAGCGTCAAATTGGTCGGGGAGTGCAGTTGCCGACCGCTCAATGACTGTGGCTACTTACTTCTCCTCATCGTTGTCTTCGGTTGAGATCGCCGGCCGGGATACCACACTTTACCCATTAGGGGAGTTTTATGACTAGTGATATCCTGTATGCCTCGTTGCTGTACGCGAGCTCGCATGTTCTCCGCAAAAGTGTCATGTTTTTGGTGCCCTCGATACCAAAGGAGCCATGCAAGGAAGACAGTGAGGGTCAAGGGTACCGTGACAGCCCAGTATATCCAAAAGCGAGACGAGAGAACTGGATCGCCTTTAGGGGCTTGCCAATTGAACATACTCATTGAAAAGAAGGACTGGCTTTAATCAGTTTGCGAATCCCCTGTAACAGGATACCATAGTGCTTACCGCGACGAAGGTTGCTGGGAGGAAAGCAATGCTCATGATCGCGAGCGTGCGCATGGCGAAACTATCACTCTTCGTAAGGATTGCAATTTCCGTCGATATTTCTGCCAACGTTTTATTGTCATGGCTGTCTCGCTGAGTAACAAGATTGTAGACCTGGAACAAAACATACATCAGTCAAGGCCACGTATTCAGTAGTATGTACCTAAGCGTTTTGGTCTAGTATGAACGGTCGTAAAAACTTACAATTTCAAGTTGGCTCTGTGCGATTTTTTGTTTGAGTGAAATCTCAAGTGCCAAAGCTTGGAGTTCAATCCTGAGATGATCTAATCGCTCTTGTAGAGGTGTCTTTGCGGCTGTCAGATAGTCGCGTCGCACTTTTGGCATGCCATTGTTTTCAACGATGATTTGACTACTAATGGTTTCAATACAGTCATCTATTTGTTTAACAAACGTTTTGCTTGCTTCTATGCGCATGTCGTGAATGGCAAGTCGCGAAATGATGGTGTTCAGAGACCTAGTCATTTCCTCGAAATTATGTCGTTGGGAACTATTTTTCTCTGTGCTCTGTATCTCGACTCAGTCAAAAAGCATGTTGCTTCAAGCTCATAACTAACCAAGGCAGTCTTCGTGTTGAATTCAACATTCCACAGCCTTTTAGCATATTCTCTGAAACCGTAAAAGTCGGTCTCAAGTCATCATCTCGCACAGAATAACAGGCAGACACATTGGGTGATATATGTATGAATAGCTATCGGCGAGATGCTTTGACTAAGAACCTGTCAGTAAATATGACGTACCTACTGCATCAAAAGAACCGTGTCCTCGGCCTTTTTCCCGAAGTTCTCAAAAGATAGCGTCGAAAGAAGAGTGAGGACAAAAATTGAAGGATAAGCAATATTTATCCATACCAATATATCTTTCTCATTGCCCCGTACACCATGTAGAAACCCTTGTATGTTACCGAGTTTTGAATTCCACGACAACCCAAGTGTCCAGTCCTCTTTTTCAGAATCTGGCATACGGAATACATAACCTGAGAGTGTCAGTATACATTCAAGCCGCATAGATACTCAAACAAAAACCTTTGATATCGGGGTCGCCATGACAGAAGAGCAGTTGCGGTGTTTCTGTAACTCGTTAACCCATTAATTCATGCAAACATCATGTGAAAAACGAATGTATCGAACAAAATTACTTTTGTACATAGCTCTAAAGAACGCTGGTGGAAGCCTGGTTCGGTGCGCAAAGGACAAAAACGTAGCCCTAGTAAAAGGTAGAGCTGTACTGCCGCGGGGATCACGCTCGCTGATTCTGCATCCAAATGCAAGATTAATTTTTATTTTTTCATTTAAAGAAAAAACGAGACAGCTGGGATCAAGTGTGTACTTACAAACATAAGAATCTTCCCGGGAGTATTTCTTCTGATACTGGGGTTTCATTCGCTATGCCAGTCTCAACGGAAAGTTCAGATGTGATAAGATTCCCTTCTAATTCTTCTAGACTGGGCTTTTCGGGGTTCACGGGGGCTTTGCTCTATTACTTGTAAGCCTTAGTGAATCGGACACATATTTCCAGACGCACGTTTCCTATCAATCTGACAAAGTAACTTCTTCCTGTATCTCTTCGCGGCAACGGGTTGTCATCTTCTGCAGTTACGAATGCAACACGTTCGAAAAACCTCTTCCATCTTTCAGCCATACAATCCACGTAGGCATCTGGAGAGTTCGATGCCCCATCGAGAGGTAGTGGTTCCACAGGACGTTCTCCATCACCCTTTTCATTTTTAGGTGCGCCAAGCAACGGTGTGGAAGTGTCTTGGGACTTCGACGGTTTCCGCACTTTAGATTGCTCTAGAGTTATGAAGTTGACCCATATTTGCATAGCCTGCTGAATGTCTCCGAGACCACGTAGGATTTCTCGCCAACCTAAGTCTGTGAATTGGATTTGTTTGAGCATGTTGTTCCTTTTGGAAACTTGAATTCTCCGCAGCTTTTGTAACAGCTCTAACAAATTCTCTCTCGTCCGTTGAATCAACGACAAAAGATGTGTATCAGCGGAAAGGCGAGAATCTTGATCTTCGAGAAGAGTCAAGACATAGTGATATACATTGTTGATCGATAACAGGGAGTGTTCAGTTTCAGAGACTTCGTCTGTAGATCTTTTTGAAATCTGCTTCTGCTTGCACGTTTCTATCTCTTTGAATATTTCATTTATCAAACCAATAACACTGGTGACCTCGGCAGCGAGACTTAACACTTCCATTTTGATCTGTCAGTGTAGACAAGGCTGAAAACAGACGTAAAATATTTTGCATTCCGTATCGCGCAATTAGCGATTTTGGTAGCTGTAAGGATGGAAGCTACACTAAGAGTTGATTATCGCATGGGAATATTCTGGAGAGGGGAGGGAGGGGTATTTTGGATCTTCAGCAGTCAGGCTGCAGCTCAACATCATGAGTTTTATAAAGAATAAGCAGAAACCCCGCATGATTGGCTGGCTGCGGCGGAAATACGGGTGCGTATGCAGCTGAACACAATACGCGATGTGCACAGCCACCCCCATCTTATTGCTCGATTGTATTCTTGAGTACCACGTGCAATGACCTCGACAAACACTTTTATACTATTTTTGCCGTACAAAAGAATCGATTGCACCAGCTGGTAACAGCTATTTGCCGCGAATCATTCAACATAGGAGTCTGCAAGTAAAAAAATTATCCAGTTCTCCATTGAATTTACCTACGTTCATTGATTATGGATACTTCAAGATCTTAAGCTGGGTCTAAATCCTTGCGGGGTGCCGTTATTCTGTTCACCTTCCCAGCCTCACGCATCATAGCACAATAATAGACGCCTAGGTTTCTCAGCATCCCCCAAGCACGGCTGAAGTTGTTTATAACTATACAGCACTTGTGTTAAGTCCACCGTCATCGCATAGCCCAACACTTGAAATCAACACAGTAGACAGAAGTACCCTACATATCAAACTCACGAGATTTATGGACTTCTCGCCACTAAGTATCCAAACAAAATACTCGACGCAGTGAACCAATACGTAGCAACGGTAAACGCAGTCTGTACATCTTTCCGAAGCACCGCGTACACCAGGCCAAACACCAAGCTGCCTCCAACGAAAAGAGTAAGATTCACAGTCATAATCTTCACCCAGTGCCATCCCTCCTGAAAGTGTAGACCCCAACCTTCAGCTGGCGCATCTGGTTTGGCAATAAGCTGGCCACATGTCCGTTTGGGTATCTGATTGAAAATCCACACCTGTGACGGATGGATGCACTCAGGTGCAGAAAACATATGCATGAGATAGTTCTCGCCGACAGGTGGAATATGACGTGCTGGAATTGGATTGCAGGAATACTCACTGTTTGGCTCGGGTTCTACCTTGCATTTGGGCGGTAAGCAGATACAGTCGGTCTTACCGCAGTAGATTGAATGCGGGTGGATATCCACGTGCGCGTTCATGTCTGCAACGAACTTTGATAGTTTCAGCTCTGACGCCCATCGATATTAGAGAACTTACTGACCTTAACAATGCTAATACCACTGACGATGCGGAAGGATATCGCACGTCGGAGCTTGCTACGTCGCTCTCGGTAGGCTATCCGCAATAGTTCTAGGAGGTCTCGATCACATTTCACATTCTGCAATTGTCCATAGTGAAGATCCGTTCCGAATATTCCACTTTTCATGCATAAAAGCAAGCACAAAGATCTAACTGTCCCAGCTACTGATAAAGTCGTGCTCGGTGAATGATAAGTTGGCAGTTGAACAGCACCAACGGTGTTTCCGTTTATATGTTGCTTAATGAATGGCATGCTCCCAAATATAGACAAGATACGAGTAATTCCAGAGGAGGTACTAGCGGGTGATCCCTGAGCTGTGTTGGTGTGCTGTCTTTCTTGATCTCTGGTTTCCAGTTTTCTTTGCAAGTCATCCAGACCACCGGGTGTGAGTTCAATGAAATCGTCGTAGAGATTCCTGCCGCAACTCTATTCTCATTAACTATTTTCCAATAACCTCACACGTTCTACTTACGCAGGTCCACCGAATGCGACGGGAGTTTGGTGGGATCGTGCTTTCTAGGAGACCTAGAACCATTAATACATTGTGTACCACCTGGTGGAATCCATGACTGATAGCATTGGGAAGCTCTACGCCCCCGAAACCAAGACTAGACGGGTAAGCTGTAGTTAAACCTGGGGGGTTTGCAGTGTTCATAGGAGTCCTTGCGGTGTCATCTTGCCCAATTTCCCTAAAGTCGAACCCATGATCAGAGGAAGGTGTATGAACAACCGGAGTGTTTGTTTCGCCAGAATTCGAGGTCATTAAAATGTTTTTACCTGCACTGCTCACTTGGGAGTAGATCTGCTCTTCGAAGGCATCAGTTCCAGAATCCAACGTGTTGCTAGTTAACGGTTGAGTAATGGTTGTAGAACTATCATCATCCTCTAGCGACGCACGAGAGACTTCGTAGAATCCTTGCTGTACACGGGGCCGGTCCTTTTGGGTTTTATTATTTTCTCGATCATGACTAGGAGCTTGGCCCTGATTTTCTTGAACGCTTTCCGCAGCCTGTTCTGCAGCCTCAAGAGCTGTTTGCTCGGGGCAGCTCTTAACTACCAAAGCAGTTGGAGATAAAAACAAACTGTTAGGATCAAGTCCCCCGTTAGAATCATCGCCGTCCACAAGCTCGTCTTCCATTTCGAATTGGCTGCCTAATGCTTCTGGAGCTTCCTTTAATATTGAACGCATGTGATAGTTCGTCCTCCGCGTTCGAACATAGTCTTCAGACTCTCCCGGCAATTTTGTGGGTGGAATAACTGGATCGTTTTGGTGTCCAGAGAAATTTCTTGCATCAATTTTACTCTGTATTAGCTCTGTGCGCCCTGATATAAATTTTGCAGTGACAATTTCTGCCTGGGGCCGAAGACCTGATCGTATAAGTGAAGTGGCCGGTCCACGCGGCGATGTTATAATTTGCGCATCGTAGGCCTGAACTTGGTTTGTGGGTTCTTCTCGCTCATGGCGATGCACAGCGTTTTTTGGAAGGTAGCCAAGGTGCTTATGGATTCTAACTTCATGGTCCATGCGTTCCTTGAGATGCAGAAAACCTTTGTCACAGAATTGACATTTATGAGGCGTTTCAGATTTGCTCAGATGCGTCTTTTGATGACGTCTGAAACCAGTGCAAGTAAGTATCCTCGGGTTTATCTCGGGTAATGAAGCACCTACCTCAGTTCATCGATGCGACTGAAACGCTTTCCGCAATTCTCATGAAAGCAAAGAAAAGGACGTAAGGTGTCTCCAACCTCTCGGTCGATCTTTCTTTCGTGTGTTGCTGTCTCAGTATCCTTCGGATGGCCGGGATCCTCCGGACGGAAAAATTCCTCATAGTTGCTCTGAACATCTGACAGTCTCTCGTTAAGGCTATTGGCTTCTGTATCAAGAATATAGGATCTACAAGCCGGAAGCCTAGCTGAATGTGAAGAGAGATAGTCCGTTCTGTATTGCGGAGTACGATCATTTGATGGTAAATCAAACATGGAATATTCCTCTTCGGTTTGCAACGGAACGAGCTGATCGTAAAGATCTCCATCAGGTTGCAAAGACGTTTCAGGCATCCTCCGGTGCTGTATGTTGGTCGTGCAAAACGTTTAAACGAAACGATAAACACTTCCCCGTAATCAAGATTTTACGTTTTTAGCCCTCACACGAATGTATTGTTCAGTTTGACTTCAATCCTGTTCTCACCGAGCCGCAATATATACTGAGCGGGTAACGCACAAGGCTGACTATACTTCCATGCACGAAAAAGAAAACCGCAGACCAATCCGAAGCGCCACAGCCACGATAACCACACAACCAGCCAATCATCCCCACCGATGGCTCTTCACCGGTATTTGACGCATCAGAGGGACAAACAGGGGCTCGCGAGGCAGGATTTAAGCGATGAGGGTGCCCCGCGAGCCATTCCGCCCCTCGTATTCCTCGCTCTCTATCTACCACCTCGCTTATCGGACTTCTCGTTCAATCGAATATACACATCACGTCTATCAACTATTGTCGTGAAAACCTAATTAGATCACTCCGAGAATAGTCAATAAAAATGATGGAGGATATTGCTCAACTGACATATGCATCTATCACCCCAGATGAGAAGACATCTGCACCACACCACACTATATCCCACCCATCCATACATCATGCCAAACGCACCGCACCACGCAACACACACCATGCAATGCAATGTCATACACACACCATCATACCGAGACAAAAAAGCCCTCATCCCAAACGCCATATTCTCCCTACCCTACCCAACCCAACCCAACCTAACCCAACCCATCCATCATGCAAACATGCAAACATGCAAGAAAACCGAAATGCGCTAAACAAAAAGAAGAAGAGGACTGTACAATATGCAGCGTGGATGAAAATATGCAGATGTTATAGACCAAAGTCAAAGGAAAGGGGTATACCACAACACGACTCAACACCACACCACGCAACACGGCCTTATAACTCCATGATCTCCTCGTCCTTGTCGACCTCGACATCAATCTCCACACTCTCTTCCTTATCCTCACCTTCAACATCAAAATCCCCCGAGAACAACCCCAACTCCTTCTCATCCAGCGTCCCCACAAACGCTCGGTTCACAAACGTAAGCCACGTCTTATTCTTACTCCCGCCCTTGCCCTTGCCTTTCTTTCCCTTCTTCTTTTTCTTCTTGCCACCTTTCTTTCCACCTTTTACCTTAGTCTCTTCTACCTCTTCTTCTTCTTCTTCTTCTTCTTCTTCTTCTTCTTCTTCTTCTTCTTCTTCTTCTTCTTCTTCTTCCTCTCCCTCTTCTACCTCCTCTTCCCCCTCCCCGTCTCTATACAAACTCGCCTTCCCCTTCCCCTTCCCATCCCCCTCTCCAATCCTCCTCGCCAAATCCACAAAGCTCCTAACCGTCAAATCCTCCAACGCGTACCTCTTATCCGTCTTGGTATCGTACTCGACTTCGAAGCGGAACTTCTTGGGCCTGGGTTTCACGTGCGGTCTTTTGCCCTGGTGTTTGCCGTGCTTGCCTTCTTTCCAGCCTGACTGCTCGATGATGCCGTCGGGGGAGATGGCGAGGCCGAAGAGAGTTTGGGGGTGTTGTTGTTGGGGGACTGGGATCGCGAGTGCGAGGGCGGTGGGGTCAGAGACTCGACGAAGTCGTTGTTGATGTGCGTTAGGTTGGCAAAGTACTGCGTGTAGGAGGTGAGGGTTAGGGGTTGAGGGCTGTATGCGGGGCCGGGAGGTGATGATTTGCTGGGGCCCTTTGGGACCTTGAATTTGTATTTCTTGTTCTTTTTTAAGGAGGTTTTGGAGGAGTGTTTATGTTTGCGTTTGAGGATGGAGGATATGGTGCGGGAGTAGGAATCGTCGTCTAGAAACTCGTGATCGTCAGGGGTTGTTTCGTGCTCGGTGGCTAGCTTTTGGATGAGCGAGTTGCTGAAGGTTTCTTGGTCAGAAAGCGGCGATACGGCGAGGTGTTCCAGACCGGTGATGTTATATTCGAAGATACGGATGGTGGGAAAGTAGTTTGGGACGACGGAGGGCGAAACGAGAGAGACACTGTAGCGTTCTGCATAGCGGCCTCCGATTTTGTCCAGGAAGGTTTTCTTTGAACCGCCATTTGGTTTCTTGGAAGGTTTCTTGAAGGGGAAAGAGTCTTCTGCCAGATACTGGGGATTTCTTGGTCTTCGTCCTCGTCGATATATGCGCCGATTGATTGCTGCTTCTTCTTGTTCTTCTTCGGTGGTGAAGGGAGCTTCGACCACCGCGATCTCAGGTCGACCAGATAATCGGATGCAGATGCCACTGTAACCTCTCCATCCGTCAACAAACCATTTTCCTGCTCTTCAATCGTAGCTTGGATATCGCTAGTCGCCATGAGTCCTTTCTTGGCGCCCTTTTTGATATGGTGGAAGTCCTGCAACATGAAATGATCGATATTCATGTGCCCGAATATACTCGCAACGATCACATCCCGATACTGCTTCTCCCAAAGCGTGTATTTCTGCCAACAGGTCTCGTCCCAACTTTCTTTGCTGTTCACACGTGCAGGCGGGACATGTCCAATCAAAATAGCCGACATGCCGCGGTCGCGCATGATCTGGAGTTGAATGCGCAGCCACTCGAACTGTTCATATCCGGGCTCTTTCTTCTTTGCGCATCCGTCGACGCCCGAGTTGGAGGTGAAAAAATACCTAAATATGTTATCAGCATCCCTTCGTACACGTCAATATCCCACCAAGAGTATACCCACAGCGTGTTCAGGCTCACGACAGCCAGTTTCCCTGGGATGACCTCGACGGAAAACCAGCCCCCCTGCTGGAACTGATGTCGCTGCGCCTCAGGGATGAATCCCCTCCAAATATCCGTATATTTTACAGTCCACTTGTTCGGCCCGCCCAGCAGAATGTTATGCGGCATAATGTCGTTGTTTCCAAAAGTCGGGATGATTGGTATTCTAAAGTCCTTGGTTGGATCCTCTTCATCCTTGTTGTTGCCAAAGACCTCGGTGAGCTTCTGCACCATGAGCTCGTTCTGGGCGATGATCTCGTCCTGGGTGCGCGGCAGCTTCTCGTCATTGTCGTGCCTCGCGGAGTCACCGGTCCAGACGACAAAATCGACGTCATCGGCTACGTTGTGCTTGATCCAGTCCATGGTGGCGTTGACGAGGGAGACGGGTGAGTCGCAGGCCGATGTTTCGGCGCCATAGTAGCCGGCAGGGCCATGTTTGCGGTGGCAGGCAGCGTTTGCTTCGGTGCTCGAGTAAGTCTTGTAGTGAGGGTCTGGATGGAAGTCTGGGCAGCAAATGGTCAGTAAGACTGTGACATGCGATAGATAAGCCGGCGGACTAACCGGTGATGTGCAGGAAGCGTCCCTTGAGAGGGCGGCTCTTGCCAGGTTCTCCGCGCGCGGGTGCTGCTGGGTGCTGCACCTGGACCTGCAGGTCGGCCGCTGCGTCCAGACCAGCGGAGCACAGTACGAGGACAGCGGCACGCAACAGCCACAACATGGTTTTTACGGTGGAAATTTGGCGTCCAACGGCATGCAAATAGGTGGTTGTAGGATGCTCGAAGACATGGAGCACTATGATGGCCAGGCCAGGCTTCCTTGGTGGCTGCACCTGAGCAACAGTCGCGGCTTCCTGCCTGTGCACAGACAACGTGAACCCAGAGAAACAGGGGATTGGCTGCGTCATACGCTCCACTCGCCATTCCACCTTCCCCCATTGGCGCGCGACTTCCCTCCCGAGTCCCGCCTGTGGCTCTTCACAAAGCGGACACACCACACGACCACGGCGTGCTACCTCCCATCCAGTCACACGACAACTCGCTGCGTGCTTTTACTCTGCTCTGCCGTCTGACGA
The DNA here is from genome assembly GCA_026873275.1 of Pseudopithomyces maydicus. NCBI lineage: Eukaryota > Fungi > Ascomycota > Dothideomycetes > Pleosporales > Didymosphaeriaceae > Pseudopithomyces > Pseudopithomyces maydicus. The sequence goes on along the minus strand of JANTUC010000010.1, from coordinate 1,559,858 downwards.
CATCTTCACGCGCACGCTACTCTGAATCACCGCCAGCAAAAAAATTAGCCACGCCAGTTGCGGCTTGCTTGTGGGTCGCAGACGCAGGGCGACGTCTTGGAATACCGCTACCACCGCTGGCCAGCACGTCGACACGCCGTCTTTGACCGTGCATACAGTACTCCCGCAGTGGGCCCGTCTTCGTCTTCCTCACCACCAAACACGAGCTTGATTCAGAATGTCCATTTCATCTTGCAACATCACACCCACTCAGCTATCTACCATGTCCCCGTAAAACGGTCCCCGTAAAACTGTCCCCAACATGTGCTATCAATGAGGCGGCAAAGCCCAGCCTGCGGACAAATAATACCATGTGCCGCTGCGACGATACGAAGTCGCATCTCGCCAGAAAAAATGATGCATACCCGAAGTGAGAACCCATCCCGTAAATGCTCAGCAAGTAAACCCTCCCAGTGCTGTTTTATGCCGCCTACTCTTGCGCCTGGAAATGACATGTCCCGTATATAGCCTCTCTGAAGCTCCAGAGATGGCGGGCTCGTATGCAGAAAGAAACTGAACACGACTAAAATCAAAACCACCCGCGCCAACAATGGTGAAATCCCAAACGCCTACGCTATGCCATGAATTTCTAACATGCTCGCCGTCTCCGAGAGACTGCCTTCCAAAACCCCTCTACGCTCCCGTGCTCTGCCCGTTGATCTGCCCGTTCTGGGGAGCGCTGGGCTTGGCCCCTGACTCGGACGAGACCATCTTCTTATACATTTTCTGCACGTTTTCCACCGTAGCGTCAGGACGTGGCCAGTAGTTGCTGACAGTGTATTTCCTTGTTCAATTAGCACGCCATACCAAAAACAATACCATGATCGAGTTACTTACCATAGGTCCTCTCCACGTGACGGGTTGGTCCGCATGTGCGTGTTGATGTGATTGCCCACAGCAATCAGCTCCTTCTTCAGCACCTTGACCAGCCGCTGCTTGTCCGTGTAGTTCTTGGGCGTGGCCTTCTTCAGCCGGCCCAGGTTGTCCTGCACCGGCTTCAAAGCCCGCTCCATTTCCGGGTCCGTCTTCTTCTCCTTGAGCTTGTGAGAAGGCGAGTCCGCACCGCGCGATTGCCCATGGCCATTGGCGAGGTTCTGCGAAGAATGGCGCTCTTCGGGCAGTCGGGGCCGCCCATCGGAATGTCGAGGGCGCTCGTCTTTCGAACGCGACTTCTCCACGTCACCACTAGATTTGCGGCGTATCTCAGGCGTGCTGACATGCTGCGAACGTCGATCGCCATTGCCGCGATCGTTCCGGTGATCCCTTCGACTACCGTCGGCTGGTCGATATTGGTCGCTTGGCCGATGCCTATGGTCCGGAGTACCCTTCTCGCGTTGGCGGCTCTCTGGTCGTTCTGAATGCCGGCTTTCGCTGATGCTGATGCGATGGACCGGCCTCTCAGATTCGCGTGAGGCGCCCTTGCGCGTCTGGCCGGACGGCGCAGGGCTAGCAGAAACACTTGAAGCCTTGTCCGCGCGGCGTGTGGCATTAAGATGTTTCTTATTGTTGCGGTGATGATTCTCCATGAGACGCTTCGCTTTGTCATCACCGCTCTTGTCCTTCAAAACTGTGAGCAGATAGTTTGCACGTCGAACGAGATGGACGGCGCCAGGGGATTTGGCGTTCTTTTCCTCCTTCTTCACTCGTTCTTCCTTCTTGTCCACACGATTCTCCTCGAGGAAGAACTTTTCCTTCAAGTTGAGATCCGGATCATCGCGGATGGGTACCCAAGCGCCATAGCCGTGGCGATTGATACCAACCATAAGCATACCATCTTCGCGGGCACCCCATGGGCAGGAATAGCTGGCAGGCTTGATAGCGTCAGGAATGCGGAAATTACGCCAATCGGAGCCGCTGGCGATGGCTTCCTTCAGGACGCGCATCTCAACAGGCCGGTCCAGAATGGTTTCAGCATTGATCTTTTTGACGCCCTCGTGATCGAACAACACAGCTTTCTTGTCCTTCTTGGTAAGCTGTTTGCTGTCTCCATCTTTCTTCTTTGAGTCACTGCGCTGCTTCTCCACCTCGTCCTTGGCCTTGGTGATGACTTCCTCGAGGGCTGCTTTGACAACGTCTATATCGCGTCCTGACAGTCGGGCTTCCTTCATCATTTCCTCACTACGCTCATCAAAAGAACCATAGCGATAGCAAGCGTGAACAAGTCTACGGATCTCGTTTGTTACCATGGGGCGCTTTGGATCGCTGTTTGGACCTTCGTCGTCAGACTGATCGTCGCTCCCAGGCATGACTTCTCGGGCTCGTCGCTTGGCTGCTCGTTGTTCGCGCTCGCCTTGGGTCGCGTGCGCTTTGCGCTTCCTAGGCGCGCTTTCCTCGAGCAACTTCTGCGTCTCTTCTTCTTCTTTGCGCTGTTGGATCTCTGCCTTCACTGCGTCGAGCTCATCCTTCGGTATGATGTCGTCCCATTCCAGGTCGATTTTAACATCAGTGTACTCAAACGCCTTCAGGAACTCCTCGCCACCGTCAGAAGTTAGGCCACCCACTTGCTCTGTCTTGTGCTCTTCTGCATTTTCGAGCAGAGCATCAATGTCGAGCTCTTCGAGCTTCTTTTGGTTTCCGGACTGTTCAAACATCTTCTGGCCTCGACGTTTGAGGATGTTGTTGATATCGTCAGCAGAGTTTGGCTCCCCTGCTGCGCGATTCATCTTGTCGTTGAGCTCCTTCTGCTGACGGTCCGTGACACCACGCTGAATTGTGATGAACTCGAGCATTCGCTTGTTGCGCGCACGTTCCAAAATCTCTTCCTCAATAGTGTCCTTCGACACCAGTCGGTACACGGTGACAGGCTTCTGCTGACCAATACGATGAGCACGAGCCATAGCCTGCAGATCTGCTTGGGGATTCCAGTCCGAATCGAAAAGCACCACGGTGTCGGCGGTCATGAGATTGATACCAAGTCCACCGGCTCGGGTAGATAACAGGAAGCAGTAGTCTTCACTGCCAGGGGCATTGAAGTGGTCGATCGCGATCTTACGCTCGCTCGAGGGTACCGTACCATCAAGCCGTTGGAACTGATAATTTCTCAGTCGCATGTAGTCGGTTAGGATGTCAAGCATGTGGACCATTTGGCTGAAGATGAGAACACGGTGACCATCAGCCTTGAGCTTAGTCAGAAGACGATCAAGAAGCATCATCTTTCCGCTAGTAGTAACGATGGTCTTGAGAGTCTCTTCTTTAGAGGAGCCTTCTCGCAAAAATCGGGCCTCAGCATTCGGGAACAGCAAGGCGTGGTTGCTCGCCTTCTTCAGTTCCATGACGATGTTGAGTAGTGATTGCTTCTGACCTTGACCACCTTCATTGAGAGCCTCGTAGTTACGAGTGAGGATGTGTTTGTAGTATTCCAACTGAATATCGGACAATTCAACACGTAGGATCTTTTCCGATTTCGGAGGAAGGTCATTCTCGACCTTCTCCTTGGTCCGTCGGATCATATAAGGTTGGATAGCAGCGCTCAGCTCGGCAAGCTTGATGCTCGCATCCTCGGATGCAAGATCCACATTCTCGTCAAAGGTGACTTTGCCGGGCATCAAGAAGTCCATCAGAGCTGACAGTTCGCCGAGGGTATTCTGAATTGGAGTTCCTGTGATGAGCAGACGGCTGGGTGCGGAGAATTTCAACAACTTCTCGTAAAGCTGAGACTCACGATTCTTCAAGCGATGAGCCTCATCAACAGAGAGGAATTGCCACTTGATCTCGGAGAGGAATTGCCAGTCCATGAGAACGTACTCATACGTAGTTACCAGCACATTGAACTTGACTTTTCTAGGGTTACCGTCAACTAGAAGTTCGTGGTCCTGGATGATCCGGCGGGATTCAGTTCCGCCAGTATAAATGACATAGTTAATGTCCGGAGTCCAGTTGTTAAAGGTGTCGGCCCAGGCGGGCATGGTCGATAACGGCACGACGCAAAGGAAAGGTCCTTGTTGTCGGCGATCATGCTTCAGCCAATTCATGAACGACACTGTCTGGACAGTTTTACCTAGACCCATCTCATCGGCTAAGATGACATTAGTGCCACGAACCCAGTTGTGGGCCAGGAAGTTCAGTCCGTGCAATTGGAAAGAACGAAGTTTGCCGAACTTGATATAGTCCGGCTGCTCTTCGAGAGGTTTGAATTTCCTCCGGGACTGCATGCTGCTCTCCTTGGAGTCTGAGACTGGTCGGTTGGTCTGGCGATCAAGGAATCTGTCGATTTCACCCTGTGCAAGTTCACTAACCAGTGAGGCCACCTCCCAAGTACACTGGTCGTAGTACAGTCCCTTCCCTGCAACACTAGTTAGGTAATCCCAAAGGGGCAGTGAAGTCAACACTAACATTTGACATAATACTCGGTCTCATCGTCGCCTTCACGCGAGCCTATTACTCGCTCGACGATGTGATAGTCGAGAAGACTCTCGCGTTGCGCTTCGCGTGCGACCATGTGCTGTTCAAATTCTTCCGGGTCCAGCTTCTTGCGGGCGTGGAGGTGCATGTCGGGCATGACAGTGTTCTTGAAGTAATTGTCTAGCTTGCGCCAGCCTTTGCACGAGGCAATCGTGCTATGCTCTTCCCAAGTAGAGTGGTAGTGGGCTTTGTCTTGCCATTTGATCTAAATTGGGGGTCAGTAGGGTAAGTGATGAGCGTATTCAGGCGCCTACCAGATACTCAAAATCCTTCTTCTGGACAGAGTATGGATCCAGTTCTATCAAAATTAGCGAAGCTGGCAAGATGGACCGTCCAAGTTCGTACCAATATCTGGCTTCGGCCGATGATCCAACACCCGATCGATGGAAGGTCCCGCTTCTTCGGCGGCGGCAGCCCAGTAGTTAGGGGTCATATCATCCTCTTCCTCTTCGAACGAGTCTTCTCCATCCTCATTGTAATTTGTCACAGCCTTAGTGCGCCGTTGTGAGAAGCGGACTTCGGCATGTGAGGGCGACAGTTGGCCCTCGGCCACCATCTTGCGGCGATGTCGCTCCTTCTTGCTTGGGACGTTGCGTCGTGCCCCAACAAAGCCATCGGATTCGTCGGAATCTGTATCAGCGGAGCGATAGACAGGTGTTGGCTGCTTGGAGGCTATGGCAGGACATGAGCTATGATGAATTTTAGATGGTGGGGTGCGTGAACGTACCTTTACGCGAGGTGGTTTTCTGGCGCTTCCGCGGTACATCAGAATCAGAGCCGTCATCGTCATCACTGCTATCGACCTGGAATGGGTTAGAGGAGGTATATGGGCGGGGCTATGGTACCAACAATGCGGCGGGTTGGACGTGCTCGACCCTAAGTTATGGTTAGTAGGAGACGATATAGCAGGATATGGCCACGTACGCTTCGACGCAGACCATACAATTCCGGGTTCATCGCAATATCGTCCTCTACGCTGGCTTTGCGCTTGCTGGGCCGGCTTGAGCCTTGCGATGTGGAACTGCGGGCGCGGCGTCGATCATCTTCCGGCGGCGGGCTGTCTGAGCCAAAGTCGCTGTCCGCCTCGCCCTCTGCATCTTCTGAAGATTCTGCATCAACTTCCATCTGTTCATCCTCGTGATATTCCTCTCCATCGGCATCGGCATCTTCCTCCTCGTCCGACGACGCGGCAGCAACTTCCTCGGTCTCGGAGGGGGCGTCTTCGCTAGGCGGTGAAGGAGCGTCCGGTATGACGGTATCTAACGCGTCCGACGAGGCATGGCCGTTCGTATACGGGACCGCATCGGTCATAGTGGAGGGTACGACAATGGACGCGGCTGGATGTAGGTCAGCGTGACAATTCAACGATCAAACGTCGGGCGAGCAAGCCGAAGAGTGCATCGTGTAGCGCGGAGTTACGCGACTCAGAACGAACAACAATCGGAGAAGAATAACAGAGAGCGAGCAAGCAATGCGGGCTCGATGGAGGACGGACGCGGTCGATGAAACTGAGCGCGGGAAGCAGCGTGCGGCCTCGGACAAGGCTCTGCGGCCCTGGAGAGCCAAAGAGAGTCGGAAGGAGGGAGAAAGCGACGCGAACGACGAGGGAGTAGCGGTATCGGGTGCGTAGAGTCGACCGGTAGATGGGGGAGGGCGGCGCGAGATGGACATGTGCAGATGCGAAGATGGAGATGGGACGGCGGGCTTGCCAAAGCGCAGAGACAGAGGGACTTGCAGGAGAGGGAGAGACTTACCATCCATGGCAGTACCCCGGTCAGAGTATTCCTACTCTGTGTCGCGGAGGGTTGGTGGGGGGGTCACAGGTAGGTATGCTACGTGTGGAAGTTGGTGAACAGGCCTCGGAGGTGGAGCCCTGGAGGCTCACGAAAGTCACAAATGCACGCTAGGCCTGATCGGGATGGGCCAATCACCGTGCGGGCTACTGCGATTACGACGGCCTCCAGCGAGCGTGTTCGAATTGCCAGGGCGTGGAGGTGGTTGAGAGAGCTTCTTCTGCTGTGCAGTGCCGTCTTCAAGTACGCCGTGTCGGTGCAGTCGTTTGGTGAGCAGCTGTCGCGCGCATCCCTGGCTTGTGCTGTCGCTCATCTGCTGCAGTCACTCACAAGCCACTCTAAATTCACAGCGTGCCCCGCCATACCTCCTAGGTGGTTTTACGTCGCTCTCCACAACGCGGTAACCTCCACGCCCAAACACTGCTGTTGCCACGCCCGCAGCCATGTCGGACAAGCTCACACGGTACACCCCTCGGACACGCCCGTTTCCATGCTCAACTGACCCGCTCTAGTATTGCGATTGTCAGCAACGACAAGGCAAGTAGTGCCCCGCAGCCGATATTGAAATTTTGGTCTAACATGAAGTGTGCGCGAACAGTGCAAGCCAAAGGTCAGTCGCCGCCGCTGCCAGATGCGCCGCCGTAGACTCACAGCCGCCTAGAAATGTAGACAGGAGTGCAAGAAGTCGTGCCCCGTGGTGCGCACCGGAAAGCTATGCATCGAAGTCGACTCCAGCTCCAAGATCGCCTTCATCTCCGAACGCCTGTGCATAGGATGCGGTATCTGCCCGAAGAAGTGCCCCTTCGACGCCATCAATATCATCAACTTGCCCACCAACCTCGAGACCCAAGTCACCCACCGATACTCCGCGAACAGCTTCAAGCTGCACAGGCTGCCCATGCCCCGGCCGGGCCAGGTGCTCGGTCTGGTCGGCACCAACGGTATCGGCAAGAGTACCGCCCTGAAGATTCTGAGCGGAAAGCTCAAGCCCAATCTCGGCCGCTACGACAACCCGCCTGACTGGGAGGAGATCTTGAAGTACTTCCGTGGTTCCGAGCTGCAGAACTACTTCACCAAGGTCCTGGAGGACGATCTCAAGGCCGTCGTCAAGCCCCAGTATGTCGACCAGATCCCCAAGGCTATCAGGGGCCCGGATAAATCGGTCGGAAAGCTCATCGAGAGCCGCTCCCAGATGGACAACCTTGAGGAAATCACCGAGGTTCTTGGTGAGTGGTCGAATAGGGGATGACCACGGGACAGAGCTAATTCAGAACAGAACTGAAGCACGTCTACGAGCGTGATGTCACGCTTCTCTCCGGAGGAGAGCTGCAGCGTTTCGCCATCGGTACCGTCTGCGTCCAGAAGGCAGATGTGTACATGTTCGACGAACCCTCATCCTTCCTGGATGTCAAGCAGCGTCTCGCTGCCGCTCGTATGATCCGCAGCTTGCTCCGTCCCGACGACTACGTCATTGTCGTAGAGCACGATTTGTCCGTTCTCGACTATCTCTCTGACTTCATCTGCGTTCTCTACGGCAAGCCCGCTGTCTACGGTGTCGTCACCCTTCCTTCCTCGGTCCGTGAAGGTATCAACATCTTCCTTGACGGTAACATCCCCACCGAGAACTTGCGTTTCCGTGAGGAATCTCTGCAGTTCCGTATCGGTGAGGCTGGTGAGGAGTTCCTCTCGGACAAGTCCCACGCCTACGGCTACCCCAAGATGTCCAAGACCCTGGGTGACTTCCAGCTGAACGTCGAAGCGGGTCAGTTCACCGACTCGGAAATCATCGTCATGATGGGTGAGAACGGTACCGGAAAGACCACCTTCTGTAAGATGCTCGCCGGTGCCCTCCAGCCCGACGACGGCAAGAAGATTCCCCCCATGAACATCTCCATGAAGCCCCAGAAGATCACCCCTAAGTTCACCGGTACCGTCCGCCAGCTCTTCTTCAAGAAGATCAAGGCTGCCTTCCTCTCCCCCCAGTTCCAGACGGACGTCTACAAGCCCCTCAAGATGGACGACTTCATCGACCAAGAAGTGCAGAACCTCTCCGGCGGAGAACTGCAACGTGTCGCCATTGTCCTCGCCCTCGGTATGCCCGCCGACATCTACCTCATCGACGAGCCCTCGGCGTACCTCGATTCCGAGCAGCGTATCGTCGCCGCCCGCGTCATCAAGCGCTTCATCATGCACGCCAAGAAGACGGCCTTCGTCGTCGAGCACGATTTCATCATGGCCACCTACCTCGCCGACCGCGTCATCGTCTTCGACGGCCAGCCCGCCATCAAGTCCCGCGCAAACACCCCCGAGTCCCTCCTTACGGGCTGCAACAAGTTCCTCAAGAACCTCGACGTCACCTTCCGCCGCGACCCCAACAGCTACCGCCCCCGCATCAACAAGTACAACTCCCAGCTCGACCAGGAGCAGAAGCTCAACGGCAACTACTTCTTCCTCGAGGACGAGGCCTGAAGACGCTGAGGGCTACAGGCATGAGAGGCGGGGTCCCCGGCGCCGCCCGAACGGGCAGAGCAGTGGTCGGGGTCGTGGTTGTCGGTGCCGTCGCCGTGGCCGCGTGACCAAGGGGGGCAACAAGAGACGCGGGCTGAGGGCGCGGCACGGGACCTTGTTGGATGAGGAGAGCGCGGGGGACGAGGCCGACGAGGAAGATGACGGCGCGGCGCGGCGGTCGTCCTCCTGTGCTATGTGTTGCGTGTGGTTGGTATGTCGACTGGACAAGAGATATATACGTACATTACCGACTGCATGCATGCATAGCGCGGGTCAAGTTAGGGGATCGCTGCTGGGCTGCGTATGTACCCATACGATGGGTATGTGCCATCGTCCGTCCATCTCGATGAATGCATGCGCATATGATTCGATCGATATACATAAATACCACACGCATGCTTTGGCGTGCGAACCCAAAAAGTCTTAGTTCCGGGTTTGGACACGGTTTGTGTTCACCTACTCATCAAGTAGATAGATAGCTGTTCATTTATTATTAAGGCGCCTAGCATGTGCGCATGATCATTCAATTTGCATATACGATTTACTTTTCGCACCGCATACCACGCCTCGTGATGTTGACAGTACGTAAATATGTGAATAGGGTCAGTGGAGCACATGGATCACAGTTTCCAGAACAGTGTGGATTTTATGAGATCTGGTAACCACGCTGCATGGATAGATGCACATCATCACGTCAAAAACGAAAGAGTGGAAAGAAACTATCGTATACCTGTGGACATTAAAGCTTTTGCTACCCATTGGCTTCACCCAGCCAGAACACATTACCCCCGAGCTCGTTGGGCACGCAAACTAAGACACCTGTAGGCGCGAGACCGTAAATGAAAAGCACACCCTATGAACCAGTGCCCAATGTACCACACTGCTCGACGTAGACAAGTACGTGTGGAGCATTGATGTGGACATCGAGGGGCGGCCGGTACGAGAAAGAAGTGAAGTGAAAAGCAAGCTTTACAAACCAGCGCCCAATGGGCCACATCGCTCAACGTAGAGATGTACGTGGGGAGCATGGATGCGAGACATCGAGGGGCGACCTGTACGAGCAAGACCTAGGCTGTCAACAAAGAGGAAAGAACAACGTTTCCGAGGTGGACAACGCCGATCTAATCCTCCTCAATCTCGCCTTCCTCACTCCCAGAGCGAAGAGCACGCTCTTCTTCCTTGACGGGAGGTTCAGGAACAGGAGTCTTGGACTTACGATCTGGACGAGGAGAGTAGCGCGGTCGCTTTGATAATAAAGTTAGTGCAACTTATAATACTTCAAAGCTGGTTCACCTACCTTGGAATCACGCCTAACTGAGCTCGCGTCACTCTCGCGCCGGCGTCGAGCAGAGGTGGTGCGAGCCCCTGTGCTGTCACCATAGTCGAGTTCGCTGACACTACGCTCACGCGGATCGGCACGACTAGCAGCGGGGTCGCCTCGCGGGATGTACGAGCGTTCGCGCTCGACCTCGCGCTCACGCCTCTCCCGTCCATAAAAGTCACCACTACCGCGGCGAGAACCGTTGTATCGATCGCCTTCTCGCTCACGATCACGACGGTGAGGAGGGGATAGACCTGTACTGTCGCTGTTCCTATAACGCGCCTCTCGATCCTCTTGGGCGCGGCGACGTTCTGCGGCGTAAGTGTCTAGTTCAGGCGAGCGTGTACGGGTACGATGGCGCCGATGAGAATCGGTGTGTCCGTTGCGGTACTCACGATCTTCGCCTCTCCTGTCCCGTCTGTCCCTCTCCCTCTCCCGATCCCTATCTCGAGTGTCGCGCCTGCTGCGATCACGACGATCGCTCTCCTTCTCCTTGAGGCGGCGTATGTACTTATCGAAAGCAGATTGGCGAAGCGAGTCCGACTTCAGTGCGGCGTACTCTTTCGTCTTTTCGACACGTGGGCGTACTGTTTCCCATGTATCCGTGAGTGACACTGGAGGGTCGAGGCGCTTCAAAACAGTGCGCAAGTCATCCATGGCGTAGCGTGCATCGTGCTCCTGTTCTTGTTGCTCCTCGACAGCTCGCTTTTTAACCTTAGCCACAACATAGTCAAAGATGCTTTTCATAGTGTGTTCGTCGATGTGATCAGTACGTGGGTTAGCGCGCATCACACTCAAAAATTCTTCATAGGGGGTAGTAGTCGTAACCTCATAGCGCTCATCCTGTTGCTCTATTAGTATCACATTATGACCTAGTTCGGGCAAATGAACTCACCAAGAGCACGTCCAGAGCGTGACGACGCTGGGTGCGGAATTGTTGCTCTTGTAGCTCGAGAGCATCCCAGAACATATCGAGTGGGGACGAACCGCCTTGTCCGAGCATCGAAGTGTAACGAGGGTCGTTCTCCACGATGGGATGGATTTCCTTCCATTTCGTACCCGCCCTGAGCTTGCCGTCGTTCTTAAGCTCCTCTAAGAGTTGCTTGAATCCATCCCTATTCTTACGCTCAATGCGTTGCTTCTCCCGATTACCAGCTTGAACTCTGTCATTGTGATCACGTTGAAGCTGTTTGATGTGTTTCTCAAACGCCAAGAGAACATCTAAACGGTGGAGAGGTTTGAACTTCTCAGTGTTGAACTCCTGGTTAGCCTTGAGCTGTTCCTCGGCTTGTTTCCATCGGGTGAAGGGTTCCAGCTCAAGGCCCTGCATCAGCGTCATAAGTTCGTCCAGGGCTGTTCGCTTGTCTTCTTTCTCCTGCTCCGCATGAGCTTGCTTGAGAGTGACAATGTATTCTTCGAAGAGGCGGCGGCGTTCATCATCGTCCTTGGCGGAGCGGAAAATGGTTTCATCTTCCAAGATCGGACGGGCGGTACGCCACCGGGTGTAGTGTACGATCTCAGGGTGGGAGCGCAGCATTGCCATAAAGTCGGCGCGCAGTTTTTCCTGTCTGCTTTGTTCCTTGTTCTTCTCCTCTGCGCGGAGGTCGTCGCAATATTTCCTAAAGGCTTCTTCACGCTTCTCCGGCTCCGGGATGGCGCGCCAGTTGGGATCTCGAATACCCGCACGAATAACACGCTTCCACTCCCAGTCAGGTTGTACTTTGAGCGACTTGAGTAGCTTGTGGAATGCAGCCATGGCATCGTTCGGGTTGGCAAACTGAAGCTCGTTGGCAGGCGCGAAGGCCACACCCGCACGCTCTCCACCGCCAAAGCCAGAGTCTCGCTCGCGGTCACGGTCACGATCACGGTCACGGTCTCGTCGGTCCGGCTGATAAACATCACGTTCGCGCATGGGCTCGCGCTCGAAGCGGCCCTGGTCGCGGTCGCGGGGACCGGTGGGGATGGCAGGGCCTGCAGCCCAAGAGTTTCTGAGCTTTCAGTTAGCATTGGGCAGTTGTTTATACAGTCTTCAGAGATGACTTACCCAGGAACTGGCGGTGGAGCCTGTACCATACGATCCAATTTTGCCTTGACCTCAGGCGGCGGGTCCCAGCGCGTCGCCTTCGTCACACTGTGCGCCCAGTATGGCCTCCCGTTGGCTGTATGAATATGCCACTCGGTACCTTCTGTGGCGCGCTCCTCATTGCTCTTGAGCTCGTCGGGTTTGGTCCACTGAGTCACTTTGGTCTCCGAGTTGTAATAGTACTCCTTGCCGTCGTCTGTCTTGGTAGCTTTCCATACACTCGTGGCAGGCTGCGGCATGCCTCCCGGGGGCGGGTAGGGCATGCCATTTGGCGTCGCAAATCCGTTCATGGCGGTGTTGCGAGATGTGAAGTCGTGCGCGTGCAGCTGTCGCGAGGTCACGTTTGGGGAAGTGAGAGGCCAGGCGCAAACCTACCTAAGAAGTTTCGACGCACGGACCACACGTTGCAGCTGCAAGCGAGGGAGGTAAGGCAGGCGCGACCGGCGCAGCGTCCCGCCTGCATGTCTACTTTCAACCTATCAAACACCCAAGGTGAATACTTGGCCAATGTTCTCTCACGGTCGCCTCACTTAGACAATCACGTGTGAAGCCAGTTCCATAGCTCAGCCCACCCACTGTCCCCTTCACCATGGCGTCTCTCCCAGAGGTGCAGCCACGGGGGAGCGCCGAGTTCGTCGAGAGCTCGGTGTTAGAAGCAGTGGTCCCCTCAGATTCTGAGTTCGACGTAGCAGATGAAATCAGCTCATGGGATGGGACCACTGAAAAAGACAATACTTCCGTTTTACCTTTTCTTTCTCAGCGTCAAGTGCTACTCTTCGGTATGCTGGTCATGTCCAACATTCACGCATACTCTCACTCATGCATGAGATCACAGATGAACTATTGCCCGTTTATGTCGTCTTCCGTACGCCTGTTATGGAAGATGCCACCTTGAAAGGTTACCTAGCAAGACTAGCAATCAATGTCGAGGCCATTGCTTTCAGTACAGCACCCCTCCCGAAGCAGAGGGGAAAGGTTCACCTCCAAAAGAGGTCATTGCTTCTGGAACCATCACCGATGCAAATGAGCCTGTCATCGTGCGTCATGATGAAGAAGGGTCCGCACATATCTATGTCGTCTGGAAACTAGAAACATTCATCAGTGAGCTCCAGCTGCGCCCAAGTCTTGTGATGAACTGACGTGACAAGGCCGTCCAAGAGGGAGATTCCACAAACCAGCAGTTTACTTCCAGCCAACGGCATCTTTGAAGCCAGCAGAAAGGAAAAGTGTCCTTGAGGACGAATACCTGCCAAGTCGGGTGCCAACAGCATTGAATCTTCTCCAGTCATTCGAAAGTGATCCTGCCTTGGCAGGGATTAACCCACGTCTTTCTGCACTGAGGATCAACAAAATTGCACCAACTGCACCAGTGGCAAAAGAACTGACCAGACCGATTCGAACAGGACAACGGCGCCTCTTCCGAGCATTACCAGCACTTATTTGGCGAGTGAGATATTCGAAAGTCCAGACCGCTATAAACGATTTGTCTCTTATGGCTTCGTTGGACCTTGAAGTTGCGTACATCACCGGTTGCCGGCTGACCATCAATGATGTGCAGTTATCGTTGCGTGGTGGCGATGTGAAGGCCTTATCCGACCAGGATATCATCAAACATATTCATAAGCCCGGTGACCAGCTCACCTCCCTCTACAAAATTACGCCAGAGCTGGCTCCTGATGGCACGCCCCTTCTCGGCGCCGAAGGCCACCTGCTGACTTTAGAAATCAAGGCCAAGGTACTGGTCTCGGATGAATGCCACCCACTGGTCACTATCGGATGGCAGAGTGCTGTAGACTTCTCCGCAGAGCAGAATTCCGCGTTAGTGAAGGCAGCACACAGAGTCAGCAATCCCCTAGCACACGCATTGAAACCTGCTGCTTCCGATCAGGCGTCTGTCCACGAGTCTGAAGGTCAACCGCCTGAAAAGCCGCAGGACACCTCGATACACGTCACCCTAACAATAAGCGGACCACCCGAAGTGACGGTTGGCGAGATGTTCAATTGGAACGTCTTCATTGTGAATCGCTCTGATAAGACGCGTAAACTGGCCGCTATAGTCATCCCGAAGAGACGAAGAGACTACGACAGGCAAAGACCGCTCTCATCAGCATCATCCATAGCAGGATACCGTTCCGATCGAAAGGACATGGTAGCAAGCGCCGTAGTGGATGAGAACGTCGTTTACGCGAAACAGAAAAATGCTCGCACGGAAACAGCAGAGCTGATATGTTTGACAACGGATATCAGAATTGGGTTCGTCTCAACCATTTTTCATAGTATTATTGGAATTCCTGCTAACATGGACCAGTCATTTGGCACCCGGTGCTTGCTATACGGCAGATCTGAAGTTCTTAGCACTCTCAGCTGGCGTACTCTCTGTGGACGCTGTCAGGCTTGTGGATCTAGCGACAAATGAGACGTCGGATATACGTGATGTACCTACAATAGTTGCAGTTGAGAAGGAGGCTCCTTAGTAATGAAAGTGTGGTGATCGATGATACACATGCTTCACTATAAGGTGGTTAATTTATTGTATCTTCTTTATACAGTTTCAAAAAGCCACCAAATATCTCTACGAATATTACGTGCGTTCCAGTCTTTTGTGTCTCTACATCAGTCATTCTTCCATTTCATCGCGAGCAGCCGATCCGGGGACGAGGAGAGTAAAGAAACAGAGGGGAAGCTGAAAGCAACTCTTTGGTAGCGGCAATGCATATCTTTTCACCACCGCTATGACGCGTTTCTTTGATCCACGCTCCGAATTAAATGCACTTCAATCTGCACACAGTGCAATCCTCATAATTCTCATTTTCTCAGCTCTAATATATTAGACATATTGCACTTCGAATATTTAATCTCTACCACTAAGCTTCATGCACTCTTATATAAATAACTCTTACATAAATATTTCTATTTCAAGACGAAAGAATGTTGTCCCTTCAATCACGCTTGATTTTTATATTTGCATTATCACTGTCTTTTTCCATCATCAATAACGTTGGTATATGTGTCTAAACAAGTTTCCTTCCGCGTCCAAATTACCCTTGAACAACAAAGACTGAACAGTGATTACGCTACCAGATCGTTCGTGATAGGAGTAATAAGAGAGATTACAGGATATCTCGAGATTACAGTTATATACGTACCGCGGGTCAAGAAAAGTTAGCCAGTTATTTGCATAGATGGGATCCAACTACATGGTTGAAAGGGAAAAGTGTTCACGCAAAGGAGAAATACCTTAGTTCTTAACGAAGAAGCACAATTGGAAGAAAGAAGAAATTGCATACACCACGTTTACTTGACCACAAGAATACGCAGTCATCTATTGTCAAAGATCACATCCTCTCAACCTACAGTCGGTTAGTCAATCAGTCAACCAACCACACTTCTTAAATCAAATCATCCAAGTACCAAAAAACACATATGCTCAATCCCAAGCGCATTTCATTAAGCCTATGCTCACCCACTCACTCACCCACTCACTCAGCATTCAGCCATGCAAATGTCGTCGTCGTCGAGGCATCTAGCTACAAAGCAGAATCAGAAGAGCGAAGAAGAGAGAGAAAATAAAAAGCCCACACATCTAAACCCAAAAAAACACACCTCCCCCTTTCTTTGCTTACTTTGCTTGCTTTGCTTGCTTGCTCGCCTGCCTGCCTGTGCTTTCCCCCTCGAGCTTCACAACAACGACCAGAGTCACATACGACTCCATCATGTTGAAGTCCACAATCGCTCCTCCAAATCCACTCAACTCCTAACCGATAACTCTCCCCCACCATGCACCACGCACCTCGTCCACCGCCCAAAGTGCGTTCTCGCAGGCGCCTAACCCGCAGCACCCACGCCGTTCGTGTCCATCGGGCTACCTCCCGCGTTCCCGGACCCATTCGTCCGTTTCCTCCTCCCCACGATCTTCTTCCTGCTATCCACCGCCCGGCCCTCCGCCACATCCACCATGTTCTGGTCATCATCATGTGGCCGATCCGCATCATCCGGCGGGTTCTCCCAGTACCGCCTCGTCTCATCCAGCTCGGTCACATCCGCGGGCTTCATCCGTAACCACCGCATGCGGGGGCCGGACTTTGCGCGCTCGCTGACCCTGAACCCGTAGATGCGAGGCTCGTAGATGTTGCCGTGGCCGATGCCAGGCGCGAGGTTGTGCGGTGCTACGCCATTTATGGAGGTGACGTTTGAGGGGGTGGAGTTGCTACCGTTTGCGGCGGTTTCGGCTTGTATTTGGAGGAGGGCTTGCGCTGCGCCTGAGGAGTTGTTGCGGACGCCGCTGCCGATGTCGAGGTCGGTGAAGGTCATGAAGAAGAGGAGGGGAAGGTAGTGCCGAAGAAGGCGCCGTCTACGGTTTGGAATCGCGAGTTGGGAGGGGTGTAGACGTCGAGGCAGGAGGGGCAGAACAGCTTCACTGTTTCGTGGCCAGGGCTGTCGTTGAGGCCGACGGGCAGCACCTTGGTCGAGTTGCAGTTGACACGTGGGCATGTGCCGAAGTGCTGGAGCTCGTACTTCTCTGCCATTTGTTGTATGCCGGGTCGCGAGGTGATGTAGCGCTGGTGTATCAATCCGTACAGCAGCTCGGCGGAGCTTTCTATCACACTGAGATCAGAGGCTATCCGGAGGTGTCTTCGGTCGCTGGCTCTCCTGTATGCCGGCCTATCATCGCCCAGTATCTCATCGTCCTCCTCGTCCTCTTCCTCTTCCTCTTCCTCGTCGTCGTCGTCCTCCGGCTCCACGTCCAGTATCATTTCCAGTGCCTCCTTGTACATGGGCACCTGGGACTGCAGACCGGTGAGGTTGAAGTCGTCTTCAATGAAGTCCTCGGACACCTCAGCGAAGTACTCATGGCCGAGCAGGCCGCAAAACGACGATATCCATGACTCGGTCACCTGCGACGAGGAAGACATGGTGCCTGGTTTGCCCACAGATGCACGCCGAACAGGCGCGCGTTCCTCTACCTCGCGCGAGGGGCAGTCGTGAGGAGATTCGGGAAGGTGCGAGAGCCGAGAGTGGCGGTCTCAAAGTCGCTGGCCCGAACTAAGGGAGGGTTGGGCCGTGGAGGGGTCGAAAATAGGGAATGTGGGGGTAGCTTCGTGATCGAGGGTGCGTGCGCGGAGGAGGCTCGGGAGGAGAAGGCGCGTGAACGTTTACTGCCGGGTCATCGAACTGCAACTGCAGATACACGCGCGTGGCAGTGCGTTGTCGGGCGAGGCGCAGGGCAGCCGATGTGTGGAACCTGCAGGCACGGCCAAGTGTCGTAACCGAAGTTAGAGGCGTCGTGTTAGGGATACCGATAAGCGCGGTGCGGCTATGCTACAGGAGATTGCAGTGAAAGCTTGGGCTCGGGTCAATTTTGTCTGGACGGCCGCTCGCATTCTTTGCCGCGTCGGGGCTTTCTGAATGTGAGGTTGTTGCAAGTCTTGGCCTGGCCCCGCGGGCGGGCGGTTGGCTGCTCACGTGACCATCAAACATGGATCCATGGATCCATGGTCCGGGGCCATCCAGATATCACGTTCGTAAATCAAATATCCACGCACCAGATTGTGCGACAGTGCTAGATTGGGTCATTTATATATGTTTGTGTAACATTTCTATTTACGAGGTCACTCTCGCTATATAAATAGTCACAAAGTTAAAGTCATGTCACAAAGTTACACCGCTTGCTCAGAGTAAACCCGTTTGCGTACATGAAAGACCTCAACACCTGTATCACCAAGTGACGAGGGTTAATTAAACTGGAAAAATGTCTAATAGTAATTCCGTGACTAGTCCCACATGCTCATCGTAATCCTACGATCCCGAGCATCTTACAACATCAGTATGTCAATATATCCACACCCAGAGCCACATCAACATCCAAATCAACTGCACCTAAATATCAAAACAAATCCCGCAATATCCTCGCCAGCTCATCATTCGTCTGGTCATACGTAGACACATACTCCCCATTCGTCAACTCCGCAGTCGGGATCCCAAACCCATTCTGCGCTATCGAAAAGTTCCCCGCCGCATCAAACAAATTCGACAAATCCGACGCCATACCATGCGGCGTGTCGATACTCCCACTCTGACCGTTCGAAAAGATAGCCATCTCATCGACCTGGTGTCCTGCAAGGCCCGCCATGGCCACCGCCGCAGACGAATGCGCGTCGGCGGCCTCGTTCCGGATGTTGAGTCCGAGCCTGGGCCCGACCTCCTTGAGCATCTTGATGGTCCTCCACAAGCGCTTGGAGACGTAAGAGTCCGAGGAGAAGGAGCGCACGAGGTCGAGCGCCTGGTAGAATTCGTCTCGGCATTCGGCGCTGAAGTCGGCCGGGGCGTGGGCGACGGCTAGGAAGAGCACGGCGAGGGCGGAGATGAGGAAGTAGTTGAACATGGTTTGTTGGGCTTTGTATATGTCTGAGGTTTGATTGATGTGTGTGAGTGTTCGGATGGTGTCTTTGGCGATCTTGACGACGACTTTGGCGAATTCGAGGTTCTCTGCTATCGAGGTGGCTGTGTGGAGAACTGGTCGGTATATTAGAATGCGCATCTGGTTCGCCCGTAAGTACAAGACGACTTGGTGTCGGCGCAGTGCGCGCGGCAGGTTGGGATCGTTCTGTCGACCGCTTTCCGGGTGGGTGAATCTCATTGACTCTGGTATTGACCTGTGCCAGTTGAGAACTTGGAAGTCGAGGAACTCAATATCCTCGTGGTTGATCGGGGCTTGTGCAGAATCAGCGTTCCCAACAGACCTCCACACTTTCGACCCTATAACACTGTATGAGATCATTGCATTGAGGTAAGGTACCGAGTCATCCTAAAGATGTTGTTAGTGACATGATTTCCAACTGCAAATTAGCATGAACATACCGGTCTAGGAAGGTTTGGATCGATATCACTGTCTTGCATGGCGAATGGCATCCCAGTGCCGAAGCTCCAGCGCCGATCCAGGACATATGTCACCCAGAATGCTCTGATAGCTGCCGAATGTTCATCTGGGTCAGTGAAAGAGTTGTAGGCTTCGCGCCGATGCAAGCCCAACTCAAAACACTGCCGTGCAGCCAGGCCGATGGTTCGCCAGGCAAGGACTTCGTCGTCTTTGTGGAAATGATACATAGCCTGCAAATGTCAGAGATTTAACGATAAGAGGATAAGGATGAGGCTGACTTACAGTCAAAGTCAGCAGATTAATGCTTTTCACATCAACAGGTTCTGAAAGCGTCCTCTCTACGACCTTCTGCACATTGTTGAAGAAGCGATCACCAAGCGGATCTTTCCCGTTACCCCTGAGAACCAAAGCAGCAGCAATTATGAGCTTGAGAATGCTAGTTTTTTCATCCTCGATCGCATCGGCCCCGGGAAGCGCGCCTTGCATGAGACCTTGTCGCGCAGCAGCTTCGACAAAGCTGAACAGCATTTCAGCGTAGCGGGTGATCTCATTGATATCGAGAAATGGATACATGACGCCCATTTCTTCCTGCCACAGACGTATCAACCCTAGAGCTTCTTGCTTGGAAACGGACCATATGGGATCCTTGTCCACATGTAGTATCTTGGGCAGCATGGCATTCATGAATGGTGGGCTACCCATGGGTGACGCATCCGTTGTCATTATGCCTTCATCTTCCCCTTCGCCCGGTCCCGTTATACCCATCGTCTTCAAGCTCGACTTTGCGACTCCAAGATTGAACGCATTCGAAGCCGGGCCTTGGAAACGTGGGCGCTTTGCGTTCGACCTGGATCGTTGATGTGCAGGCGAAGGTGGGATACCCGACAACTGGCTGATCGACATTGAGCGTGTGAAGTCTGGCGGTTCGAAGGGCGTTCCGATCGACGCAGCGTTCTGGATATCGACTTGGGTCTTCAGAGCATTGAGGTTCGCGAACAGCTGTTCGACCTGCTCCTGAAGCAGCGATATATGCCCAGACATTTGCTTGAACTCGTCCGAGTCCTTGAAGTTGTTGCAGCAGTTCGGCGCATACAGGCATTCGAGCGAGAGGTTTCCGCATCTTTGGCATGGTGTCTGGCTTGGGACGGTTAGCTGGGAAGCTGGGTGAGGAATACGACAACAAATACCCGTTACACTTGATCTTCCTACGTTTACACTCATTGCTATCCCACCCGTTAGCTCTCTTATCAACATGCCATCATGCGCGCAGCCTACGTACCATGCAATGGAAATATACCGATTGCGCTTAGCCCTCGGTTGCGGAGCTCCCTCATCGCTCTTCCGCTTCTGCGGCGCGCCTCCGCTCTCTTCCGGTGGGCTCGCACTCATGGTGTTAGCAAGGCTCGCCATGTGCGGCTATCCACCGCATCTCCCGGCGGTCTCCAAGCTCGGTGAGCGTTGCAGCAGCGGAGCGATGGTCACTTGACCCTGGCCGGTTCGTTTGCGAATGCTGGCCCGAGCCCTGTGGCTGAAGATCCGTGAGCGGGGTTTCCAGAAAGATAGCCGCCGACTTCGAAAGCTAGCATAGCGCTGAATGAATCCACGTGTGGACCGTTAGGTTTATGTCATCTCGTATTTAACTGTAGTCTAGCATGATCTTGGTTTTCCAGACTGCTTATACTAGGAAGATATATTTCATGAATTAGTGACTCTATAACTCTTCTCCCTATCTCTTATGAGGCCTAATGAATCATGCAAGTTATCTGAGACTGACTGACAAACAAACGCGCCACGAAATGCAAATCTCTAATTATTTTGCCATTCTTGTACTCATGTCTATCGCTAAAGACGCAGCAAGTCATAATGTGCCCAACCTTAACTGGGATCCAGTTGAAATCACGGCTCCAAGCCCTTCTATATACATACTGCTTGGACGGGCCAACTCTTCAGCATCCCAACTTCCAGTCTACTTTGCGAACGCCGCACTCAGCTGATGTCGCAGCATTTCTGAGGCATATGACAGCCGCGAAACGGACCCTTGCAGCATCTGTAGGACAAGTCCCTTAACATCAGTTAACTTCACACCGTTCTTCCGTGCGCGATAGGCGAGTACAACAACTGCCGCACAAGACATCGCGCGCATGAATAGACTCCAACGCTTTTTTGCAAGCCCTTGTTTTGTGTAGGTGATATTCCAGTCATTCCACTTGGGAAAGCGGCATCGTCTCCAGAAATCAATCTGGGAGTATCTGCTCGTGGGTTAGCCAAGACGAAATAGCACCTCAGGAAAATACTTACGGATAAGCCGATGAGTTCCATCCATTCTCACCGACATACCAAGAATTGCAGCTTCCGGCTGCAAATATAGTGTTCTTCGACGCAGCTTGGATCTCGCTTGTGTACGCAATTTCTGCTTCCTGTTTGACCTCCACCTCGGTAACATCGCCTTGAAGCAATGGCTTGATGAAGTTCAACGAGTGCATCACCATGTTCTCCGATGCCATAATCACCGACGTATGTCCCGTTCCCGTATTGGGCCCAAAGATCATGAAGAAATTTGGGAAGCCATCCATCGCAGTACCCAGATATGCTTGGGGGCCGCCCCGCTCATCCATTGTGTCTGAGAGATCTTTGCCGCCTTTTCCTTGTACCTTTAAACTATGCAGCCATTTTGTGGTGTCGAATCCGTTGGCCAGGACAATAACATCAGCAGGTATTTCTCTCTCGGGTAGGTCACTCTTCGCGTTCTTTGGATACACGACCCCAGGTCCTAGAACAATGCTGTTTTCGCCGACCCGTGAGAGTGGCTGGGTCGTGAGCTCTACGTCAGGATCACACAGAGTCTCGTACCATCCTTGGTCGCAAATCCGGCGCTTGCAACCAAGGTCGTGATCTGGTGTCAAAATCTCGTGGTACTTTTCCGGCGCGATCGACTTCATGCGCTTCAACAGCTGTTCCTCGCATGTTTTTCTTTGTCTAGCATGGTACGGTGAGTTCCCGAAAAATTGGAAGAATTGAGTCTCCATAAGTCCAGCGACCAGCACACGGATTGCGCCCATAAGAGGAGGGTAAAATGTGAATGCCCTCTTTGAGTTTTTGTTCCACCATTCATAACCCCCTGGCGGAGGGTCAGCTGCTACCACCCACGGAGGTGATCTCATCACTTGGGTAACGGATCTGGTTTTGTGTGGAGCCTTGCGTAACCCAGGGAGTAGTTGTGCAGCGCTGCATCCTGAACCCACAACTACGACGTTCTTGTCATTGAGGTCGACCCTATCGTCCCACCGCGCGGTATGGAAAATCTTGCCTTTGAAGTTCTCGAGCCCAGAAATGTGATTTGGCAAACTTCTCGGTTCAACCAATCCACCAACGCAAGAGATTACGATCTTGGCCCTCACGATCTCGGTTCTCAAGTAAACGGCTGCTTCTCCCTTTTCTTCCACAACCTTCGCACGTTCCTTTGAACTTAAATCTCCCATACCGACAGCGAGATGTTGTAGACGGATTTCCCATATTTTTTCATCTTCCAGCCAGGTGCATTGCTGAATATCGGTGTTCAACTGGAACTTATCTGTGATATTGTACGACTCACAGACCTCATGATGGTAATTTGAGATTTCGCGTCCCGGGGGTAAAATGTCGTCCAATTTGGGTTCTGTTTGAAGCTGAAGCTGTATAGAATGGCAGGCGCATCACTGGATGGAGTCAGCAAATCATGATTTGTCATTCGGTTTCAGCCTCGACAAAATCCACACCACATCGCATTCCCAACGAAGGAGTCTGACAGTCGTACGAAAGAACAAAGATTATTCCTCAGCTTCTAGAAAGACATGCTTACCTTGCGACTCCAGGATATCGGTTAATCCACCACGTGCCTCCAATGCCTGATTGTCGATCGAATATCCTAAACTGGTCAAATCCTAGCTCTTCTTTTAACTGGCATCCCATTGCAATGCCCGAAGGTCCAGCACCGATGATGGCGACTGGGTAGTAGGTATAGGCATTACTACTGTAGCCATCGACGCGTCGGATGGCTTCAGGCATGACGAGAATATTCGCAAGTAACAATTCACTCGATAACCAAAAGATCGGGAACAGAAGATATGCAAGAGAAGCACTGGGCGACGATAGTTATGGGTAAATGTCGACCCCGGCGATTCCATGCAAGACCATGCAAGGCCGAGGCGATGCACCTTGCTCGCCTCAGCAGCTTTCTATTGTACCGGACCTGTTTTTTGGGGCGGCTACATACACCCCGGCAAGGATGAATGTCCTTTTCCAGCTCTATCGGCTCCAGCTGGTTGAACAGCGAGGCTGAGCGCCCACACAATTCACAGAGCACGTTTCCATCGGTAAGTGCAGCTCGGTCTTGTAAACATGTGTTATTCCCTGCTTAGTCGTTGGCGTCTTCCCTGGCACGATGTCGAGCCACATGTGGGCCAGCGGGGTCCTATCTCCGAGGCACAAGCGCGGGCGCATGTTTGTGTAGCATGAGCGCGACTAATCCCACGCTCGGAAAACCCCCGCATCTGGTGCAAGGTTGGAAATTAGGCCGGACTGTACGTGCGTATTGACTAGGATTTGATCCACGTGGCGCGCGGTTGACTATTGCGCTCGATATCAAAAGGTCTAGGCGCAACATTTTCCGACGAGTCGCAAATGCGAGCCTAGGCGGGTATTGGTAGGTGCTCCTCTGGGATCTAATTACTGGCCTAATCGCTATGCAAACCCGAACTTAGGGAACCGATATTGCCCAGGCGGAGCACGACAAAACTCGTGTTTGAAGAATATCTGCCCATAAGAACGCCTTGAAATGCCGCATGGTCCCCAAACGCCTCCGTGCCATGGCGCAATGCTGTCAAAAGTTTCAGGACCGCCTGTTGCACATACGAAGACATACGAATCCGTACCACATAGTATCACATAATGGTTGCCGACCCAGCTGCAGTGGCACGACCTAGCTCAGCACCGAACAGGAAATCGTCACGCGTGCATAGGTGTATTTGATCCTGCGGGCGTGCCGCCGGGTGTTGCCGAATCCGCGCCTCCCACCCGCTTCTTCTTTTTCTTCTTGCGCGGTATTAGAGCCGGTGGATTTGACTGGGCCGCACGCAACGATAGATAGGAACCACATGTCAAGCAGAGGTTGTCGGGTAATTCGTGTGAACAGAAAACTGGTACACCGTTAGCGTCTCACCCTTCTCCGACGTTATACGCTGGATCATCAGCTTACTGCTCAAGCACACGCTACACACATAACCAATGTCTACCACTTTGCGGTGGCAGAAACACGCCGCCCTGAAATCGACGCCCCCAGCGCTAGGCATTACTAGGCTTCGTCTTGCTGTAGTATCCGGTAAGAATGCCATCATGAGATACTGCAGCAGCCCCTCCGGTCGCTCAGGTTTCATGTAGACGCCACCTGTAGCGTCACTTGCCTGTTGTAATAGTACCGTGTCTCCGGCCAACTTCAAGATGTCGATAGGGATCCTCTTCCTCTGTGCTGCAAATATGCTATTCATTACAGGAATGTACTGGTTCGCAAGATCGCCGGAAACAGAGATGATTAGGATGCGACTTGCAAGCGACACATATGAACTACGTATGGCTTCTGGATCCGCGATCGCAAGCATGGCCTCGTCTGAACTCGACGTGGCTGGGGAGTTTAGTAGAGTAGCCTTTGCAATGAACGAGAGTGCCAGTGACAATGCGCCGCCTATCAGCGTCGTCGGGGTGGCTTTCAAGTGGCTCTCCTTTGTACCTTCCATCAACTTTGCGAAGTTATTCAAGATTGCCGTTTCTACGTTCGCGAAAGGACGATACTTGTTCGGGTTATCTTGAACCGAGTACGAAGACTTTCCTGCCGCGCCGTTCATCTCCACATCGCCATTCGCACCGTCATGGGCGGATTGTGGAGACGTAGGTGCGGGTGTAGGGTATAGGAAGCATGATTTATTCGAATGAGAGGCGATCACGGCCACGCTATTCGCATTGCCGGAAGCAAGATGCGCATTTATGAAGACGAGAAGGTTGGCTAGCGCTGTCGCGAGCGGGAGTGTGGACGAGAGGTGAGCCCAAGCATGTGGATTGGTGTCCAGAACAATTGCCAAAAGAGACGGTGGAACACCTATACACAAGTTAGCTAGAACTTTAAGACGGGGAGTTCTTCGCTCGTACTCTCGTCTACGCGCTCGACGTGTTCGGATGCATCGATGGCATTCATGGTGAATGATCAGAACTCTTGTTTGAACCTACTACACGCCTCGGAGCTTGTGTGTGTGATATGACATGCTAAACTTGCAAGCTTGAGCGCGCCATCGAATGTTGACGTATAACGCCGTTTGTATCAAAGGTTGTATACGGAACAGAGGCGCAAGGTAAAGGTGCCAGGCACCGCCGTTTCCTAAGAAGCGCCCGCGAACAGTCATTGGCCCGTGCGCATAGCTGGTACGCTATCACGTGAAAACGCCATGCCCGGGCCCGCGGGCCCGCTGGCGGGCCTAAAGCAGGTGCCTCCAATGCTGAATTCGCGAATCCTATCATAATAATTGAAATGGTCAGTACAATACTGATAGTAAAGAGATTGAGCACTTTAAAGCTGAGCATCGCTTTGCAAAGGCTACAAGAGTGTACATATCCACGCATACTCCACATATTCTGTCTCAGCGTCTCAGAAATAGAGATGTCAGAAGAGGATATCAAATTCCAGACTTGAGCGTTCACCAAGAATTCCGAACATCTATTTGACCAAAAAATTCAGGGTTCTGCTCACTTCATCATCGTATTATGTGCCTGTCTCTTTTCAGGCTCCTACTCCCAACTTGCTGCTAAAACTACCAGGTATGATACATTCACGAAGATAGGACCGCTAATGCCTCAGAGGTACCGAGCGCCGTTAGATGCGCACATTAATGTTTAACGCCAGAGAATGACCAACTCTTGTACTGTTGTCCATGGGCTAGTCGGCTGGCAATTGAAAGTTTAGGACCGTTGAGAGAAAATAAACCGGGTATCAATTGAGAGATTTACACGGGAAAAACGGCTTAGGGGATAGGTCTCAGGAAAAGTCTCGACAATTACGGATGTCGGGTCATGTCCGCAAGATCGAGTTAAAGAAAGGGTTGTCGAAAAGACGTGGTGGTCTTGGTCTTCTTCTTCCGCTGATAACGCATCATACGGCCTCCTTGGGCGATTTGACCGTTGCCGTTATTGCGAGACATGGTGCACCAGGGAGCGTCCTCGTCTGCATGCATCGATGCCATTGCGAAAGAATCGGTATTGTGACCGTAGTAGAGCATGACTCCTTGGCGGGATTTTTTTACACCAAGAATTCCAATGGCACCTGCTGAGTTGCTGTTCTTGACACTCGGATGTCCTGTGGAAATTCAGCAACCAGTCTATGGCTTGACATGAACTTTCCTTACCCATGAACTCGTTCTCGATCATTGACCTGAGAGCTTCGTCTTCAGTCACTTCAACGTACTCCCCGCCCTTTTGTTTCTTCACACTTTGATACAATCTCTCTGCACAGACAGTGGCAGCCATGGTCGTCGCCATGTGCTCCCCCGTTCCGCTCGTGACTGTTGCGACACAGGTTTCGTCGGAGTCGTCGGGATCTCGAGGTATGACGGCTGTGCCAACTCCGACAAGCGCAGCCGGACCAATTCGTCCCCGATATTTCATCCCGATGCCACCAGATGAAGCAGCACAGGCAATGTTACCCCAACCGTCGACTGCTATCGCGCCCACAGTGTCAGTGATATGGTCGTCTTCTTGGTCGAACCGGCTGTGCAAAGGTATGCTAGCGGTAGGTGTCAGCTTGATATTCTGGGTATGTTCCGCCCCATTCAATCGAGCTGTTCCTTGTGGTGTATTTCCAGGCGACATAGTGGTGGTCCCACTAGCTG
This sequence comes from Pseudopithomyces maydicus, assembly GCA_026873275.1. NCBI lineage: Eukaryota > Fungi > Ascomycota > Dothideomycetes > Pleosporales > Didymosphaeriaceae > Pseudopithomyces > Pseudopithomyces maydicus. The sequence goes on along the minus strand of JANTUC010000010.1, from coordinate 1,532,929 downwards.
TGGACTCGGAGTCTTCCCCAGAGCCATCTGCCCATGATCGTCGTGCATGGAAGCCGCCACGGTTCACATCCGCCATCAGGCCATCCTGAGCAATCAAACCCGTTGATACGTTTCTCCCTTTGAGTTCCTTGAACTGGCTCATCGTTGGCACTTTTTGCGTGCTATTAATGAAAGCACTTCCGGAAGCCTCTTTGATAGAGGCCTGTCGAGCTGGCATGTGGTTGTGCAAGTGGTCAGAGATGGTCGATTCTGGTGTCGCTATACGCTCATCAGTTCCAGAGCTCAAAATCGAGTAGTCGGAGTTTGGGCCAGACGGATCGGATGGGTTCGTCGCCAACTCGTCGTCCACTGTATAGTATCGCGATTGCTCAAATTTAGTCGGGGAATCTGAGCCCGACCATAATGAGAAACCCTGGATCAAGTTTTTGGTGTGTTCTTTGCGCAGCCGCTCATGTTCTACCTCATCCTCGGGCGTCATTGGTTCTCCCAACTTCCAGCAAGAGGGATGCTGGCCAGCCTTCCTGGCTTTGCGCTCTGCAATTTTCAGATCTCCATGCCACCGAATCCATCTCTCTTTTGCAGCTTCCGAGACTAGAGCATCGTGGGGAAGTTCTGGTACGCCCATTTCCCGAGCGAACTGCAGCGCTCCCTGAGCGACTAAGAGATTCGGAGGTACACGCCGAAGAGTAAGCGACTGAGTCGTGTGGTTGAGTACCAGTCTAGCAAGTGAAACGGGGTTTCTAATTTCTTTGGCCGCCATCAGCCGCTGCTTATTCTCATGGTCGAACAACTTACGGTAAACCGCACCCACGGCCCCACTGCGACCATAATGATCTACGATAGATGCGTCACACTCGACGACGCCGTCCATGGCCAAGTTGCTGCCGTATCCTGCGTTGGTAATCTCTCGGTCTTCGAGGATCTTCACGGCCATTTCGGCAGCGTCTAGTGCTGATCCTCCGTTCCGTAAGATCAACATTGCAACCTGTGCTGCACTTGGTAGGAGTCAGTACACGGCTCCTAGCAGCTTGGGAACCCGTACTCATTGCAAGCCTCAAGATGGACCTGTTCATTTGCATGGCTGTGGTAGCCTGCGCCGGCATGTACAAAGATACAGCATATGTCGCTTCGATGTGGACTCTGCGTGGCCTTGCGCGTGAGACTATCGGGCTGGACAGCGCCGTCAATGGCTCCAGACTGCCTAGCGGAAAACGACATGCCCACGTCTTTTGCCCCAGTCAAATGTCGACGAAGGCTGCGGAAACGTGGTCCGAGTATGTCCAGTTTCGCGGCTGGGGTGTTTTGGTTATGATGGCCAGCGTATGGCCGTGAGTACTGTGGAGCGAGTGGGATCTGGAAAGCGCAAAAAACTAGTTGGTGGTTTGTAGCACACCTCAAGAGATGAGGCGGGCAGAGTGCAGGCTGATGCAGCAGTACTCAGTCAAGAGGTCATGAGTGATTTAGGTGAGCGGGCCAGCAGCAGCGGGTGTGAGTTATCAAGGTGAGGTTGAAGAAGAAAGACGTGGGATAGGTGAAGAATGGTTAATGAATGGATTCGCCTCGGACGGGTAAAGACCTTGTGCCCTTGGGCTCTGGCGTACAATGAGAGTGTGGGCGAGCTACGAGGAAGTTGGAGGGTTGCGGGTGACGGTGGCAGAGAAGGACAGCAGGTAGAAGAATCACGGCCCAGTGCACCTTCCTCCTGATATTGCTAGTCGCACTGTGGGACGCGAGCGGGGCTCACAGAGCCTCTGTCCTACACGGCAGGAGCGATGGCGAAGCCACTCCACGCATGGATGTGCGATTGCATGGTGAGAATAATCGTTTGACGGGAAGTGCTGCATAGACCCCCGCCCTCCGCGTTTCCGCGGTGGGCGCCAAGTGGAAGCGGGTGGAGCGGGGAATTGCTGCGCCCAGTACTACCAGCCCACATCACCAGCCTCCGCCATCCCACTCTGACGAATCCACCACCTAACCCCGTTCCACCAATTCGCGTCCACGCTTCTCGATCTACGGGGTCTCCTGAGCTGCTTCGTGCTCCTATACAGCTCGGCGAGCAGCAGCAAAGATGGCGTCCCAAACCCCTGCCGTTGTCATGGACAAGTAAGCTCCCTTGCAGCCTGCGGGACAATCGCATACTGACCGCCTACTCCAGCGGTACGGGCTACTCGAAGCTTGGTACGGGCACCACAGAAGACTTCTCGCCTGGGCATGTAAAGACTGACGTCTCCCAGGGTTCGCCGGAAACGACTCGCCCTCCTTCGTCTTCCCCACCGCCATAGCTTCCAAGGGCCCGGCAGGCGGTGCCGGCGGCTCTGGATCTGGCCGGCCTGCAGTCGCGAACAAACCCTCCTTCCTGACTGGAGGCGCCGGTCCTGGTGGTCATCTGCATGCGAAACGGGGGACTGAGGACCTTGACTTCTTCATCGGAGATGAAGCTCTGTCGGCAGCAGCAGGACCTGGATACGGCATCCACTACCCCATCAGGCATGGTCAGATAGACAACTGGGTATGGGAGCTGGCACACGTCCTGAATTACAGTGTTGACGAGTGATAGGATCTCATGGAACGCTTTTGGTCCAACTCTATATTCAAGTATCTGCGCGTGGAACCAGAAGACCACCACTTCCTGCTCACCGAGCCCGTAAGAAAGCTCTTGTCAAGCTTTTGCGTGCTCACTTCTAACTATTCAACCAGCCCATGAACCCTCCCGAGAATCGTGAGAACACCGCCGAAATCATGTTCGAATCGTTCAACTGCGCTGGCCTCTACATCGCAGTGCAAGCTGTCCTTGCCCTGGCAGCTTCATGGACTAGCTCAAAGGTCCACGATAGATCACTCACTGGTACCGTCATCGATTCCGGTGCCGGTGTTACCCACGTCATCCCTGTCGCCGAAGGATACGTTATCGGTTCTTCTATCAAGAGCGTCCCCATCGCCGGTCGCGACATCACCAACTTTGTTCAGTCGCTCCTCCGAGACCGTAACGAGCCGGATTCGTCTCTACAGACCGCAGAGCGCATAAAGGAGGAGTTCTGCTACGTGTCGCCAGACATTGTCAAGGAGTTCTCCCGCTTCGATCGCGAGCCCGATTACTTCAAGAAGCACACGGTCAACTACCCCAATGGCAAGTCCGTGCAAGTAGACGTCGGCTACGAGAGATTCTTGGCTCCTGAGATCTTCTTCAACCCTGAGATTTACTCCTCCGATTTCCTCACGCCTCTGCCGAACATTGTCGACACTGTCATTCAGACTTCGCCCATTGATGTGCGAAGAGGGTTGTACAAGAACATCGTTCTTTCTGGAGGTTCCACACTTTACAAGGATTTCGGAAGACGTCTGCAGCGTGACATCAGGCATCTAGTGGATGCAAGGATCAAGGCATCGGAGGCTCGAAGTGGAGGTGCAAAGAGCGGTGGTCTGGACGTCCAGGTCATTACGCACAAGAGGCAACGACATGGTCCGTGGTTTGGAGGCAGTTTGCTTGGTCAGACTCCCGAGTTCAAGAGTTATTGCCACACAAAGGCAGAATACGACGAGATTGGTCCCAGCATTGTGCGTAGGTTTGCGCTACTGGGTGGTCCAGGGAGCACGTAGGGAGAGAATGCGTGATCACTTTTTGAAGCGATATCGCTTACACCGGGCAGATAGGATGCGGAGAGCTGTTCAAAAGACTATTCTATGCAAAATTAAGCCCAAGTGTGACCGAGCCCTAGCCCTGAGCATATCAACTTCGTGAGACAGAATAGTTACACAACCTACCCCACGCCCGGATCATCAAGAGCTAATAGCCCTATCACAAAAGCTGCATATGATGTACTAGTCCCCCATGCAAGTACCTATCCCAACAGTACAACACGCGAACGTGTTCCTATCTTCCCAAACACTAAAACATCCCACCCCCAGTTGTACAACCCAACCCATAACTCCATGTACCCGAGCAACACACCGTTCAACCTTGCCCCCTTCCCAACACTCTCCATCATACGCCCATCTCACAAACCAGCACTGTGGACCGGCCGCCATGCATAGCCCCTGTGAATCAACTTGGGTTTTGAGTGATCACAAACTTAGAACGGACTTTATTGATTGGATCGTATGAAATGTTTTGTTCACGAAATTGATTTGGCTCGTTCTGTTACTGTTCTAATGGGAACACCTTTGATCGACTACGTCTTTTGATCAACCACGCTATGTGAGTTTTTTTTTCATTTCTCATCGTTCTCAGGTGGCATCTTTACCAGATAAAGGATGTCCGTACGACATGACGAAACCAGCGGTTGCAAAAACGGCAATTACAACCCAGCCGCCAGCCACCGAACCAACACTCAAATAAAAACCAAATAAGTCCAGTTGTAATACAACCAAATCACTTCATCCAGAAACCCTGCAGAGACCCACCACTCTGTCAAACTCCCTCAACGCCCACGAGCAAGCATTCCACTCTCTCACTCCTCCTTCTGCACCTTCGCCTCCCTCCGCTTCAACACCGCCACACCCTCCACATGACCTGTCTGGGGGAAGAAATCAAATCCACACACACTCTCAATATCATAGCATCCCTCTCCCGCCCCAAACCCACCATCCACACCCTTCATCCCAGCGACCAAGACCCCAACATCCCGCGCCTGCGTGTGCACATTGCAGCTCACGTACACGATGCGCGCAGGGCCGTACCTGATGAGTTGGCGGAGGAAGCTCTCGTCGCAGCCCTTGCGCGGGGGGTCGATCATGACGACGGTCTCGGCGGCGTCGGTCTGGATGCTGGCGAAGAGGGCGGAGGCGTCGGCGGCGATGAATTTGGCGGAGGAGGAGGGTAGGTTGTTGATTTCGGCGTTGTCGGTGGCGGATTTGATGGAGGAGGAGGAGATGTCGATGCCGAGGGAGGATTTGAAGAGGGAGGAGAGGGTGATGGTGAAGAGGCCGGAGCCGGAGTAGGCGTCGATCAGGTGGGAGACTTTGTGTTCGGGATCCTGGGGGAGGATGTGGTCTCGGATGTATTGTGTGAATTTCGGGAGAATAGAGTTGTTGTTTTGGAAGAAAGACCCGGCTGGGTTGACAAATTGGAAGTCATCGATGTACTCTGTGGTTTTGGCGTTAGGATCCGTAACGCACGTCTTGCGGTGTAGGTGTGATCCACGGTCTTCGATGACGGCGTCAGAGTCCAGTTCTTTCGAAGGGTCATAGTTCTCTTTGGAGATTCGCTGCGTATTTTCTCGGAGTAGGATTGTAGCGCCCTTGTGATATTTCTGGAGTTCATCGGCAACACGCTTCCTTTCACGCTTGTTTCCGTTGCGTACTGCTTCGGTACCAATAGGGCAATCCTCGATGTCGACGTTGTGCCGTGTACCCTTTTTCATAAATCCGATCGGTGGCACTTCCTTGAAACTTCGCCTAATGCCGTTCCTTCCATCGCTTCGGCGAGCGTCTGGTGGGCCATCGAAATGAGGAGTGAGCTTCGTCCGGTATCCGTACTGCAAAGGAGAACCAATGGTGTCTCCAATGGCAGGAATAAGCTCTGGTGGAAGCTGAGAGAAATTCTTATAGGCCCTCTCCACAATGGTCTTCTTGTGTGCAAGTTGGTAGTCGTATGGTAGCATCTGGAACTGGCACCCCGAGCAGCTAGCAAAGTACGGACACTTGACTAGCGATTGATCACGATGAGGCGATGGCTTTGAGACTTTGACGAAATCAGCCATGGAGTACTTATCCTTCTGATCATGCTTGAAGACCTTGGCTGTGACAGTGTCACCAGGCGCCGTGAATGGAACGACATAGACCTGGTCTGAATTGGAGCCTTCTTCAAAGCCCAAACCATCACCAGTCGAGGAAAGTGCCTTGATAGTAACCTCAACTTCGGACCTGAGCTCCGGGAGTTTGGCAGACACATCGCCTTCCAAAGTGAGACCTTTCAGGAGGGCCTTGACATCCTCGAGTAGAACCTCCTCGTTACTGCCGTTAGTCTTCAGTATGGTACTGGTATCGCCATGGCCATTTCTCATACGCTTAGTTTTGAACCTGTAGCTGCCTCGTGATGCTTCCTCGCTCCTCAGAGGAGTCTCCTCAGAAGGTCTCTTCTCGACAGGCGCAGCGTTCGCTGCTGAAGATGACATGTTGCAGGAAGCAAGTCGAAGTCGTCGGCCACTGTTCGCCAGCGTCCGTAGTGTTGGCCGAGCGAGCAGAGAGAACATATGGGGTAGGTGAAAAAGTGAGCGTCACGGAAAAGCTCGATCGGTGATTGGACGGCGCGTCGCCGTAGCCGTTAGCGCCAAAATTATCGAAGCTCGCTCGCTCGCTCACGGTGGGAACTGCTACTGGAACTGGACGAGCATCCAAGCGGCATCGCGCACCTTATTCCTGCCCTTTCGGCGTTCAATTAGCCTGCACCCGGCGGCTTCGAGACGCAATGAGCGTCTGCCGCTCCGTACGATGCCTCTTCCCATCAGCCTCCCTCCCTAAGCCCTCGACGGCGCCCAAACGCTCCTTCCACGCATCCGCCCCTCGAGCAGCCCGCAGACGGAGACCACACTACCCATCCATCAAGGCCGAGGATCTCAAGCTTCTGAACCAGGCCGCCGAGACCGAGTACCCCAAGTTCGACACCTCAGAAACCGCCCTGCTCGAGAAGCGCTACACGCCCGCGCAGATCGCCGCCATCAAGGCCGCCGAAACCGCAATCGACAGCCGTGACCTCGTCACCCAGTCCCAGCGCCGGACAGACCCCTGGCTCCTACCGTATGAAGACGATCTCGCCGAAGTCGACCCCGTGACGGATCATGCCGAGAAGCTGGACGCACGAGACATCCCTGGATCGCACGACTTCCGCGCCGTGAACGATGAGGAGCGCGACGAGGCAATCACCTTCATTGCGAATGAGAACCTTGCCAAGCTGTTCCCCAACGGCCTGCCCGAGGGCGAGTTGACCGAGGAAACGCAGCAGGCGCTGGAGGAGGCCATGGGCACCGCCATCACACAGGCAGTGCTGGACCCGCGTGCCTCTTTCCGCATGAAAGATCCCCGCGCCGCCGCTACCCTCAGTGACCCGCGACACTCGATTGTCCTGCCCGACATTCCCCGAATCGAGAACCGCATGGTGCGCCAGACCCGCCGTCTGTCCTCGGAGGAAGAGGAGGATCCACGCCAGAAGCGCCTGCTGCAGTATCTTCACTGGAACAAGTCTATACTAAGACAGATCAAGTGCAAGACACTGGTGGTCCACGGCGTCACCAATCAGACCCGCATGGGTAAGATTCGATCCATGTACTACTTGACGATTGCGGGCAATGGCCAGGGTCTCCTGGGCGTGGGCGAGGGCAAGTCCGTGGAACCGGACGAAGGAAGGAAACAAAGCGTCATGTCTGCCATCAGGAACATGCGACCCATCGCGCGGTACGAGAACAGGACGACTTACGGAACTCTAGAGCACAAGGTGGGCGCCACAAAGGTGCAGCTCTTCTCCCGACCGCCTGGTACGTCCTCTCCTCTCCCTCCACTCCCTTCTCCCATCCACCTTCCAAGATCAACCTGCTAACAAGGCACAGGCTTTGGACTCCGCTGCCAACACCTGATCTTCGAGCTTGCACGCGCCGCCGGCCTCCAGGATCTCGCCGCCCGCACGCCCCGCTCGCGGAACAAGATGAACGTCATCAAGGCCACGTGGGAGGCTCTCTGCAACCAGAAGCTCCCGGATGAGATTGCACGGGCAAGAGGAAAGAAGCTGGTGGATGTGCGGAAGGTGTACTACGGAGGCAGTGTACATTAGACGGGAGATTTTCGTTGTGTATGTAGCGCTGTATGATATGTTGCGAGCGAGCGAGCAAGCGAGCTGATAGAAGAAGGGAGGAGAAGAACACTGTACAGTACAGTATGTACGCATTCGCATTGGGCGGGGCGTTCGCATCGTCATAGCATTTGTACAAAGATCTGTAGTATATCTCTACACGCACTGGGTCTTCGTCTATCAATTCGTCCACTTGTGCATATATTCATGAATCCGCTCCCATATCACTCACACAATCAAAGACCCATACCATCCAGAGTCTCTCCTCTCTCCACCGGGGTATCATTACTACAGAAACACACACATACACACAGACCCATTCCGTCCCACCCAACTACTCGAGTAGCCTACCCACCCAACCCATCCCCCTCCCCATCCTCCTCCCGTATCTGTGTATTCAACACAATGCTATACACACTCGCCTTCAACAGCGTAAACACCAAGCTCGTCTTGCGCTCCAACCCTCGCAAACTATCAAGTATCTCCGCCGACGGGTTGGCGCTCAGATCGGCAAGGAGCTGCGACATCTAAGGTGGAAATATTAGCACGGTGTCTCCTTTCTCTCCGTTTATCTCCATCTCTCTCTCTCTCTCTCTCTCTCTCTCTGTCTTTCCACATATACATTCTTCTCAAACCGATCCGCATATATGTATCCCTCCTCTCTTCCAAAGGAAAAGGCCAAAGGAAAAAGGAGAAAGACAAAGGAAAAAGGAGAAAGGCAAAGGAATAGGATAGAAAGAGAATAAGCAAGAAATATATATATATATATATATACGCACCTCATTCATGTTCCCCAGCAACCGCGCGTATTCGTCCAGAACCTCCTGCTCCAACGGCGAGAGTGTCTCCGCGTCCGTGGGTGCGACTTGTGATTGCGAGGCTGAGAAGGCTTGCTGTTCAGCGGAGGGATCGCTCGCCATTTTCGTGGGAGGGTGTGTGTGTTGTGGGTGAGTGAGTGAGGGAGGTGTGGTTGGTGGTTGTGGTTGGCGTGCGGATGTGGTCCCGGCGTGGTGGTTTTAGGGCGAGCGTGGTATGTGTGTATGTATGTTTCGTGCAGATAGTTCTGTTCGTTTGGTTGATTGGTCGGTTGGTAAGGCACTGTAGGGTGCAGTACGGTACGGTGTATATTCGGTGGTGGGATCCGATGTTTACACAGACGGCGGCGGCGGCGGCGGCGGTTGGTACACAGACGAGACGAGGGTTCGAGGACCGAGGCTCGAGCTTCTAGAAAAATCCCGCAGGTTCTATATACTGCGGAAGAGAAATTCCAGTGTGGTAGCCGCTGTAATGGGAGGAGGGGTTGCGTCTTGCGCTGTGTAATGGCAACACCGCGGGGAAGACGCGAAATGGTTGGCGGGCGCGTTGAAGTGGCCTTGGCACAAGTCTGAAAAGAAACACAACGACTTATCTACGTCTGAAAGTCTAGTCTACCGCCTCAAACAGAGTCCGATCACAAGCTGCTTAATATTCAAATATTGCTTCATTCCAACCTACACCGCACAACACAATGTGCTCAAGACATGCTCGCTCCATGACTCTGCACCATGCGCTCTTGCTCCAAGTATTTGATACATCACAAGACTAACGGGACACCCGTCTCCGGGGGCTGTTGCCTTGAAACAACCATAGCTAGGCCGATAAGACAGGAAAGAACAATAGAGATAGGTAAAAAATATGTCAATGCTCCGATATATCCCAGAAACTCCAATGCCGTTGATACTGAAAGCCTAAACGATCCCGCTTCAGAAGGAGTGTATAATAGAGAGCCGCATAAACGCCTCTCCAGAAACGACAAAATGCAGATCAACACGCTCTTTTGCGAGTACGAGTACAAGTTCGGTGAAAAGGACGTCTTCTCCGTTGCAGCTCGTACTACCGATGTGAATTTGTTTGCTGTAGTTCAAGATATTGGTCATCGATGTTATCGTGCCCGTCATCTCCATCGTGGTGAAGGGTGACACTGTTGAATTCTTCGAAAGGATCCGCAACCTCGCCCATGGGTGTAGCCAGCCCAGAGTCCAGGGGCACGCCCTTGGCCTTTGCAGCACTAATGTCGACACTCTGACTTTCTTTCACGTTGCGGAAATTGGGTGTCTCAATGCCGCGACCTTGGTTGGGCACAATCGGAGGTTTCATGTGGCGCAGCAACGCCCAGGAGGTGGTGCGGAAGAAGGGGTGCGTCTTGACATCGGACGCACCAGCCCGCGAACCAAGGCGACGCAGCTCATCTTTGATAAGTAGTTTACGAATCAAGGATTTGCAGTTACTAAGATTCGTCAGCACCAAACCAGTAGATAGAGTGAATAATTGCTTACCCAGAGACCGGAGGTGCCCCGTTACCTTCTTGGAAAGGTACATCATCCCTCAGAATATTTGCGAACGTCGCATTGCGGTTCTTGCCCTTGAAAGGGGTCGTACCGTAAAGCATCTCGTAGATGAGAATGCCCAGCGTCCACCAATCCACTGCAGATGTGTGACCACAACCCTTGATGACTTCTGGTGCAATGTACTCTTCAGTACCGACAAACGAATTGGTTCTGAAGTTCGCGATACACGATTTAGTATCAATCGTAGGGAGATTGCTAGACGATGCACCGTTTCGGCCGACGATCATAGTTGGGCGACCTCCAGGATCTGACTGCTTGGACAAGTCGAAGTCAGACAACATGATATGGCCAGACTGATGCAGCAAAATGTCTGAACCGGTTAGCAGAAGCAATAGAAAAAGGGAGAAGCATCGCACTCTCTGGTTTCAAGTCACGATAGATGAAGCCCATAAGATGGAGGTATTCAAGCGCAGCCGTGACTTCAGCTGCATAGAAGCGAGCTGCGTCTTCGTCCACACACTTGTTGGGTCGGGTTTGAAGAGCACGGAAGAATTCACCACCGCTGCAGTATTCCATGCAAAGGTACAGGTGATCTTCCGACTGGAAGGAGTGGTATAGAGTAACAATAAAAGGGTGGTTGCTGGTCGCGAGAATCTCCTGCTCGGCAAGAGCGCGCTTGATTTTGTTTCGCTTGATCATCTCCTTCTTGCTCAACACTATTTTTTGTCAGCATGTTGAAAAAATCAACGTAAGCACTGGTCGTACCCTTCATAGCATACAACCGACTCGACTTCTTCTCGCGCACCAAGTACACCTTGCCTACATCGCCCTTGCCAATCAACTTGATCTTGTCGAAGCTGCCGGGGCCGACTTCGACATTGCGAACCTTGATGGAATTGGAGCTGTATGTCCTTCGGAATGCTACCGAATTGCGAATTTGGCCAGGAGACGGGATGCCTTTCGTAGGATCGGCGGGAATAAGATGGGTCGGGTCGGGTACAGCCGTTTCTACCATACTAAGTGTAGAAGTGTTTGGGTGGTGCACCAGAGGTTGCTTGCCCAATTCTGCAGTCTGCGGCCTCTCGGACGAGTTTCCCTTGGAGAATAGTCCCTGGGCATTCGGGGCAGACGCTACTCTTCGCAGCTTCCGAGCTAGCTCCTCCTTCCCGGCCGTCGTGGCCTGGTCATCGGTGCCATCGGCGGTTTCTACCTTTGGAATCGGCGGCGTATCGGGCGGCGAGGGCGGCACGCTGCCTTCGTTGTGATGGCGCAGGGCAGGGGGCCCCTGGTGGATGAAGTACGGATTGGCGTGCGCGGTGGGAGAGACGCCATCGTCGAGGGGGTTGCCTTCGCTGGCAACGGTCTGCGAGCGGTTGCGAGAGATGTGGGGGATGAAGCGCGACTGACGGAAAGAAGACTTGGAGTCGTTCTTGGGGGTGCCAAGGCCGCTGCCCTCGTCTGAGGCCTTGCGATCCTTGTCGGCGTTGTTGCTGTTGATGCGGAAGAAAGCCTTGATCTTCTGCGAGACCTGGCTGTTGCTGCCGTTGACCTGCTTGTTGGATGACAACTGCAGGCCGGAGAAGGTCCTCTTCTCCGACATGGTCGTGTTGTTGGGGTTGCTCGAATGGAAGAGATGGGTCATGGCCGCCAACGGGCGCGAGGAGGATGCCAACGGCGTGCTCTTTGCGTGTAGCGGGAGACAGTCGTGCGGATGGCGTCGTGCTGTTCAATGTGGATCTAGTGGGCCATGCCTGTCCAGTGATGTCGATGCCGTCCAGGGTCCCGGTCAGTGCTGGAGTGGCTGGTGCGAGCGGGAGGGGAAAGAATGGAGCGTCGCCGCACAGCGCAATCGGGTCAACGTGTTAGGCGGGTGTGAAGGCGAGGTCGGAGGGCATATCCAGCTGAGCGGAGAAGAGGTAGGCTAGACGGTTGGCTTGGATGGTGCTTGGGAGAAAGCGCAGGCCAGACGTCGCAGCGCGGCAAGCCAAAGTGGGGAAGGAGCCGCCCAGGCGCGCCTTTAAACTCTCCTACTGAACAGCCCCTGCCGGCCGCCTCCAGGGTGTCTCTGGTACGGTACGGTACGGTGCTGTGCAGTGTGCATGTACCTTTCCCTACAACCCCGAGCGACTGCGCCGTCCAGGCCGGTGCATTGTCAATTGCTGCATTTGCAAGCACCCGTACAGTCAGCCCAGGGGTGTGCTGGCCCTCTGAACATGTCCGCCCACCACATGTCCGTGGCGGCTTTGCGCTTGCGCCCCTCACCCGTGTCAGTGTCCCCCACGGATTTACCGTCCATCTCTTGGATTTATCAGCAACGGGAAATGCCACTGCTCGCCCTGCCCTTCCATCCGCGACCTGTCTCGATGGCATCATCCCGGACGCGCAATCGCCTCCTGACCAATTGGCTCGGCTCTGTTCCTGTCTGTAGAGCCAGCCCGAGCCTCACCCGCACGGCAGCGAACGAGTCAACAGTATCCAGGTGTGCTCAGTGCTGGACCCGACACGCCGTCCGCCAAGCCATCTCCTTCTAGAATCCTGCCCCGAGCAGCGTCTAGCACCAACGCCGGTCTTCTCGCCGCTCCACAACCGCCGTTGATCTTCGTTGTCTCTGCTCTCGCAACCCTCCCCCATGACATCACCGTGCAATCCATCTTCCAAATTCCACAGTAGCTAGTCCACCTACTCCATAGTGCGCGGCTCCATTTGCTAGAAACCGCCAAATCGGTATGCCAAGTCGGTATATTCGCTTCATTCACCATCCTCTGCCATCCCTGCATCCTCCCATGCAAGTCACAGTGAACGAGCTCCCATTTACACGTCATGTTGTACATTTCAAGATACTACATATAAAACCATGCCAAACGCCTATCCATGTTCTCCAAATAGAAGGCTACACAAACCGACAGACGGCCTGACAGATAAGACGCATCATCCAGCTTCACCGTCCGACACGTCCCACTCAGTCCATCCTTCGATCCATCGCCATGCCAAATGATATCGTTATAAAAGTAGCCAGGTATAATATAACCCACGAAAACCGCCATCGCCATACACAAGCTTTCACTGTGTAGTGATGATTCCACACCTGTCCGTACCAAAAGTAAAGTTGTGGGGATGCTCGTTGACGGAACATTACGAGGGAGAAGGGAAACCAAAAAAGAATTCCAAGACCGGGTTAGCTATACGTGCTCTGGGTAAGCCGTACGTCGCCTTCAGTTGTAATGATGCTGGCAATAGACTGCTTCAACGGCAAATCAAACCAAGGAAAGAGAAAAGAAAGCCACAGAGCCGTGAATAGTGATACGACTTGATCTTGTCTCAGCTCAAGATCGCTCTCCGTACGAGGCTTGAGCTTTCTTGCGATCCAGAACCATCTTTTCCTCTTCGTCTCTGAGCTGTCCAAACCGCTCGCGCCATTTCTTCGCGCGCTCTTTCTTCTGCTCCGGTGAGAAGTTACGCGTGTCCTTCTTCCTACCCTTGCTGCCTTTTCGTTTGAACTTGTTGGTGACTTGCTCAAGCCTGGCCTTAGCCGGTGAGTGTTCTCCCGACTTCTTGGGCGATCCGGGTGTGTTCGATCGGGATAGAGCAGTTGAGTCACTCCGCTCATCTGGCGCTGATTTGAGCGGCGATGAAGTCGCCTTTTGTTTCCCTTTGCTTGACGAAGGCCTGAAACACGAAGCATCCTCCTCGATAGATGCCATAGAACGCGAAGTGTCGGTTGAATGAGCCCCTGCTACAGGACCCGACACAGGCAGTTTTGGCTCCGCATGCGCTTGCTCACTGATCTGGACATCGCAGACTAAACCGGCCAGGTCATCCATGGCACCGTCAAGACCCGACACGCGCTGGTTGGCCATAGGCCGATTGCGATACGTGGCGCCCGCCTCATAATATTTGACGCCATGATCCTTCAAAGCCGTATCATATCGTTGTAAAGGCATCGGCGCTCCGTGATTGCGGTTGCCAAGTTGGTTGCCAGAAAACTGCCTGAGTGTAGGGTCTAGTATGACGGCCTCCGCACGGGTCATACTACCTTTCTCTATCTCCTTGTTCGCTGCACTGTGCTCAGTAGATCTCAATTCAGCTTGCTGGTATCCGATAGGGGCTCTGTCAGATGTGCTAGCCGTGTTGATATACGCGTTGGGCGTCGAATTGCGGAATCGTTGCTCTTGGTTGGCTTCGTTGCGAAGGCTGTACATCAGTGGGGAATTTTGCATTGGGTAGGCTGCATCCTTTCGGACATCATTATTAGAATGGATCCTCGCAGAATGGATATTTTCCCGGTTGTTGACATGCGACTCGACTTGGTTGAATGTCATATTTACCGCAGAGTCATGAGGTTGAGAGCTAGCCACCAGGCCACGGAGCGAGCTGTTATGGCCCTTCATGCTTTCATCCTGAAGGAATTGAAGAAGTCCCTGAATATACCCCTTCAAGACGTCTGGACAGTCTGGTATCCCGATGTGGTCATATCCAGCTTGAAACCCCTCTTGGTATGTAGAGGGTGCATGTTGGACTGGCTTCGAACCCAATAGCCATGCCTCCTCTGTAGCGAACTTTTGGTCGGCTATTTTGCGTCCGGATATAGCTCCAGATAGCATTGACTGCGTGGTGTCAGTTGAAATGGATGGTTCATGATCGTCTGTAATTACCGCAATCTGGGGGTCAGCAATTTGTCGAAACGAGCCATTAGGAGGTTGTTTTCCAAATGCCTCAGGCCAAGAAGTGAGTTTGGCAACAGTTTTGTGGCTTGATCGACTGGAATTACCCCCATTCCAAGGGCTGGCTGGCCAATTTTTCTCCGGAGTCGAAGGAATGACCGGGGTCTCTTTGTTACCCGCTCGTGTCTCTGCCAATTGCGGTGCAACTCGAGTAGACGAATGCTCATGCGTGTTGGTTGGAAAGAAGTCCGTCGTATCAATACTTGACAGACTAGGCTTTTGAGACAATGTTCGACTTCCCTGCTGATCTGACTGAGAGATGCCATTTGCCCGCCATGGAGACCTTTGCTTGTGGGGCGATGG
This sequence comes from Pseudopithomyces maydicus, assembly GCA_026873275.1. Classification (NCBI taxonomy): domain Eukaryota; kingdom Fungi; phylum Ascomycota; class Dothideomycetes; order Pleosporales; family Didymosphaeriaceae; genus Pseudopithomyces; species Pseudopithomyces maydicus. The sequence continues at coordinate 1,517,798 of JANTUC010000010.1, read as the reverse complement.
AGTATTTGGAACGGCTTCTTTGGATATCGAGATTGGCTTGGTGACCGGCTCATATGTTGGGCTCTTGGGATCGAGTGCCGGCTTCTTCTTCTCCTCTGGTGGAGCCTTGATCTGGATCGCGTGAGAACGTCGACTGGCAGACCCAGGAGAATGTGGTGTCTGAATAGAATTTTGCACGAAAGGTGTAGGTTCCGAGGTCGTCATGTTGTGATAGGCTCCAAAGTGTGATGGAAACATCATCATGGGCGGAAATGAAGGTGTGCCTTGGAATCCATACAGTGTGGGGGGCACGGCTTGCTGGAACTGAGGAACGAATGCAGTTGGTGGAATCGAAGCAGGTGCTGATGCGAGAGGAGCTGTATAGCCGTGAGACTGTGCAGAGGCCGCAATGCTGTTCTCGGTAGCTTCAAGTGTGCTAATCTGCTTGCGCAGGGCATCAAGCTCTATAATCAGGTTCCTCTTCTTCTCAATGATACCTGCGCGCCAGGAATCAGTCTGATGACTTGCTTGCAGCACCTCCGTCTGTTCAACGGTGCGAAGCTCTTGTTTCTTCAGCGTCTGCTGTGCCCTCAAAGCCGAGAGGTCCAGAGTTGACAGCGGGGTGGGCGCTCGCGGCGGAGCTGCAGATGTGCCGTTGAAGCTGCTTTGTGTGGATAGCGTAGACACAGGCACCGATGGTTTTGGTGCAGGCTCCAATGTTGCGGGAGGCAAAGACGAGTTGGCATTTGTCGCGTCGAGTGCGGGAAGTGCATAGGCTCGGTCGCCGACATAGAGAACTGGGCGGCTTCCAATGACCTCCAGACGGGGAACATTGTTACCGTCAGTACGCTGTTGTTCGACCATGGCGCTGGCGAGTGGCACTCCCCGAGCTGCAGTTGGTTTGATCGTGCTGTTGACGAAGCGGCTGTTCAACGCAGGTGGCATGTCGCTTGGGACGATACGGCCGCCAGCAGTAACTCGCATACCTGGAGGGCTACCGTGTTCTTTGAGAAGCTTCTCGGCCTTGCCCCGCTTGATAGAGGGTGAAGGTGAGGGCTTCTTGATGGGCGCCACTGGAGTAAGTGCAGGTGTAATGGAAGAGCGAAGACTCTTGTTCGAAGACGCAGCAGCTAAAGTAGCCGACGCGGAGGGTCGTAAAACGTGCTCTGTCCAAACAAACGGATCAGTACTCGCTTCACCGAAAATAACGGCCAGCTAAGGCGCAGTTATGACTAATCAAAATGTGCTTATCAGTGTTGTGGGGTTCTCCAGGTGACAGCGTTCGAGGGCAAGGGCAGCTAAAGAGGCGGTAGAGGTGAAGAGCGGCGCAAGTTGAAGGCAACACCCGTATCCCTGTCACGAACCTTTGATTACGTCCTCATCAGCAAACTTCTCGATAGACACAGCAGACTCCGAGACGGAGTCTCTGAGAGCGAGCAGCTCTTCCACCTTATACGACATGGTGGGCGGTCCTTCACTCTGTCCAACACTGGACGAAGAAGCCTTGTAGCGTAGGTTCAAATGACTGAAAAGGCGGATCAGGCAGCAGAGGACGACCAAGACGTGAGATGATTGTGATGCGAATATCCTAAGAGATATCAGAACAGACCCTTGATACGAAATGATCACTATGATGTATCAACAAAGGTCTGCCAACGTACCCCGAACCAGGATAGCGAGGTTCTATGCGAGCGAGTGTGCAGCTATCCAAAAGCCGAAACGCAGCAATGACAAAAGAAGAGCGGAACAAGAAGACGGAGACAAATGAGTGTGTTGAAGGTCGAGAGAAGATGCGCGCTGTGGGAAGGGTAAACATGCTCGCGTGCCTGCCGTAGGGCCGCATGTTTAACGGAAAGGGGAAATGGTGGCAACAGAACGACGGAAGAAGCATCGTGAACTGAGGTAATGGTGTTGGAAAGCAGGGTAGCCACTCTTCTTTGAGGCATGCAACTGCCTTGCACAAGAAAGGCAAGGACTACTCAGGGCAAGAACGACAGTGGAACTTCTACCATGAGGAAAGAGGGTTAGATGAAAAGATATAAGAAAACATATTCATCGTGCTCTGAAGTTTGTACAGTACGGGCATTTGAGTTCTTGAGACACGAAAGACTGGAACCTTCAAGAGAAATGTGATTGACCTGCACAGTGGACAGTGTCCATGAACAAAATGATTCCCCTTCTCTTCCTTCCGAAGAAGCATTCGTATAGACTATCATACCTTGTACCGACGTTGAATTCGTGGACAGGCTAGTTCCGCATCGCTGTAACGCCGTTCGCTATGCGCAGAAACCCCATGATCAAAAACCCGGCCAAAAACAATATCGTCAATACCTACGGCTGACCCTAGAACGGGGTGCCGGCTCGAAGGCATCTTCGTCGTCAGATATTTCGTCCTCATCCTGCAAATGCATTAGTTGTTGTCTTGGATGACTTCTCGCTGTGTATGAACTTACCTCTTCCATCGCCCTAGTTGCTCGCGATGCAGCTGCCCGTTGGGTCGGCGCACGCTGTGTAGATGTTTGGGAGAAGTTCAACGTCGACTGTTTGGTCGCCGATGCCTTCTTCGTTCGAGCCGCGGGGGTCTTCTTCACGGGTGATTTGGCGCGGGCTGTGGCCCTGCTGGCAGGCTTCTTTGCCGCACGTCGTTGACCAACGAAAAGGTCCTCGGCATCTGATTCTGATGGCTCTTCTCCGTTGTCCACATCGGGCTCGATCGTTATCACATCATCATCTGACTCGTCATCCTCCTCTTCTTGTACTGCTGTCTTCCTTCCCCGAGTCGCTTTCGAAGCAGGTGCTTTCTTGGCTGGAGTCTTTTTTGAAGCAGCAGTCTGACGCGTAGTACTAGTGCCTTTGGCTCTTCCTCTAGCTGGCTTCTGTTGCGGCAGTGACGGAGCCTCATCTTCATTATCTTCCACATTCACCGAGTTCTCGTCGAGCCCTTCGAAATCGCTGTTCTGCTCTTGTACCCTAGATGGACCCTTCCGCTGCGATTTCGTCAGTATGCTGCTTCGATCATCGCCTTTCAATGTTACCTTTCGGCCCATGTTTCCAGTTGCGAATACATCTTCCAGCTGACCCTTCCACTCTTCCATTGCACTGTTCATATCATCTACATCCACATCGTGAGCTTGCATCAAATGCTTTTGCTGGGACTCCAAGCTCTCCTTGACGAACATCTCCATGGCATGTTTGTCGTCCTTGTCAACAAACTGGGTAACGGCATCCCCGAAGGAGTTCTGTGGTAAGATTGAGAGTGACTGAGCACTCAAAAACTCTTTGACCAGTTTCTCCACTTTGACCGTGTCGATCGAAAGCTCTGCCATAACCGACTCGTCTGGAAGCTCTACAGCTGCCTTTGCCGCTTTGGTCCCCGCTTTGGTCCCCGCCTTTTTGTTTCGGTGGAACAAGACAACATCATTAACGTTCGCAACCTTGCCATGGTATCTATTCGACAGCCGCTGGGGATTTTCAATCTTGAATTCGCCCGGGTCAGGAGCAGAGTACTCCACACGTAGGCGGACAAGAGGAAGCGGAATCTCAATATTTTCGTCCTCGTCTCGATCGTCCTGCAGTTCAAGCCATTCCCGCTGTGCCTCCTCGATCATTTCATCGATGATCCCACATACGATCTGGGACACCTTGTTCTTGTTCTCTATAGTACGCCACAATTTCTTGTCAATCACTTCCTGCTGTTCTTGCAGTACAATGTCCCTCATGATGAAAGGCCGCACGGACTTGAGTCGAATCGGCTCGCACCAGAATTTGCGTTTATCCTGGGTGGTATCTATGCTGATTATAGCAACGTGTTTCGGCACAGCTTCTCCATGCATCAATGAAGTGGCAATTGAAGATCCGGGTTGGATGACTTGGAAACCCATTTCGGGGTTGAGCCGTGGCTCAATAAGGCACTCGTGCTCATGACCCCAAATGACCAGGTCAAGGAATTCTGGTAGGAAATTCTCGGGTAGATAACTCGTCGGTGTGTGCGCAGCGTGGTTTTGGTGAACTGTCATCAGGTTGAACCATTCCCCAGTCTGAACATCTGGCTGGAAGAATTTGACGTCGCCATTCCGCCATGTATGAAACAAACGCTCATCTCTAACATTGCTCAGTCCGTAGAGTGCCAGTTTGGTTTCGCCTTTCTGGAGTAACACTGGCTTGACGGATATGTCATCGATCTGAGAGGTGCGGCCGTAGTAATTGACCAAGCCAGACGCCTGAAGCAGATCCAAGGGGGAATATTGGCCTTCTCCAGAGGGGTCATCGTGATTTCCATGAATTGCAAATACTGGAATTGCGACGTTGATGTCAGGATCCTCGTAGTTTACGTGATCGAACAATCCGCCGAAGACCTCGCTCGCATCGCTTAGCATTTCTAGCTCGCATGGTTTATCGCCCAAGCAATTCATTCGCAATGATTGGGTCACATGATACATGGACATCCGTGAAGGTTTGTTCTCGTGGAAGAGGTCGCCGCCGTGAAGTATCATATCCACGTCATGCTCTTTGGCCAGGCACATGGCTTCGTGAAAGGACTTCCAGCTGTCATCCCTTCGTACTGGATCGCGCTCTCCGTATCCAACATGACTGTCAGTAGCCACAAGGATTCGGATCACATTCGGACCTGACAGACGCTTGTCAGTAAATGCCTCCTCCTGTGTAGAGGAAGGGCTACCTTGGGGCGGGGATTGAGAAGGCATCGTGAAGCTGCACTGCGAGTGTTTGGAAAATGGAGTGATCCGAGGCGTGCTTAAATTTTACGCTCTCGAGGTTCACGTCAAACGGGCCTCATTCGCAAGAGCAGGACCGCATGGGCCGTTACTTCATGAGGTCGCGTCGCGTTTGCCTGGAATCGCGCCAAGAGAACCCGCTGTCACGTGGAACTATCCCTGCAACTTACCCGTCGGCGTTGGTGCGCCAAAAACGTCAAGCCAACGCTGTGTTCTCCTCAGCAGCAGCAATAATGCATCCCACTCGGGCGCTCTTTTCGCGTTCGGTCTGGAAAGGTATGCGGAACTGTTATTTGTATCCCTGGCATTGCTAATCCGCTCTTTCCAGGACCTAATATCGTGCCGTAAGTCGATCGTGGAAGCCTTCGACGCTCAACTCAGAACCCTCCAGACTCCCTATCTACCAACTGCTGCCCGGCCAAAAAGCGCCCCCGATCAAGACGCAAGCACGCGCTGCCACTATTCTTCCGATTTTCGTGGGCCACAAATTCCAGATTCACAATGGCAAATCCTACACGGACATTACCATAACAGAGGACATGGTCGGACGTAAGCTGGGAGAGTTTGCGCCGTACGTTCGCCCTGCTATTCATACGCTCAATAGAAGAGGTGTGCTGGTCCAGGAGCTAATATCTTGATATAGCACACGCAAGCAATTCACGTACAAGCAGACGAAGAACAAATAGAGAACGGGCCGAGGATGCATTCAAAGGAGTTATGGGTATCATTTTGGGGGGCTTGCTGCTCAAGTCCCTTGTATAGTTACTGTACAAAATAGCATAGACCCAATTGTGATGGGTAGCAATGCAATAGCTAACTTCCAACGCCAACGCCTGTTATGCTGCGAATGAATCTGGGTTATGCCCTTTCGATCAAACGTGTTTGAACCAGTGGGGAACCGCAGTCGCATCGTTCTGAAACGGCCACAGCCAGAATGGCGTCGTTGCGCCTCATAGTGTTAGTGTAGCCAGACAGCAACCCGGGGAGCAGCTGTGTGGCGGCCTCCATGTCGTTCCTGTCATAAGAGTAGCGGAGTAGGCTCTTATCGGTAGAACTCTCCGCGCTTGATGTTGACGCCGTATTCGCCAACCGCCATGCCCAGATCTTCCATGGTGAGGACTGTTCTACCTTGTCCACCACCCTGTCCACCTCCACCGTAACCTGCACGCGGCGCACCCAGGGCAAGGTCCTTGGCTTTCGCGCCGGTGTCCTTACCTCCTTGCGCTCCACCCGGTACGGCTGCGCCCTGAGGCCCGGCACCGCCCGCTAGTCCGCCCATGGGGTTGTTGCTTGTGGTGTTGGAGGCTCGAATGCGCGAGAACTGGTATGCATCGGCGGCAATATCGGCGATGAACTTCTGGGTCGCGAGCGCAAGGAGACGTGCAAGATGCGGCGAGGTTTGGGGAGGGGGCGGCAGGCCGGCGCGGGTGAGGTAGTAGTTGGTGACGGCATCAGGTATCTTAAGGGTAAGCAATGGTTCCCCCAGGAGCGGGGCATGACATACAATAGGCGCGTGGTCGTCCATCTTGGACAAAAACTCCCGCAGGGTCGCGTCCTTCTTGGCAGGAATGCGTGCCTCCATCGAGTTCTCCGCGACGCCGTTGCGCTGCGGTGCCTCGGTATCGTTTGCGCCGTCGAGGTTCATCGCGTCAGGCTGGGTGCCCTCTGGCACGATTTCCTGGTCCACGACGGTGTCCAAGTCGTCGATGTTCTCGGCGTCCGCGTTGGGCGGCGGCTGCGTGTTGTCGGCCATGCTGGTCTGTATGGTGAAGTTGACTTGGCAGACGGGGCAGTCACAAAGGTTTGGGTAGGTTGAGGTGCAGTGAGCGCGCGACCGCCTGGCGGTGCGGAGGTCGGAGCTCAGCCACGGCACCAATCAGCGCGCACCGCCACTTCACTACAGCCTGGAGCCCTCAACGCATACATACATACATCCCAATAATCGCTGCCTAGTATTTCTGGTTCACTGTCGGAATAGCCCTGTCTGTGAAAAAGGCAGAATGAATGTCGCAAACCATGCTTCTATATTCACCGTTTGTTACTCCACTTCCCGGTTGACAGCCTGTCACCTGTCCCCAGCAACTGTGCAACTACCATTTCCAAGGTAGCCCCTCATTGCTTCTTTAGTCATACCAACGGTAGCACCTGATTCAACTAGCTGATACAAATACATCAAGCTGAGACCAGGGTCTGACTTGTAGCCCGCAACGTTCTACCACTCGCACAACACGAGGCTACTTAATTTAGACATCTCGGTCTTTTGTTCTACTTTTATTGGGAAATCATCACCATGGCTGGAGCCGGTACAGGCCTGCTTTCTCTCCCACTAGAACTCCTCGAGAAGATTTTCCACAATTTGGACAGCATCGAGGATGTTCACCACTTCGCACGCATGTCAAAGAAGACCTATGATGTTATCCGCCTGCCTTCGGCTTACACCGACATCATGCGAGACGTCATCGGGTCTTCTTCGCAACACAGATTTGACATCGTATTATGCGACTTGCTCGATATCCACCGCCGCATAGTAGCTCGTTTTGCGGATCATAACAATCACAGTCAACTACACCTAGCGGCTCGAGCAGATCAACTAGAACCCGGATCCATCGAGGCTCAACTACTTACAGCAGTTACTGATCAATGTGAGTTCGGAACATGCAATAAGTGTCTACCAGACGATCGGGTCCATGAGATACTAGCTCGCTATCAGGGACTTCGAGTTTTGGAGGATCTGTGGCTCATGAGGCCACTCAGCACCGACGATCTTGTGGCAGTCGAGCAGACTGTGGACCAGCATGAGCTCGCTCATGCGCATCAGACACTCTTAAAACAATACGAAAACTTCAAAGACGGTGTCTCTACCGTTGCCCCTCACCAATCTATCGTGGCGACATCCTACACAAGCTTTAACCCTGACCAACGAGGCCGCTTCCACGCTGCTCTCATATCAACATGGGCTTTGAATGAAATTCGTTGGATATTCACACAATTTGCGTCACAGATCAATCAGCCCGTCTCCATGGTTCAGTTGAAACTTCTTGAATCTTGCAAGACCTTGTTCGAAAAGCACAAGACCGACAAGCCCATCGTAGATGAAGCAGATCGATGTGCAATATGGCAGTTTCTATACTCACACATGCTACCCCTATACGGATCGTTTCTGGCAGACCAAAATTGCTCCAAATTACCTCTTACGTTCCCCTCGAACTTCGGTACAAGTCAACACAAAACTCGAATGTTCCAGCTTTTCATGTTGGCCGGACAAACATACCTGCAACCTCCTGATCTTATCGATCTCGCAATACGTTACCAAGTGTCCAAGAAGAGACCATACCCTGAACTCAAGATCCCATCCTCAACAGAGATGCATCAACGTCCTTCAAGGGAATTTCGGTTCCGATCCGGAACGAATTACGACATGGGAATACCTAATCGTGAACAACAAGCCATCGCACACCTCAATGTTATCTCATATACGACTATCAATCAGAGTGTAGTCTCTCCCTTTACTCGCTGGGTGGCTCAAACGCCCAGCGGCCTGTTTCCAGCAATTGATGAATCGGGTGCGTATTTTCGGGAAGCAATTGTGGCCAAATTTATAATTGGAGTACAATGTGATATTCAACATGACATTCGCAGGCAAATTGCATCGGGGGATATGAAACTCAAATGCCAAGAAAATTGGGCTCAAGTCTGGTGGGAGGTGTGGTGGTGGGCTAACGGTGAAGACAAGGCCAGAGCTAAGATCGAGAGATGGTTGCGAAAGTGAGCAATTAGAAAGAGAAAGCATTGCAGGATTAAGAAACCACGTCAGTAGCCCTGGAACAACTGTCTCTGGGGATCGAACGGTGAATAAAGCAGCCGCAACAATCTCCTACTTGGCGAAGACATGAAAAAGAAGAGGAATCGATTATCACTGACTCGTTGAACCCGATTCGCCAAGATGGAACTCGGTTGGAAAGTCAGCATCGATGTTCCGCCCAATGCGGTGATCTCCAGAGCTCGCAGTGGCAAGTCTGGGGTAGCGTTTAGACCTCGGCATCTGAACCCCAGTTCCCCACCCGTGCATGTCGCTCGACCTGACCTAGGGTCAGCACAACCGCTTATAATCCTCGACCTTATTAACAATGTAATACCACGTTCTTCGCGGCGTAGCCAACCGCGCCATATACCACAATTTACCCTCTGACAGGCTTGGAACCATCCAACTCATCGTTCACACCACCGACCACACGCCCAAACCTCCACAATGTCCTCCTCACCCATCATACCCTTCTCGGAGCCGCCCTACCTCGCCGGCCTCCCATCCCCCTACTACAAACCCACCCACCTCAAATGGCAAAAAGCAGTCCGCCAATTCATATCCACGCACCTCCTCGACTCGGCCCTCCAATGGGACACGGACGAAACCGTTCCCCCCCACGTCTTCACCACCTTCGCCGAAGCAGGCATGCTCCTGCCCTCGCTCCCCGCGCCCCTACCCGCCCAATGGCTCCACCGCCTCGGTATCCACGACATCCTCGGCGCCGTCAAGGTCGAAGACTTCGACTACCTCCACACGCTCATCTACTGCGATGAGATGGCACGCACGGGGCTTGCGGGCCCTAGCGGATCCCTCACGACGGGTATATCCTTCGGTGTGCCGCCCATCTTGAAATTCGGAAACGCCCAGCTGCAGGAGAGGTTTCTACCGGACTTGCTGACGGGGAAGAAGAGGACGTGTATCGCGATTACGGAGCCGGAGGCCGGCTCTGACGTCGCGAACATCACGACGACGGCGACGAAGTCCGCGGACGGCAAGTTCTACGTCGTGAACGGCACGAAGAAGTGGATTACGAACGGGATATGGGCCGACTACGCGTCGATGGCCGTGCGAACGGGGGGACCCGGTCCAACGGGGTTATCGATGCTGGTTGTACCGCTGAAGGGCCACCCGGGCGTGAACATGCGGCGATTGAAAGTCGGGGGTCAGGTTTCCGCGGGCACCACCTTCATCGAGCTGGACGACGTGCGGGTTCCGGTTGAGAATCTGATCGGCGAGGAGGGCGCGGGGATGCGGTACATCATGACGAATTTCAACCACGAGCGGCTTACGATTGCGATTGGGGCGACGCGGCAGGCGCGCGTTGCGCTTGCGGCGGCGATGGAGTATGTGCTGAAGCGCGAGGCTTTTGGGAAGACGCTGGTTGAGCAGCCGGTTGTTCGGCAGCGGCTTGCGCGGTGTGGAGCGATGCTTGAGAGTCAGTGGGCGTGGGTGGAGTCGTTTGTCTACCAGATGACGATGTTGCCCAAGGAGGTTGCGGATATCGAATTGGGGGGCTTGACTGCTATGGCGAAGGCACAGGCTGGTATCGTGTTGAATGAATGCGCGCAGTGTGCCCAGCTTTTGTTCGGTGGTAACGGCTACACGAAGTCGGGCCAGGGAGAACTTATCGAGAGTGAGTTATCATCATTTCAGAAAATTTAATCATCTGCTAACCAGTGCTACCAGGAATATACAGGGAGGTACCGGGAATCAGGATACCAGGTGGAAGCGAAGATGTGATGATGGACTTGGGAGTACGGCAGCTGGTCAAGAACTTCAAGAACAAGACAAAAGCGTTGGAGAGGCCCCAGGGGTCCTCGAAGCTATAGATTTTGAAGTTCAATAACCCATAGATATTGTACTACTAGACTTTATTACATTAGCTATGTTTTTCCTTGATGATGATTGGTTATAGAATCCCAATCTTCAAATTCAATGGTGTTGTATGGGGCCAAAAACTAGGGGTTCATCTATGCAGCGAGATGATTTTACAATTCAAAATGAGCGCTACACAACGCGGAAATACGCTGACTATCAAAATATGTCTAAGCTAACAATTTAAATGAAAGGCTCAAGTTAGCTGCCACCAGATTGCAAGATTAATCCAACTTTTAGATCGTCTATCTCTATCCCACACATTTCAGGTCATGTTCACATGGTCTTTACTCGTCATAAACGCATTTCTCTCCATAACACCTTCCTCAAGACGACTCATCTCCATCATCCGCCAGTGGCTCCCGTACTGGCGCCTTGTGCGTGAAGAAGATGAAGGACGTGGTAGCCACGAAAGCCGCCGCGGCCGCTAAATTCACCATCAGTTTAGTATACTTTTATCTCAAGGATCACTCCAACTTACCCAACGCACAACCCGTCCAGTAAAACCCCACACTCTCAGCCAACGCACCGCACACCAAAGGCCCCAGCAGCAGCCCTACCGCAAATGACATCTCAGTAAGCGAGAACATGCGCGAGCTCCCTCCACCCGGACCAAAAACCATCGGATCCTCTGCCTTCAGCTCATGGAGTATGGTCGTGAGCTGGAACGTCCCGGCCCCACGCACAAAGGAAGATGCGATCCCGATGCCGATGATGGTGGCAACGAACGCCGCTTGTCCTCGTGTACCGGACCCCACGCCTAGGAAATCGTCGTCGCCAGGAACGCCTGAGAACCAGAGTAGTGGCGCACATAGCGCCCACCCGATTGTAGTGGGCCACCGCAGGCCGATGCGATCGCGCATCCAGCCGACAAAGGGAGACAGGAACATGGATGGGATCTGCAGTCCGAGAAAAATGGATCCGATGGGCGCGGGACTCCAACCGAACGTGTTACGGAGGTGGATGGGGAGCGTTGCGTCGAAGCCAGAAAGCACCATGGCGAAAGCGATGACGTTGAAGATAGCGGCATATGTCTGGCCTCTGCGGAACATGATGCTCCAGAATGTGCGGGCTGAACCCTTGGTTTCATTCGTAGCAGTAGTGGGTGAAGGTGTGGATATTTCGCCGTTGTGCATCAGAGGCTCGGTCTCGCTGGTGGACTCTTGTGCATCTTTTTCATTTCCTCGATCCTCGACCATGGCTAATCTAGCGATGAAATCAATCGCCAGCAATGCCAGTGGAACAGCCCAAGCCGGCCAATATCCTGCACATGAGTCAGCCCGGGGAAAAATCTGGAGGTATTCAACATGGAAGCGCAATGGCTCAGCTCTATGTGTGAACTCGAACAAGCATGACTCACCGAACCAATCGAGCATCGCACCAGCAACAGCCGGTCCTGTCACAATGCCCGCCGTGATGAAAGAGCCAGCAAACCCCAACGCTTTACCCATATGCTTGCTTCCAGCAGCATCTGTCAGCATCGCAAAGCCCACAATCCACGCCCCCGTCCCTGCGACTCCCTGCAGAATCCTCCCAGCGTAGAGCGCCCATACCGACGGCGTGAGTGCCACGAACAGCGTACCGACTAAGCATCCCACCAATGAAATAAGCAACGGAATCTTGCGACTTGTGGTTGCATCGGCAAAGTGGCCGATGATGGGCGCAGCTGGAATGGAGATGAGTCCTAGGACTACAAGTAGTTCAGTGGTGAAGCGCTGTGTTAATGATGGGTCCTGGTGCAATCGATTTTCAATCATATAAGGCAGTATAGGGACAACGAAGCCGTAGAGGAAGTTTTCTGGCACAGCGTCAGATAATGACTAATACAATGTGGTTTACGGATGAGTACCAGTGAATAGGCCAAGTGTTGCTGTGAAGAGCAGCAAAGTCTTGGACTTGCGCCATGAATGGGGCGATGGTTCCATGGCGAAATCGAACACTTTGTATACAATGTAGGTTCAGTAGATGAGAATGAAGATATTGGTGTTCGTCTAGATGATAAGTGTGACTGTGCGATGCACGGGTCCCCGCTTTAATGGCCCGCGCTCGAGGTTGTAACCCAATATTGTATTCTTTGACTATGACGAGTTTTTACAAAGCACGTGCTGTCCAGTGGCTTTATCGCGAACTTGAAGGCTAGAATAAACGAATCAAATTGCCCATACCAGACACAGGATTCGTGTGCAATGAGTTCTGATGGCCGATCTTACCCTGGAAGATCAGTACCCTGCATAAACCTTTGACTCACAACCTTTGAGTTATATATCGAGGACACCCAAGCTGGTCCCTCCAACTACTATGGGCTCCGAAGAGTAAACTGTTGGCATTATGTTTGATCAAGACTGGAAGGTGATAAGGAAGTGAACTAAGTAATCGGAATGGGAGTAAGATTTTCCAAATAGTACTCCGATTCCGATGGTCCAAATTCCGTACTGACACATCAAGCGCGATAGCGCAATTCACTCGTATTTATATGCATGCAGCATACATACGAGTATTTCCCTGGCATCGTGATCTTGGAATTGTGAAGATTAGCACACATATGGACGTCGAAACGGGACCATACCACCAGTGCCTCGGCAAAAATCCATTTTGTCTTTATGCTGTGCTTGCGCTCCAATTTTTGCATGCATGCTATGTATACTGAGGCGTCATCTAGACCAAGATGTCTGACACTGCAGGGCCCACAAAGTGGGTAGACTGCACTGCCTCTGGAAACGATACGGACGATACTCCGTAAGATCGGCCCTGCCGGTCCCTTAATGAACCGCCGATGCAGCGCACATTCACTGGCAAATTGCTGCTACTCTTTCTACTCACCAGATGATATATTTGCTATTATGGGAACCCCGGATGGGAACGACTGTAACAGGTTGGACTATTGAGCGGAACGGAGAACGAGCCTAGTACCTGTGAAGCCTTCTCCGACTTTCCCCACGACGAGTCGTTAGTGGATGTGGGTTAGCGATGCTTGGACGGAGTACGACAAGGGTGTTCTAAGATGCCTAGCATCTAGTATCGTAAGGGCTGGATCGATCGACCAGTGAACGAAATCAAGGAAGACCATGCGACGGATCGTACTTCACACCGCCAGAGTGGTCCCGTGAGCGCTTTCGAGCCCTGGAGATTTTTTTGAAACTCGTAAACTAGGAAAGTCCGCAGGTTGGAGGCTGAAAAGGCAGTGGGTCCTGCGGCGGCAGTCTGTCGGCCGAGCTGGCTGAATCGTATGTGTTAGTAATGAGGCACTCTGCAATTAGCGATTCATTGGTTGTCCGCAAGATTGACGAAGCACCGCTTCGGTGCTCTACAAGAGAAGGAAGGTTATCATCATGCGCATGATAGATGAAGACGATGATAGGATAAAACAACGGCGGATTGGCCCGGGCGTTGACGGTCAAATCAGCCAAGGCTCGCACGAACCCAACAAGCTGCAATGTGCTGCAGCGCGTCGGATCGGAGACATGGTAAATTTGGACTGAGGTCATATGCGAGAGAAGACCGAGTGCTCCCCGCAGCCTCACCTCCAGGATCGCCGTCTGCCCCACACGTTCACGTCGTTCTCCTGAATGTCAATGAAGCGACTGCCATCTGCCGACCGTCGCCGAGCTCGGGTGAGAGGTGAGGGCTGAGACGACGACAAGTTGGACAGCATGACGGAAAGCGTCCATGAGGCTCAGCGAGGAGGCGACCCCTGGCGGGCGGAGAGTCTCCACTTGGCCGGGGTCAGCTGGTGATTGGGCGGTGCGGTTTCCTGCGGAAAAGGTGTTGAATTTTCGCCTTTGTGCCGGCTAGCAGCTCGGCAGAGGCCACGATGTTAGAGGTGTGGAAACTAGCTCGACGCCAGATGTCTCGAGACGGGATACCCTCTTCCGCAAAGCCTCAAGCGCGCGCGGGTAGGACGGAGGGCACATGACGGCGGGGAGAGATGCGAGCAGGAGCGCATGACTCGGGGCTGGTGTCCATGGATGGCTGCGCTGGCTGCGCTGGCTGCGCTGGCTGGTGTCAGTAGAGATGAAGCACGAGCGGTGACGCCAGCATGCACGCTGGGAACCGCGGCATGTCCCCTGCACATCAGCTTGGTGCTGGGGCGTGGGCGCGGGTTGGCTGACGGCGAAGCGGCCGTTTTGGTGTCTCGTGGGCCCGAAAATGCAACGGGGTCACCTCGACGCTATCCAACCCTAACCGCCAAGAGGAAAAGCGCCGACCATCCGCGCCCGCAGCTGTCTGGGGGCCTGGGGTACGCGCTAGCATCCCCACCGGAGAGGAGAGAGGCGTGTCATGAGGGATAAACGCAGCTCCATTGAATCGGCGGACGGGCCCAAGCTTTGTTCAGGCCTTTGCGGACAATCCACTATGGCGAAGCTGGCCTTTGATACATAATCGTGGGACCGCCCCTCCGCGCCTGCCCGGCCCTGGCATCTCTCCTTCCTCTCCCCACATTCCACCAGCCGCTGCCCCCATACAGCAGCAGACATCCGCAACCCACACCATGTCTGAAAGTTCGAATTCGCCCCCGTCCCAGCACGAGTTCCAGCAGCCCAAGCGGAAGGCCACCCACGCCGGCCTGGACGGACACACCACCGGCCGGTCAGTCAAGAGGAGGGCCTCCAAGGCGTGTCAGTGTTGTCGAGCTCGCAAGGTGCGCTGCAACGTCACCGAACATGGCGCGCCGTGCACGAATTGCAGACTGGACGAGGTCGAGTGCATCGTGTCAGAGAGCAGGCGGAAAAGTCAGTCTCCCACCCCAGATCTACATCCGATGGCCCGTCGCCAATTCCCTTCTCCCGACTTGCACAAACTTTTGAGGCCATGTCGTCATGCAAGTGGCCAGAATCAGCGGACCTGTTCCGCAAGCCACCAACCGCGCGTTCAATCCATCACGGCGCCTGCCAATCGTACCAGACGGCCCGTCTGCGAACCTGCTGCTGACTGCCATCCAGGAAGTGGAACAAAGAAGACGAGCAGCCCGCAGACAGCACAAACGCCCCAGCAGCCGGTGTTAGCCGCAAGCTCGCTTCGCGCGACGCCTTGGACAGCATCCAGAACCTGACCTCAGCTGCCTCGCGACGGTCACATGAGGCTGAGGCATGGCACGACGAGCACGTGCCTCACTCCATCTGTGCGTCGTGCACCACATTTGCCAGTTTCTGAAGTCACATGGGCTGACCTCGTACAGATCAGAGCCATGGGAATCGCCTGGGTTTGGCGGACCTGCACCGCCGCATGTCTGTGAACTCGCAGCATAGTAGCCTGCCCATGCTCCCATTCGCGCCCTTCACCGATTCGCAGCAAAGCGTATTTGGATATACGACGTCAAAGCCCGGCCCGGCCAACCTTCCATTGTTCATCAAGCCGCTACCTGCAAAAATCGGTCCGGATGAGGTGGCCTACCTGGAGAAGAAGGGTGCTCTGACCATCCCCACAGGCACCTTGCGCAGCGAAATGCTTCGTGCATACATAGAATTTGTCCATCCTTATATGCCGCTTTTGGAACTCCGGGAATTTTTGATGACGATAGACCAAGCTGATGGGAGCCTCGGCAAGGTCAGCTTGATTTTATTTCAAGCCGTCATGTTCGCAGGATCCGCATTCGTGGACATGCACCACTTGCGTGCCGCGGGCTATGCGACCAGAAAGGAAGCTCGCAAAGACTTCTTTCAAAAGACTAGGGTGAGTTACATTACCTTGCACATTCGCTTGTTTTACTTGGCTCGGCCGAGCCGTTCCTGCGTTGGCGTGCAGGCGGTACCCGCCCAGCGGATCTTTTGCCATGGCATGTGAACAACAACATGAATTGTGGATTTCCGTTATGAATCCTGCTAACGGGGCGATAGATTCTATATGATTTTGATTACGAGTCTGATCGTGTATCATTAGTGCAAGCCCTGCTCTTGTTGACATATTACTACGAAACCCCAGATGATCAAAAGGATACATGGCACTGGATGGGTGTTGCGACCTCCGTTGCGCACACTATCGGGCTTCATCGTAATCCAGATAAAACGAACATGGATAGCAAGCGCACCAAATTGTGGAAGCGTATATGGTGGTCTACGTATATGCGGGACCGCCTGATTGCGCTGGGAATGCGTCGTCCAACAAGGATAAAGTCGGAAGACTTTGACGTGCCCATGCTCACTCTGGATGATTTCGAGATTGCTGCCATTCCTGACTCCGTTTCCTGTGTCCCGGCAGACTGCCGTGTTGCGCGGGATGTTGGTATGCAACGCCAGTTGGCTATTATGTGCATTGAGAAGGCTCGACTTTGTCTTTGCATTTCTCACGTACTTTCAAAACAATATTGCGTCCTCAATAACAATCAAGGGCTGCAGAACGATCGGACTACGATGATGCTACTGCCAAAGAAGTTGGATCCGGAGACAAGCGAAGTCAAGACCTGCGATGAAGAGCTACAGAATTGGGTGAAAGAGCTCAAGGATGAAGCAAAATATTCAGAAGTCTCCACTGGAGAAAAGTCACTCGATGTGAATCGAGCCCTTTTGCATATGGTTTTCTTCACTACGCTTTCCGCACTGCATCGCCCGCAAGTTTTGCCCTCCTCGCACGGCGGGCCAGCCAGTGTGCCAGCAAAAACCGACGTTGCGTCAGACATTCTCGATGTGTCTCGTCGCAACGTACGTCGCGCGGCTTCTGCCATTACTTCGATTGCACAACAACTCGACCAGGCCGATCTTGTAAAATATTTGCCCACCACCGGTGTTACCGTTCTTCTTCCTGCTATTATCATTCACCTCTTGGATATCAAAGCGCCCGAAGAGGAAACACGACGTGCATCGCTGCGCGGTTTTTGTCAATGCATGGCCGTGATGGGCAAGCTGAGGGATTTGTATGCCGCAGCTGATTATTCAACTGCTTTCTTGGAAGCCGCCATCCGAAAAGCTGGGATCCACATTGCGCCCGCGACTGCGCAAACCCCAGGAATCGATGTTACAACCTCGTCCCTGGGCGTCAAAACTTCCCCGGTGACTTCTGTGGAGGATTTGGTCAACGCCGGGCGCAGATTGGACATGGCGACAATGCCGACCCCTGCCATGGTCGCATCGCAGCAATTGCAGCGTTCGACCCTCACTCCGCCCCCGGATAATGGTACGACGAATTTATTTATGCTTGAGAAGGCCGCTACGAATAATAACGTTACTGACGAAGAAGTCGCGCGTCGCCTCGAGACGTTCCTCGCGTCCACACCACCGGAGTCGGACCACGATCATGAGGTGATCCCGTCCATCACCATCGCCGAGGAGCCTGTGGCCACCATGGCGACGGCAGAGGCTACACCCTTCAACAAGTGGAGCTTGATGGATTTGCCGACAAACCCCTTCACCAATGGCATCAACCACCACCAGGACAACGAAATGCTGTTCAGCAGCCTCCCCATCTCGCACGATTTCGAGGACGGCGAATTCGATAGCTTGTTGAACTTGGACGCTGTGGGCGAGACATTCAATTTCGATGATACGATAATGGAGGACGTGGAGTGGATCGGACCAGGTGTGGGTCCTGCAGAAGAAGTTCTAAAAGCATGATTTTGATGCCGCGTCTTCGAGACACATATGCTTCGAGGTGTACACGGAAAAGTTCTCTCTTGTTCATTTTTCTCGTCTTTTCTTTTATTTAGAATGGGCATGGGATCCGGGGGACAGGACCTTTACGATTTACGACACAGTACTGGGCTATGATACCACTTGCAGTGCGCTTTGGATATTTGCATGGATACAGACGCACGCACACACAGATTGCGTAGGGAAATGAAAGGAAAGGAAGGGCATGACTTGACTTGACATTACTTGGTTTAGACAGACAGGGAGCACAAGCTATGGGTGTATACATGGATCAATCGAAATGCATCGCAATCTTTCATCACACCTTTCCATCTCCAAGATCAGTTCTTTCCCCGAGAAATATTACAAGTCAGGATAGAACACACAGATGACACGCAATCCACACGCCCCTCCCTCCAGAAATGTGGGCCTCACACTTCGACAACACACCCTCATCCCCATCTCCTTATCTATCTCCTACCCTCCAGCCCCACCATGTATCTTCCTAGTCTACTCCACTAAACTCGCCCATCTCCGTCAGCCCAACCGCTCACTCGCTCACTAGACTGCTGTAGTCTGACAGAATCTACGGTAAGTCCCGTACCATGTTTTAGCAGCCGCAGGGTACGCTCGGAATTCGACACCCGCCCGAGTCGCGTGGCGTGGCGTGGCGTGGTGGGGCGGGGCTGCGATGGGAGAGTTGACTAGGGAAATGTATAGTCTACCTACCTAGTGTATGTACGCCGCAGTCTAGGTCGTTAGATGCATTGGAAGTGGTGTGGGCAGGTGAGACTGGTCTGGAATAGTTGGACAGGGCCCTTGGTGGTCGTCTTCAAAGAGGTGGTGGTTGGATTAGAGATGGACAGATGGGCGGACGGACGGGTGGACGGATGGATGGATAGATGGATGGATGTAGCTAGGTGAAGCAACCAAATCAAGTTGGCAAGTCTTTCATACACAAGTAGTTAAATCAAGCATCCTATTAACACAAAATGCGAAGAAGCGAAATAATTGATTTTCTTTTTCTCGGTATTAAACATGTAACGGATATACGCATGTGGATGTATGTAGCTGGACGCTCGAACGCCGTGACTCTCTCGTCTTTCGTCTCCCACCTTCCCGCGTACCCATATCCAGGGGTCACGCCTGCCTCCCCTATTCCTCCCTTCCTTCCTTTACTCTCCTCTCCTCCTTGCGCAAGGAATCCGTCCATCCATCCCGAAGACCTCTAGAGTTGAACGGATATACAGATATACACAATACATCCCACCCATCTAAGAGAAGTTGACCTCACACACTCCTCGGCCCCCTTACCTACTCTACCCTACCCTACTCCTCCTGCGCCCACCGCCTCTCCCTCACGGCCATCGCCTCCCCAGCCCCCACCCGCTCCCCATTCATCTCCCGCTTCCACGCCCAATACTCACCCAACCGCACCTCGGCATACCCCGCGTAATCGAAGTCGATCAACGAAATCTGCGCCTGAATCAGCGCCCATATCCCCCAGTAGAAGCCCGGCACCCCGCGGAAGCAATCCACCTGCTCGAACAGCTCGTCCAGCTCCGCCTCCTTGAACCCGCGGTCCATGTGCATGCTAAAGCTGTACAGGTACTCGCGGAGGAAGGCGCGGCGCACGTGGCGCGTGGGCAGGACGCCGTAGTCGCAGTCGAAGCCGCCCCACTCGGCGAAGTGGTTTGCGATGTCAAAGGAGGCGGGGGCGGGGGTCGCGTATTCGTAGTCTATGAAGGAGACGGTGGCAGGGGGTTCGTTTTCCTCGGAGCCGCCGGATGCGCTGGAGCGGCGGGAGGCGGAGGCGGACGAGGGCGAGGGCTCAATGATTACGTTACCGCTGAGGAGGTCGCAATGGGCGAAGACGAAGGGGTTTGTGCCGCCGATGCCGGGGGTGCTGCCCAGCTGGGCGACGAGCCAGTGGAGCTCTCGTTGGAGGGTGTTGCGGCGGTCGAGTTGTTGGTTGGTGCTTGTGGGCAACTCGCGGATCCAGCGCTGCATCGTGGTCCAGACATTGGGGATGGGTTTTCCGGGCGTTAGATCTGCCATTGCTACGAGTGAAGCACGTTTGTTTGGGAGAGGAGCCATCTGTGTGGGGGTGGGACATGTTGTGCTGATGCTTGCTATAGGTAGTGTTGCATGCCATTCCCCGAGCCTCTGAGCCACTCCACGCCATACTTCTGGCCTGCGCAGGTCCGCGGGCGAACACACGGTGCCTTGCACGTACTTATACAGAAGACCGTTATCGAAGCGCGCGAGAAGAGCGGGCGCGAGACCGTGTCGGGCGAGCAGACAGTGCGACGACGTTTCCTCTGCAGCGTGTGTTAGGTGTGATTAGGCTGACGAGCAAGAGCACCCACTTTTGCGGTCGATCAGGACCTCCGTGTCCTTGCCGTATGCGCGCAGGAGGATGGCCTCGCCGTCTATGTCTGCCTTGGACAGCCCTGGCTGCTTGTTGATGGCCTTGAGCAGCTGCGGGCGCTGTGTTTAGCGGAGCCCCTTTTCGCGCACGCTGGAGGACGAGCGACGTACCGTATTCGTGATACCATCCGTGAAGCGCACAAACTCGATCGTGTCCTTTGACTCCCGCCACTCCGGCCGGAGGGTGAGAATTAGGTTCAGGGCCGAGTTGTGCGAGTCCTCGTACGTGTAGTGGGCTGGTATGTATCGTATCGATTCGTACGGGTCGAACGGCGAGTTTTCCGTCATGGTGCTGCGCCTAGCCATGGGTCAGCATGCGTGGCTTTTGCGGCCAGGTCGAGTCTGCCCATGACGAAGACTGAGCCGCGCGTTGCATGTGAAAGTCGAGATGCTGGCTGGCGTGGTGCATACAGCCGGCGCATGCGACTTACCTTGGAAACTGGAGAATCAATGCGATTGTTAAGGTCCTCCCAAGCGCACTGCGTGCCGACAGTAATTGCAAACTTCTTCTGGTGGGTTGTTGGTGTCTGCGCGAGGTCGTGTGAGGAGGGTCCAGGACTTTGGGGCCCCCCTGGTTGCTAGCCGAATTGACAAGGATGGGGTTTGTTAATTTGGAGCGCGGGGACCGGACCTTTGAATCCATTCCAGCCCTTTCATGGCCACTGACGTCAGGCGTCAGCCACATGCACCTGTCACGCAGCGTAGCCACACTTTGCCCTTCACCCTCTCTCGTCGTCACCCTCTTGTTAGGCACCCGCGGCAGGGAACGGCACGCACGGCAAGCACGGCTCGACCTACATCATTGCTTGGCCCTGTACCTGCGGGGTTAGATTCCACCTGGCAACTCACACTAAGTCAAGGGGGGCAGGTCATTTCACCCGCCGCGGAATGAGACACGTGCATGCATGTCTTCCTCGGTGATATTGCTGCTATGTGCAGAAATTTCGTGGACGAGCAGCTAGTCCTCTCAAAAGGTTACACGTCGCATCAAATGGTCAAGTCGATTATGAGACTACATGGACGGCTCAAACGTTTGATCAGCGATATTCGCAAGACAAAAAGTCCCACCCAGTGCATTGTAGCATAAACAACCCCCCTATATAAATAGCTAAGAACAAAAATACTTTGTACGGTATGTCAACAAATACATCAATCCAACAGAAGACCAAAATACTGCGTCCCAACCCAACCCTACAACACGCTTGAAACGACCAAAATGCCTCCACGGGATATATAACACACAGCAGCCCGCTACAAACGCCAAAATATCAACAGCTATGTATGTGTAGCTTTGTCCCAAGTCCATTCTCCAAGTGCGCCAATATCAGAGTGACCGGATATCCACTTCCCCTCCGATCTTTGTATTCGTGTCATGTGCTCGTCGTTCTTCTCAGCCCGTCCATCTAGTCATTGCAGCTTTCTCCCCGCGCCCCGTCTCATCTTTGACTTGTGAATGGCCATGCCCAAGTCAAGACTCAGACCTAGCCCATCGAACGTCTCCTTTCCCAGAGTTATGATCTTGACCGTGTTGCCAAACCCGACAGCCACGCTCTTCTTGCCCAGCCTGGTGATTGGCCCTGGGGCGGCGACGAACAGTTGCTCGCCGAACAGTTCATCCGTGTCGTCTTGGGAAGCGGAGCTCAGGGGACGAGAGCGAAACTCGCCGGAAATTGAAAGCGTCCAGGCCTCCCAGCCGTCATCGTTGGAATGGCCAAGAGGATTTGTTGGTGCAAAGGTGGACGTGGTCTTGTCGTGTCTTACGATGCGATCCTGCAGTGCAGCAATTATAGCTGAAGGTTCAGGCGGCTCATAAGCAAGGTCCGAAGTAACAGATGGGGTTGACGAGCTGCATCTTCGAATGCCGACTAGCCCTAGTGATGCAATGCATTCCCAAGACCCAACCGGTTCGACCAAGTGGACAACATCCTTTGCGGTAGCTAGACCCTGGCAAGTGTGATTTCCATTCTCAAAAGGCTTCCCTAAACAAATCAAAGATGTAGGAGAATCGCTGAGAGAGAAGTGCTGCATGATCAAGTGCTCACTATCCTCCTCTGTATACGCAACAGACAGAGTATGGACAGCTGGCGCGCCGCATTCGCACTGGCGCAGAGCTGAATGCATAACGCGGAAAGAGTGAGGTTTTGCATGGCCAATTTGGAAAGCGTGGATGAGTGCGCGGCTATTGAAGTCGAACACCTCTGCTTCTTCGTCCCGCAGTGCGAATATAAGACCAAGAGCGGGTACTGCCTCAATGCAGCGGATCTTCAATGGGTTACTGCCAGGTGGTGGTCCAGGGTCTAGACCAGCAACCACCTCTGAGGTCCGATCACGGTTGCCATCAAGCGTGAGGATATGAACTTCCCCGGTTCTGGTGACAAAGATGAGACTGAGATCCCCCTTCGCAGAGACATGAGTCTTAGCGCATAGAATAGCACTTGTGCATATCCTCCTGGTGTGATGGATGCCACCGCGAGTCTCAAATTCGATGAGATTCCCATTTGGTGTTACAAGAAGGAGCGTGGGAACATCTTGATCAGGTCGAGATATTGTTGCAAACGTGAAAAGGATAGGCACTTGTCCACGAAGGTCCACAGTCTGGACAGTAGAAAATCGTGCGGCCATGAGACTCCAGAGGCCTATAAGTCCATCACTGCTGCACAAGGCAAGGAGGGTACCGGCATCATCCATAGTGCTAGCGATGATTGGCCAGAGTCTCGGTTTGATGGCAGCTGTTCGTAGCACTGTTTGCCGGAAGCCATTTTGATTATGCAACCAAACTGACGTTGTCCGGTCAAGTGATATACTGGCAATATGTCCTTTGGGGGAAGATGTGAGTTGCACAATATCTAGCGCCTGGGCGCCGGATAATGTATCGACACTGAACAGGTCATCTTCGGTCTCCTCTTCTCGTACACCCTCAGGGAGACCAGACCAGAGCAGATAATTCATGAGCAGCGTAACGCCAGCTATGAGGAAGGCAACAATCAAGGCTGCAGAATACGCATGGCCTCGAGCAAAGTGACGAACACTCTCGGTCAGAGAAGCAGCTTTCTGCGGAATGTCTCTACCCGTTGCGTTTTTGGAAACGATGAGCAGCGGATCGTAGATCCTAGCGACGAAGCTATGCGCGTGAGGCTTGATGAAACCGAAGAGTTCTTTAGCTGTGTTATGATCTTGAATCCGTAACCAATCGGCCGGACTACGAGCCTGATTGATAAATGGAGGACTCCAAGTTGGTGACACTAAGGATCGGGATTGCCTTCGGAGAAGCTTTTGCTTGATTGTACGCATCGACAAGTCCCGTCCGGTGCTGTCAAAGAAGTGCCAGTTAATGGCCATCAAGAATGACAAAATGGCAACCGAGCCAGCATAACGCGTGCTGACAGGTAGTGTCCCCTGAAAGAATGCTAGGAACCAGGACTTCCGCTCTGTCCGACGGCTCTTTGCAGCCCGTTGATTCATGTCAATCCGTCCGAGCGAATCCGAAAGCTCCATGCGCTGTACATCCACGCTCAAGACAGCGATAAAAAATGTAAAATGAAAAGCCAAATCAAGGACAAGCGTAACGGCGGCGAAAATGCAAAAGTCCGCAACTCCCGGAGTGACAATCCGTGAGCAAAGATATATGATAACGAGATTCTGTCCGGCCACGGCCATCGAAAGATGGCCGACTTTGCCGATAGCATGACCTATGCGCTGAGGGGAAGGCATCTCAGCCGGTGTTTCGAGAACAACATTGATAAGGCGAAATCTACACTGAATTAGTTCGATTATCGGAGGGGCATACGAGTCTCGACTAACATGTTTCCTAAACCGAAACAAAAAACAACGCCTGGAAACCACGGTCTAGGAATTCGAGCAAGATTGATGCCTAGAAACGAACATATAGTGAAGCTGCCAATAACACATACCGTCATCTGATCAAAGAGTCAGTATTGAAACGGCAAGCAAATAGAGAACGGCTCACCTTGGCGCCGATCGTGATCAAAAGGCCAAACCAGCTCTTTATAGCCCTCAGTTGCATCATTCTCATGATCACGTAGCCGGCCGTAACCATATATGATGCTGATATAAATAGATCGTCGTTCAGTGTCATCGGCTTGAACCGAAACTCGTATAAACGGCTGTTCTTTACTTGGCCGTTTTTCGGAAACAGTGACCATTCAGGTGACAAATTTTGCGCGAGCTGTTTTGACCTTTCCTCCCAAGCATGTCCAAGGCCAGCGCCCGTTTGATCGAAAAGTGTTACAACGATAGCATCGGCCGATCGTAGTTTGGTCTTTGCAAATGACTTCCCGGCAAACACTGTACTCGGTCGCAGAGTCAGATTGAGTTCCGATTGTAGACCGACGCGGGTATTGATGGTCGCAAGAAGATCGCGATCCTCGTCCAGTGTTTTCTGTGAACAGTTCCAATACATCAACGGCGAATGGAACCCCCATTTCTGCCCGGGCTTGGTCGCTACACACCGCTCTCCGCTGCCCCATCCTGTCAATTGGGTGTCGGCCGCAATTCCTAGGACATCATCGAAGCCGTCGCCAATTAGTGCCTCCTGCACATTCAGAGCTTCACGCAGCACGCGGTGTTCGATCGCTTTCATATAATCGCCATGGACCCAAACCTGGCGCACCTCGACGTCGGCCTGTCGCTCGTCGTTGACTTCGGTTGTCGACGTCCACACATGTTTTGGAAGATTGCGCAGGCCGGCCGCTGCGGGGCTGTCGATTTGAAAAACCGCCGGGTAGCAGAGCAGTACTGACACGACAACGGTGAGTATGATCGAGAGGAGCCAATGTCGTGCTGTGGCGGTGCCGTAGGCCTGGAAAGCACGTCGGATCGGGTGCCCCGGCGGCAGGGAGGGGGTTCGGAGGTCCTGTGTCGAGACGCTTAAGCAAACGAACGATCAGACTTCAGAGTGGACAGCGCATACTTCCGGATCGGATACAATAAATACCAGATCATGAGGGCATATCCAGGCTGTATGCGCAAGACTCTCAGGTACAAATTAGTGGCGACGCGCAAGCGGACTTGCGGGTCCGCTCGTTCATCGGTTGAGTCGAAAGGCGGGGCGCGCTACGAGGAAATGCACGGCGGGCGAGGTGGGTAAGGGAGGAAGTATATCTGGGTGGTGGTAGCAGTGATGGCGGCACAGCATTGTCTGCTTCTTCGCGCGGTTGTGGCTTTGAGGGCAGGGACGACTGGTGCGTCTGGGGAGTTCGCCAAGGGCATCGATGCAGCTGCACGCGATTCAAGACAAACCTGGTTCAGGCACTTCCTGAAGAGGCTTGGCTCTCTGCAGAAGGCCGCCTGTCGGAGGCGAGCTGTAAAGCGTTTGAGACTCCTGAACCTGGGGGATCTTCCCGGCGTCCGCCCGTCGTGGAGGGTTACAGCGCATTCGTTTGGAAATCAGACATCCGTGGGGCGTTTGCCTTTTCACGTGGGACCCAGAGGCACTACATATGTACAAAGTCATTCACTCGACTAGATGTTGATTAAATTCAGACTGTGTCCATCCCTCCTCCATCCATGTGGGTGACAGGGATCGGGGTGTGCTACAATCGGCCACCATGCGGGAGAGAGATGTCCGCTAATTGTTGCCGCTTGACTCTGACATCTTCCCTGGCAGCGCCACACATGCAGGAGGTTGTCGCTGTCGATTCTCTACCGTCAAGTGACATTCCAGTAACCCAACCTATACCTGGGTTAACGACCGATCAAGCCTGTGCAACCGCCAACGTGGAGTGGCTTCTTCTGTGCATCGTCTCTCCTAATCACGCCCGATTACCGATCATGTTCCATCCATCTCGGCGTCGTCGTCCTCGTCGCCTGCATCTTCCCACTCCTCGTCCTCCTCTTCTTCGCCAGTGGACGGACCTAAGATACCTTCAAGCTCCTTCAAAATCTCATCCGCATGCTCCTTCAGTCGCTCGTCCTCATATTCAAATGCCGCGTACAACTTGAGGCAATTTTCCAGCCAGTCGCGACTTGCCCTCAGAAGTGGCGCTATTTGCTCCGCGTCGTGACTTGCTTTTTGTTTCTCAGCTATCAAGTGCAGACACCAACCGCCCAAGTACCAAGCCTCTATACTTTCGTCGTTCTCGCCAATAAGCCTCTCAAGCACTTCGATGGCTTCGTCCTCCATGCCAGCCTCCATCAGTAAACGAGATAAGCTTATTCGCGTAGAGTAGTCCGGGATCTTGGGATCATCGGGTTCCAGGTCTTTCCATAGATTCATGCTCCGCGCCAATGCTGCTTTCGCGTCGTCAACGCGTGTTTGTGATATCCGTATTGATGCCAACGTCTGAAGTGGTTCGGGACTTTCAGGTGCGACGAGCAAAGCTTCAGTAACAGCAGCTTCGCACCGCGCTTCAGCGTCTTCTTCCCACGAAAGATCGGTCATGTAGACTTCAGCGACTCCGCATAGTGCATTCGCAATCTTCTGCTTCTTTTCGTCCAGCGCCTCTGCAATCTCGGCCTTCTTTACCAGTTTGCCTTCTAGCTCGTTTATCTCTCGCTTCAGGACCTCTACACCTTTTTGAAACCACCGCACGCTTTCCGCTCCACCCTCTTCGTTCAGCTGGGCCAGCCACAGGAATTTTTCTGCGCCATCGTGTACACCCTCTGTGTCCAGCGCTATTGCCGCAAGAAAGGCTTCCTTCGCCGAATCCGGATCTCCCAGTTCGATGTTTATTTCTCCCAGCAGATTGAGAGCGGGAAGGGCGGCCACGGTCGGCTCGCTTGTGGGTTGAAGTAGGTTCAGTGCTCGTCGGGCAGCTATGAGAGCTTCGTCTGGTTGTGAAGTCTGTAGGAATGTCGCAGCTTGTATAAGCAATGTTTCCGGTGATGTCTTGGACTTTTTCGGCGTTCCGCTAGACGATCCGTCCTTTGCATCCTTCTTCGCTTTTCGCGATCGGTCTTGGGGTTTCGTCTTCGCCATGGTGATCCGTCTCGCGATCGAAGAATTATGCGCAGTGTTGAATTTTCCCGCAGTTCCGTAGGGTGTATTCACTATAGTCAAAACAGGAAGTGAAGTCGAAAGATGTATGTAGAGTGAGGAATCGCGGTAGAGAGTACCACCCAAAAATTTACAGAAAGTGCTGGTCTGTGCGGGCCTTGACGTGCCCTGGTGGGGGAGGTGCGCCCCGCAACGCGGAAGCTCGAATAACGAAGACACACATCCACACGCCAAGATGGGAGTCGAAGAGCAAAAGGAAGAGCGGGAGATCCTTGATTCTATTTACCCGGAAGAGATCACAGGTAGGTATTCCCAAATATATATCATCCTTCTTCGCGTTAACGTCGCCATTGCAGATATTTCAGAAACCGAGTTCCGAATAGCAATACAACTCGAAGTTACGAACGAAGATGAGGATGATTCAGAGGCGCGTACGTTCCCCTGGTATCTTGCTGTATCATGAAAGCTGGGTGTGACTGACGCTGGTACAGCGACAATTATCCTTAATGTCCGCTTCACACCAAACTACCCCGATGAAGCCCCCGATCTCGACATAACTCAGCCACCAAATGCCCCAAAACATCCCTACCTCGACATACAAGAAGACAAGACCGTCCTTCTCTCGTCCCTCTCCGAAACCATCACCGACAACCTCGGCATGCAGATGATCTTCACACTCGTCACCACGCTCAAGGACTCCGCCGAACTGCTCATAACAGAGAGACAAGGCGCAAAGGCTGCCCTCGAAGCGATAGAAGCGCAGAAAGCTGAGGAGGAGGAGAACAGGAAGTTCCAGGGCGAAGCGGTCACAAGGGAAAGCTTCTTGAAGTGGAGGGAGGAATTTCGGCAAGAGCTGGCAGATGAGGAGCAGAGAAAGAAGGAAGAGGCTGAGGCAGAAGACAAGAAGAAGGGGAAGAAGGAGGAAAAGAAGATGACGGGGAGACAGCTCTGGGAGGGCGGTCTGGTCGGCAAGGTGGAGGAGGAAGAGGGCGAGGACGCATTAGAAGGAATCGAGAGCTTGAAGATCGAGGCAGCATAATCGCACTCGTCTCTTAGTCATTCGGCATGCCGATGCCATCAAAAAAGCCATATATACCCACAGTTCCAGGCACATGGTATATTGGGTTGTTTTTGCCCATTATTGCACATGTTAGGGTAGAGGCACATGCAAACAACTGGAAATTCTACCAGACATATCAAGAAACAGATTCGTGGTGAAAAGGTGTTTTATTTAAGCCATCGATCGCGGATTGGCCTGCTTTTCCTCCCTCTCACTACCTTCTGCCCTTCTTGCTTGGCAAGCTCCGTCTCTTTATCTAGTATCTCGATCATGCGGGCGGCTATAGCCCGATCGTTCGCCATCTCCTTGTCATGCTTTTGAATGTTTGTCGACTCCGCCTTCCTCACCTCATATATCCATTTCTCCTCTCGTGTTGGGTTTGCCGTCTCGCCTTCTTCAACAAAGCCACATTGCGTTTGTAATATTTTGTCCCATTCATCCTCATATTTCGCCATCGGACCCCAATAGTTTGCAAACATTATTTTATCGTCAAACATCTTGATCCGGCGGTCAAGTTTCTGCCGTATTATACGACTCAGGGATTCAGGTTGTGGTTTGGTTAGACGTAAGAAGGGGACACCGTTTGCGGAAGCCATTATAGGGACATGGCGAGGACCAGACGTCTTTGCATACGGGCGTACGTTGAGGACGGCGCGCTCGGGTGGTAGAATAGCAAAAGGATCTCTATTATCTGATGGAGGTGGGGGCGGAGGTCGTCGCTGCGGAGGTGCGCGCGTTATGCCTCGAGGAAGAGAGGGTATTAGATTCTTCAAAACGTCTATGCTCCTGGAATTCCCAGTTGAGGACGAATCGAGGTGGTCGAGTACCTGGGCTGGTCAATTGATGAGGATTGATTAATTTAAAGATTACTCACCTCATATCCAGCTCGGAAGACAAGGCCTAATTGTCGCGGGCTTTGAATTTTCCTATTCTGGCGAAACTTATTGCGAATAGCATTGTGCAACGATATGCGTTCTTCATCTTGTAAAAAGGACGCGCCAGTGCATCGCGAAAGCAGCGCTCTGTACAGAGCAATCGCTACGGGAATTAGAATAATTAGAAATGCATTATCAGTCAGGCTCACCAGCTATGCGATGCTGTACATCGGTCTTAGGGTGAAGATAGCCGGGCATGCATGGGTGTCGTTGGGGTGCTTGTCGAGAGCTCTGCGACGCGAGTTGCGGAACCAACCACCAGGGCCCCGGGGCCCCGGGGCCAACGCATGATCACGTGAGTAATATAGTTCCAAGGTTCCAAGGTTCCACCAAGTGTCCAGGGCTCCAACATCATATAAGGCTAGATAGAGTCCCACAAAGCGTCAAGGTTGCAATTTCCCACAAATGCCGTCTAGTTTCAACATATGACATGGCCATACTCCA
The DNA here is from genome assembly GCA_026873275.1 of Pseudopithomyces maydicus. Classification (NCBI taxonomy): domain Eukaryota; kingdom Fungi; phylum Ascomycota; class Dothideomycetes; order Pleosporales; family Didymosphaeriaceae; genus Pseudopithomyces; species Pseudopithomyces maydicus. Next base: position 1,488,023 of record JANTUC010000010.1, on the reverse strand, counting down.
ATGTTCATTGGATGACTTTGTTAACTGTGCGATAGTATACCTAAATACATGGGTAAGGTTTGCATCAAATTAGCAAAGCTGGGTGTAGTAAGCTCTGCATCTAAGATTCCTAGGTTAGTCCTTCAACGTAATGCGGAGTAACAACGGCTCAATTCTTCTACCTCCTAGTCCTAGATTCGATATAGTAGAGCCCCAAACTCCATATCAATGCATTCGTGATCACGCTCAAAACTCGTAAACCGTATCTCATTCGATCAATTCATGGAGGAGATGTACCTTGATACATGGCATTCTCCGAGTGGCGCGGTAGAGATTTGGAGTATAGTAGGCTCATGTACCCATCATACTCAATTCGTGTTGCCCGCCTCAGTAGGTGGTGCCCTCGGGTGGCTGTGGCAGCTTCTTGTGTTGTGGCAGAGCCATATACCTTCGAAGCTCGATGAGAATAGTCTCCATGGTGAAGTCCCGCTTCCACTGGGCTAAGCAAGGTACCTTGGTCGGGTCAATCTTGACAGCTGTTAGCCTGGGTCTCCTGCTTGAAGCGCTATGTGTATGTACCTTTCCGTTTCGCTGATCGACGCAAGGCAGGTTTATCTTCGAAGTGAAGGAAATCTCGGGAGGAATATCGGGATAGTCTGGACCGCAGTGGATCTTGACGCTGTAGATGCGGTTCTCGTGAACGCTCTGCGACGTGTCAGCCGTGCGAGACAACTAGGAATACACGGTCGATCCAAATTGTTGACCATACTAGGCTATTGCACTATCGGGTTTATGCAACAAGGTATGTCAACGGTTTGGTCGATGTGGTACAGTAAGAACGTACGTGGGGAGGGCCGAGGATGGTACCGTTCCAGTCCGACATAAGCAGGTCGTCACCGTTGTCCAGTCCATACGAGCATGCCTCTGCGCGACATCAGTTTCCAAACGAAAGTACTGACACGATAGTCATACCAGCACCGAGTCCTTTCTCGCCCTTCTCCAGCTCCTCCAGCAGTCGGAAGTTTCGGGGGACCTTGGCACCCATGTTTGCGAGGGTGAAGTAGGAAAGTGGTCGCGAGAGTGAGGGCTGGGCGAAGGTGGGCTGTACCCCGCTGTGACGCCGTCCGTCTTCGGCGGGATGTCTTTGGCACGAGGGGCGGGAGGAGCGTCGGGACCTTGGCGGGAGCTGTGGGTGATATGGGCGAGGGATGCGTAGAGGTGGGATCGAACGGTAGTGGGAAGTAGCAAGAAGGCTGGAGCCCAGACTCAGGCTGTCGATCGCGGTGGTGCCTGTCTCTCGTCTTGGCAACCGCCGCGGCTAGGAAGCAAGGCAAGCCACTACTGCCACAGTGCCACTTGCCAAACGGCCGGGGTATATCCGAGACGCCTGACATCTGTTCACTGCTCACGGCATCCGCGCAAACGTCCCGCACTCCTTTTTTGTAAGGACATAAGTTGAATACCAGTTGTCCTGATGCTTCGGCCACGGCCTTGAGAATGACAGCACAGATCCTCGCGGCTGAGCTGGGAAATCTTATTCAAGATTCCAAGCGCAAGAATACCGAGCTAAAGAACGCCGCAGAGAAAGCACTCCAGGACTTGAAATCACTCTCGGTCACGTCCGAGGCCCAGCTGGCTGCCGGCGAGTACTTATCTGCAGCACCTGCAGCGAATGTATGCACTAACGTTGGTCAGACCTATCTAGACGACCTCACTTTATTTCCCCTTTTCTGATTGCCTGCAACACTCACAATGCCAAATTCGGATCCACGGGAATCTCTTGTCTGCAAAGACTCAGCGTGTCTAAGGCCTTGCCGAGGGAACGCTTGGCCGAAGTCTTGGACGCGCTGAAAGATTCCGTTTCCCTAAGTGAGGCTTCTTGAATCACGGCATGATAGTCAGCTAATGAAACCAAGCCCATGATGTGCAGTTAAAGATATTGCAAATACTACCGTCACTCGTGCAGAATTACCCAACAGAGGTCCGAAGTGATGCCCTGGCTACTGTGCTACAAATATGCTCTGCGCTTCAGAACACGAAGAACTTTGCAGTCAGCAACACTGCCGCAGCGACATTGCAGCAGCTAGTCATCTCGGTATTTGACAGAGTCTCAACAGAAGACGGTAAGCCACTCTATTGTTCGGGTAGTACATTACTCATCATTGACAAGAAAAATCCCTTGAGATACCCACAGTCACCGAGGCGCCTGTGGACGACGGAACCATCCCAATTAGACCCGCTGCAAATGACGCCCTCAAGGTAGAATCTAGTGCCTTTTATCATGACTAATACTTACACTGACAGGTCTTCAATGATTTAAGCCTCATTCTGACGGGAGAGAAACCAGCATTTGTGCGCTTTTCGCCAATACCATCTACTTCCACTCTCGAGGTTATTGAAGCAGTACTATCCAATCATGCCAAGGTTATGACAACACATGCGGAGCAGATTCATGTTCTTCGCTCTTTACTTATGCCGACCATCATTCGTTCCCTATCCGATCGATTGACGTTCCCTATTACATTGCGAATCATCCGGATTTTGAACCTGCTCATCCGTAATCATCTCGCTATTATGCCCGCAGAGTGCGAGATTGCTCTTGGTCTGCTAAATCATATGCTCGACCCAGAAGCATCGAGCTCATGGAAACGAGCATTGTGTCTTGAAGTATTTCGAGGCATCTACTCAGACTCGCGCCTTCTGTTACAGATATACTCGCATTTTGATGAACAAGAAGGCAAGAAAAATATATTCGGGGATAATCTGGCGTCTTTTGTTCGTTTGGCCACAGAGAAACCTAACGTCATTGGATTGGGCCAGCAATCAACACTGCCAGCAGGTCGGAATGACGGTAAGGACTACATATCTGATCAGGCTGTAGCGGAAGCTGGAGCCCTTGCTGGGGTGATAGGCGGCCCCATGTCGGAGAACACTGCGAACAGCCATGCTGCTGGAATTAGTACGCAGTGGAGTAACTTGAAGACACCTTGCCTTGAGCAGCTTGACAAAGCAGAACCACCAGCTATGCCAGAAACTTACATTTACAGTTTGGTTTTGACATGTATAACGAATGTGTCAGAGAGTTTGGCTAAATTTGTTCTCCCGCTTACTGTTCACCACGAAAGCAAGAGCAGGAGGAAGAACAAGCCCGAAGAGAACTCAGCCACCGAGCGAGAGCCGGAATCATCCAATTCGTCATCGCGGAAACTTTCACGGACCCAATCCTTCCGAAAGAAGATTATACCAGTCAATCCACTAACACTAGAGGAGCATCCTGCATACACGTATATACAAACATCGGCGACTCTGGTCACAGAGTGCTGGCCTGCTATACTTGCAACTTGCTCGACCTTTCTAAATGCGGCTTTAGATTCAGATTATTACCGTGCCTTAGTACGTGCGATCCAGAAGGTCACACAAGTCGCCGGCTTACTTGTACTTTCTACGCCTCGAGATGCATTTCTAACCACTCTCGCAAAAGCCGCGGTTCCCTCAAGCATGGTCATGGCCAACGTAGCATCCCCAAGATCGCCGCCTACTGAACATTCCAGCTCGAGGGCATCCTTGACCGTTGATAGCCTTGTAAACCAGGCATCGTTAGCATTGGACAGAAATCGGCGTCCTTCTCATGAAGTCAGCAACGCGCCTATACTAGGAGCTCGAAATCTTCTCTGCCTTCGAGCTTTGCTCAACCTAGCGATAGCCTTGGGACCCACCCTTCATTCCGCTTGGTCGATCGTATTCGAGACTCTACAAGTTGCAGACCTAGTAATGTCACTTTCGAATCACGGTGGGCTGAGAACGACTGGAGGAGCTCGTAATGAATCGGAATCCTTCCCAGAAAAGATCGAAGCAGAGACGTCAGCAGTACAAGCAGCTGCCCGTAGGCTTCTCGAGAGCACTGTCGATTTCCCAAATGAATCATTTGTAGAGGTCCTTCAGGCTTTGTGTGGTTTGATCCATGCTAGCAGCAGTACCACCCAAAGTGGCGAGCAAACCCCTTCGAATACTGGCCGTCCAAAAGTGCTTCACCAACGACGTTTGGGAAGCGTTTCTGGCTTATCTCTTAGCAGCGAGGACAGTTCGAGAGATTCGGCCTTTGCGCTAAATAAAATCGGAGAGCTTGCTAGTTTAAACGAGGAGAGACTTGCAAGCTATCCGCCAGATGACAGCGGATGGGATGTCTTGATAGGCGAACTTGTGCGCTACTCAACTAACGATCGAAAAGCAGCAGCGACGAGGCTACTGGCTGCAGATATCCTTTGCCGCACCGTCAAAGAAATAGCACGGCTGTCTGTGTCCGACGAAGAACGCAATGAAGTTCAAGCTCGAATTCTTGCAGCTTTGCAGATACAAATATTGTCACTGCATCAGGACGATTTGAAGAACGATTCTTATGCTGAAACCGATGTTCGAATACATCAAATAGCCCTCGCAGCCCTTAAGAGCGTTATCGAGCAGTGCGGCGAGTCCTTGGTTGCTGGCTGGGTATCTGTATTCGACAGTCTGTTGAGTGTTTTCACCTTCACGTCTCGCTCCAACAACACGGGTACGACCGATATCGAACCTGAAGTCTTCCCAGATAAGGTTGAAGTGATATCGAAAACTCTTGCTCGGACAGCATTTGGCACGATCCAGCTTGTCTGTTCTGATTTTCTTGCCGCTGTTCCAGATACCTCGCTCTCGACACTGCTTGAGCTGCTACTTAACTTCTCCTGCCAGCAGGGAGATTTGAATATGTCACTCACGGTACGTAAATCTCATGAATAAAGTAAAGATAATACATCTAATGTCTTGAAGGCCGTTACCTTTTTCTGGAATGTGTCGGATTTTCTCCACGCACGAAGCGATCTATCCAAACTACCCAGTATAGCGAACAGTGTGACAGAAGAAGAAACAGTCCAAGAAGCTATTAAAACAAAAGCGAAGGATGGCGCAGCCCCTGCACTCTGGCTTCTTGTTCTCATCAATCTCTCGGCTATCACGACAGACCAGCGTGCGGAGCTGCGCAACTCTTCGATACAGACCATCCAGCGTATCTTCGAAAACTACGTTGATCAACTGACCTCTGCTACATGGATGCTTTGCTTGCGCAGTGTACTGTTTGGGATGGTGAACACCAACCTAAACATGCAAAATCAAGTCCGAGCAAGTACTTCCAAGACAGATGAAGATATCGCAGCGTGGAACGATACGACGAAGACAGTTCTGAATTCAATAAGCAAATCTCTTTCCATGTACATGGACAAAGTAGAAGACGCAAACAGTCTAGGTCTTGCATGGGCGGATCTGTTGGATCTCCTTCAGCGATACTTCGATTGTGGTTCACACGCTTTGGGTGCTTCCGTCTTTGATACAATTACAGAAGTGCTCTCTAGGATAGACAATGCACAGAAACTGGGTACAGCACCTCTGCTCAAGACAGCGTCAATTTGGACGAGCTATTTTGAGCGGCGCGAGCTATGGAAGAAGACACCGGAAGACAACCAAGGAGCCTTCATCGCTTACGCGGAAGCTTTCAAAGCTATCTATCGACTAACGGGTGGTTTTCTGAAGCCTAGCGATCTCGTCCAAATGCTGCGCAATCTTGAGGCTTGCGTTGTAGAGTCCGATGAAGTACCGTACTCGTCGGATGTTGACAATATGACGACACTTCAAACTCGTGTTATAGAGTGCTTTTCTTCAGTTGACACGGAAACCGAAGGCATCCCTCAATTTCTTCTGCAAACTCTCAGCAGTTTCGTCACTCTCCCTTACTCAACGACAATTGAAAAACGTGGGCCCACTTTTGTGGCACTGTCAAAAGCATCCATGACATTGCTACAATCCATCGTAATCAAACATGTCTCTGATGCGAAGATATACACCGACGGAGCGCTCCTCTCCGTGTTAACCAGTCTGGAAAAACCAATAAGAGAGAAGTACATATGGCACCGTGAAGGCAAGTCTCCGACAATTTGGCAAAAAGCGACGACAACCACCGTCGCCGTCCTCGAGCCCACCCTCCCACACATCAACAAGCTAGACGGCACCCCGCTCAAATCCCTGTGGACCCAAATCATCGCCATCATCAACGGCGTCACCCGTGCCCAACTCTCCACCTACACCCCAACCCTCCACAAAGACGAATCCTTCGACATCAGCGCGTTCACAAAACTCCGCTCCCTCATCACCCTCTCCCTCGGCTCCTCCTCCCTCCCGGATACCCTCCGCCGCACCTACACCCGCAACCTCTTCGAGACTTCCCTCCTCCACGCCCCCATCCCAGGCGAGATTCCAGACCTCGAAGACGCACCCCTAGAGGACCTCTACACCGTCCGCCTCGGCCGCACCGACGACCCAACACCCACGTTCCGCCCCCAAATGGCCTACGCCTGCCTCGCCGAGCTCTTCACCCTCGTCTCGCGCCACGACCTCAGCGCCGACGCCGACGCCAACACCGAGTCTGAACGCCCCGCTCGCATCAAGCTCGCGCAGGCCGCAGCCCCGTACCTCATCCTGCGGTGTGCGCTCCCGCTGCGCGCCTACGTCGCGGATCACCCGTTGAGGGGCCGCATGCCGCAGCCGGAGAGCCAGAGGGAGGAGCTGCTGTTTGTGCTGAGGGAGTTGGCGGCGTTGCAGAGTGAGACGGCGGCGATTCCCGATGCGGAGGGGGTGAGGAGTAGGTGGAGGAAGCATTTGCATCGGTTGTATCCGTTGGTGGTGAGGGGGGTGAGAGTTGCCAGGGGGGATGAGGAGGTGTTTGGGGGGTTGGTTGCGTTAGTAGATATGGTTGGGGGGAGTTTGGTATTTTGGGGGAGGAGTAGGTAGGGGGTAGAGAGTGGGAGGTTGGGGAGAGGAAGTAAGTATGGTGTTTGTAGTAATAGGTAGTGTTTTGGGCTAGTAGAATTCATTTTTGTTTGGTGCGTTTGGTAGTTGCAGTGAGGTTGTTTTGGTAGCTGTTCATGAAGTTATTCTCTTATTGACTGCAAGTGGTGAAAACCAATCCAACAAAAACGACATGCTTCATTTATGAACGTATTTAGCGCTTGGGTATCATCCGCTCGTTGCTCGTAAAATCAGGATACCGCCCATTCCCTCTCCCTCCTCAACTGGCCAATGCCAGGAGTACTTAGCGGAGAGCGTCCCAGAGGAACTACCTTCCCTCCTATCCAACGCCGGAAACGGCTCGTGTATTATCACGTTTCCATATTCCTCATAAACTTTTCCACTTCATCGCTTACAAAGTGTCCCTTCATCGACCTCACAACCCCGATATGACCTTCCCCACATACTTAAGCTCCCACTCCTTCGGATCCATACCCGTGAACCGCGCATCTCGCTGCCTCGCCAACAGATCGCTCGTAACGCCGATGCCTTCATACCACTCGCGTACCTTGTCATCTCCGCCATCCCCATAGATAGCCAGGACCCCATCTATAGGCCTGACCTCGGGCTTCGGAGGCACCCCCCTCATCTTCAGCAGCATGAACAAGATGTCGCTGAAGCGCTCGCCCTGCTGCGAATAGTACGCAGGGGGCTTGTCAAGAGGCCATCCGGGATTGCGAGGAGGAATGTCGCTATCATCCGCGGGTGCGGCTCGAAGCGCCCGAGCGAGTTGTTCGTCCGCAGTGGCTTCATCCGTTGGCGGTTGTGTTATATGCACGGTGTTCATTGGCGAAGGGTTGTTATGGTCTTCCCAGGTGCGGAAGAGCCAGCACATGCGCTCTACACAGGCGAGTAGCACGACGGCGACTAGGAAGGTCTCGAAGGGGTTGGCCTGTTGGCGCTGCAGGAGACGGCGCTCGAGATCGTTCATGACAATTCGTGCGAGGGTGGCTGCACGCTTCTCGGTTGCACCCATGAGTTGTGACTTGATTAAGTTGTAGGATAATTCATTTTGGGTTCTGGATATGGGAGTTCGGTTGATCGTCTCTAGGTCGGAAGTGTTGATAGTTGGCGGGTTTATGGTCGGGGCTAACGAGGGATTCGAGAAGAAGTGCCAGTACAGAGACGGTGAATTAAGTATCCTGGTGAGGTTCCATAATTCCCGTACCTTGTTCAAGAGGTTATCCGAATTTGTGGAACTGATGCTCAGGGAGATGTTTGTGGTGACTCTCATAAAGGCAGACTCCTCCGATTCACAAAATGATGGTACTACGGCCTTCACGTAGTGATCCAGTTTGCCGCCGATATCATCTTCTGTATCGATGATCTCCAACTGAGAAGGTGTGATGGCACCAAGGATAGTGGGATCGACATCACCAGGTGCAAGGCACTTCAGTGGTGTAAATGTAGCAACAATACCAGAGTCCGGGTAATGCGTGGCTTCAATCCGCCCAGGTATCTGGCTTAGGCGTATCTGACCTTTAGCCTGGCTGATTGCATGGAAGGAAAGTACGGCATGGAGGCCTGCGGAATAGAGATTGAACTCTTCAGCTATCCGTGTGCGTATACACGGCTGTTTCCACAAGCGTGCGCTTTCAACATTCTGGCATGTGTTGCAGGGGTTGTCTCCGGAGCAAGGTTTCTTCAGCATGCGGCATCGAATGCAGGCCCCTCGCTTCCGCACCTCCTGGACTTCCTTCCGTCTCGTGTCTGAGAAACGCCCTCGCACTTTCGGCTTGACAGATTTGTGGTTCACACTGAAGTCGGTACCAAAATGGGTTTGTGGGCCGTTTGGATTGATGGCTAGCGGGCGCGGTTGCGACGAAACTTTTGAGCCAGTCTCGTCTAAAGCAATATGCGACTTATTGGCCTGGTCCGGGAGCATGGGATCAATTGAGTTTTGCCACTGCTGTGGCTGAGACTGGAAGACAGACATGCCAGGGTTGGTTATGTTCATATTGAGCTCAGGCTCGAGCTGAAGGCCTCCGTTCAGCGGGAGCAGATCGTTTGCTTGTGATGCAGCCATGACGAGCGAGGGGACCATCTGAGCCATGGATGTGGCGCTGGACATGGGCATGTCGCCCATGTGCGGTGATTCCGTGGGCGAATGGTGCAGCGGCCCATTGAATGGGTATATAGATGGCAGCGCTGGTGCATGCGGCAAGTCCAGGCCTTGAGGTAGCGCGCCTATGTCAGTCTCAGGCCTGTCGTCATGCACGAGATACTCCTCGAACAGGCCCTGGTTGTGATCGTGGAAGCTGCCGACGTGTGCGGGCGGTTGCTGGTGATGCTGTTGCGACTGGTGATGTGCGTGTTGTTGTTGCTGCTGCTGCTGGGCCTGCTGGGCCTGCTGGGCCTGCTGTTCTTTGCGTTGCTTCTGGGCCACACGCTTACCCGAGAGGTTGAGGTGCTGTCGCGATACCTCAGCCAGCGTCTCCAAGGCCGAGAGGCCCTGCTTGGACGGCGTGAAGGGCAGGCTCATGGCCTGGCTGCCCTGCATGGGGCCGGTCGGCGGCTGCTGGAGGGCGGGAAGGTCGGGCAGCTCGTGGATCTGCAGCAGGGCGCGCTGCCGGTCGCGCAGAGGGAGAGCGGGGCATTTTTTGACGAGGTGGTTCGTGAGGCTATCTATACGGCCCTTGGGGAACTGGGTTCGGTCAGTCGGTTGGTGTCGTGTGGGGGGACCAAAAATGCGGTGGGCTTCACCGATTGTTCGTCTCACCTTTTCACCGCAGCTCTTGCACGTGTGCTGGTAGCGATTACTTGCATCCTCGAGTTTCGGCCCGCGCTCGAAGAATTCTAGAATGAGCTGGTTGGGCCGCCGACCCATGTTGTTTTCTTGTCGCGTGTGATTGTGGGATTGGGGACGCGCTTCTGAGAAATTCTGCCACCGCCTGGCGGGGTGAAGCCGTATTACATCATTCCGGGACTAGCGCCGAAGCTGCAGGCCCGCGCGGCTGAGACCGTCTGCAGGGGCGGCAATGATATATGTAATCACCCCAGAAAAACACCTTGTGGGACCTTTCTCGCTGGCTCCTCTCAGGGGAGCCCCTAATCCAGCGCCACTTGGAGCAGTCGTGGGGGCAGAATAGCCATGGCCGAGTCATGCCATGGCAAGTTAGCGTGCTGCAGCTCCTGTCTTCCTTCCACCCACTTCCACCCTCTCTTACCCGTTCCTAGGGACCATCCCTGGCCCCGACTCGCATCTTTCACTCTAGTTGCCTGCTAGAAGCCTGTCTGAGATTAATTTTGCCTCCTTTAAGCTCGTCTGTCGGGGCCTTCTCTCCCGACGTCCTAAGAACGTCGGTTCTTGATCAAGTTTTCCGACATCGCAGCCCCTCCTCTTCGCCAGCACCTCTGCGAACATTCCTAGCTCCTTCACCCCTGATGCTTGATACGCCTATTCATTGGTCTGCCATTACTTGTTGGAGCCAATCAACCATCAACCACGTGATGACAGAATGTCCACTGTGAAGCCTGGGCGTCTTGCGAAGCCAAGACCATCATTTACTCTATTTACAACCCCTCTTGCAAGACCACTAGTCCGAATATCCTCGGCATTAGCCTTCCCCGTACCAAGTTAAAATGCGGCGCGAAACGACTCGTTCTAGTGCTACGGATCCGACCAACCGTCAGAGAGTGTCTAAGATCATACCTAAGAAAAATGCACCGCCATCCTTGGGCCTGTCGACTAGCATGCCATTCATCGTTTCTACAAATCTTGACCAAGCTGACCATACCACTCGGAAACTGATCAGGAGTCACGTCATGCGTGGAAGGAATCGTGAGAGAGGGAAAAAACGAGGAACGTCCGAAGTTACCCTCACACCCGAACCTATCCAAGAAATACAAGAGCAGAATTCAGAAGTTATTTCACAATCGCCGTTACCTCCACCTGGTATATTCCCAACACATATGTACTTTGTGGATTTTCCTGATGAGATTGAGCCTCAGCTCCTTATGGTTATGGCCCAAGGTGTGTACAATATCTTGCTCAGATCACAAGTATTCTAACTCGAGCTACAGTAGCACCAATTGTTATGCGCATTCTCTTCCCTCTTATTACTTCTATCAGCTTCGAAGCCGACGTCAAGCCTTGGCTTAATCCTGCCGCCTTCGCTAGCGATCCTCTCACCCTCCACATTGACGCTTTCGCGTTCCAGAACTTTGTTGACAGGGTTCTACGTGGACAGCCAAAAACCGAAAATAGCCCCTTGGCGATTCGTCATCTTCAGAAGAGCCTCACACTCCTCAGGCAGACTCTGATAGGCGACAATGACGAAAGAAGGATTGCAGATACCACCATCGGTGCAGTGCTAAAGCTTGCAACGGCTGCCCTATTCTATGGCGATTTCAAGACTGCTCGGCAACATATGCAAGGCCTGGGGAGAATGGTCCAGTTAAGAGGCGGACTTCAGGCCTTGAACCACTTCCCGGCTCTTTTAATGGAAGTTCTCAGATGCGATTTGAGCATCACATTACTCATGAACCTTGACTCTATTTTTTTCAACCAGGCGGACGAGCTCACGCTGAAGTTGCCAAGTAGAGTCCTAAAGACCCCCGACACAACTATTCCCCCTGCGAAAACCACTCAATTCTTAAGCTCATTGAACGAAGACTTGGCCAAGATATGGTTCGCTACTAAGAAATTCTGCCTGATGGTCAATATGGACGCCGAGACTGGTACGCCTTTGCAACCGGCCACTATCCACGAGACAATGACATCAGTCATGTATCGCCTCATCCACATGAAATTCTCACCAGGGACACCCGATGAAACCATAAGACTCGGCCTCCTTGTTTTCACACACCACATCTTCCTCCAAGGGCAAAACATCCGCATCCACTGTGAGGAATTCTCGCAAAACTATCGTAATCATATCATGGGCGGCATGGTGGTTTCTGTGCCCCACAGCGTCATGGTTTGGCTGCTCATTGTAGGAGCCGTCTCACTATTCGACCCATCTCGAGAACCGTGGCTAGGCAACAGCCTCCTTGAATGGACTTGGAAGCTAGGTTTAAATTCTTGGGAGGACCTGCAGGCTGTGTTGATGGAGTCCATGTGGATCCCGATTCTGGACGGTCATGCTGGGGCGCAGATCTACAATTCAATCGCAGCGATACGTTGATTCTGGGGAAAGGTCAGAATATATCCTTCCTTGACGATCATCCGCATCGATGAAGACGAGGAAATCTGGTATCTACATGTTGGATCAAGATCTCGTGTTCTAAGAGATACCATGCTCTGCATTGCATGAAAACTTCAGTGGCACCAACTTTGTCGCCCCCCATCTATCTCTAGGAAAACACAAGGGAAATATACGTCTCATAAGAATATGATCTTTGCCTGTTTAAAACGGAACTATTGTTTGCAGCTGTTATGCACCTTTCTATAGTCCTAGTTTGTGGGATCGCGAGAAAATACCCAGTCGTTTTTATTTTATCTTTGTACTTGGGCGTTCATCAGATAAGCAGTCGAGCTACGTTGATCATGTAGTTGTAAATAATTCAGTCTACAAACGATCTCAGTGTATGAGCAAAGCGTTTAATATGCCAGACCAAAGCTTGGAAGGTTGTCGAGCGCAGTCTTGATAGTTGTAGAAATCTGAAAAGATCATGTAAATATATAACAGTAATACAACAAATCAAGCACCACTGATTCACCAGACAGATAGAAGGAGCGCAGCAGAGGTGCCCCAATTTATTCTCAGAAGTCAAGTGATTCATTCCTAGGATTAATCCATCGAGAATTACAATCCGCTACTTCCTCCACAACCATCCTTCATATGACGCCTGTCGGTGTGGCCTAGTCAGGTTACATCGACGATTACATTCACCGTCGCGGTTTGGGTACTGTCAAAAATGTGGTGCTCTTTGTTGATGAGTCCGTTGCGTGTGGTTTGCCTTTGGCTGGAGTTGGAATGACCTGGGCAGGTTCTTGCAGCGATGATTGAAAGACCGTTGCGTCTGATGTGCCTTCTGTCACTATTATGTCTGGTGTGCCTTCTGCTACCGTTGCGTCTAGTATGCCTTCTGCCACCGTTGCGTCTGGTGTGCCTTCTGCCGGAGTTGGCATGACCTGTAGCGATTCTTGTAACCTTGATAGAAAGACTGGCTCCAGTTTCGATAGGATTAGTGAAAACCAGTCATCTACCTCTTTGGACATCGATGTGATAAAGTCTCTTTTGCCGCTTCTATGGGTGATCGGCTCAGGGTATTTCTTGTGTTTCGGATCAAGGACTAGAGTATATTCAGTATAGGCAAACACGGCCACGTGATTCTTATGAGATACTCACTTCGAACCATTTCCTCCACAGTGCACTGCAAACCCGGAATGCCCAAACTCTCCGCCCCGCGCCATATGCTCCTCCAGTCCAGGATCTCCATGCGCTCTAGTTGCTTGACCTTGTCAGGCTGGGATTTCAGTTTCTCTACCAGAGACGTGAATGTCACGACATCCTCTTCTGTGAGAAAAGGAACTTTACTTTTGAAAAGCTTGGAATTTTCACAAGCTAGAGATTTCTCTGCATCAGATAAGGTTTCATAAAAGTCGTCCATTTTTTTCCTCTCGAGTTCTGCGAGCACATGGAGCTGCTGATTAGCTTTTTGCAACAAATCGGTGATGTCGGCTTCACTGCTGTTGGCTTGGGGAGAAGCCTGGGGTGGAGCCTGATCCACCTTGACGATATCTGTGCTTTCGACTTCCTTGCTGTTGGCTTGGGGGAAGTCTGGGGTGGAGCCTGATCCATCTTCACGATATATGTGCTTTCGATGTTTGATTGTTGTGTATGTAGAAGATGATGATGATGAAGGTGAAGGTGAGGATGAAGAGTATGAAGAGTATGATGATGAGAAGAAGAAGCGGACAGGAGGAAGCTTGCTATGTTTTTATATTCTCACCAGGCCAGAAGACTCACTCTCAGTACTACTCAAATCAATGACTCAGACCTAACATTTGGTGAATAACTTGGTGAATAACATGGCTCACACGATGTGATTGTGTGACTCTAAGAAATAGCCATAGAGTGACCCGAGCGGCGGGAAGTGACTGGGAATGAAGACCAAGAACAAAGTTGCACCCGAAGGTGGCAGACGTGGCTCGGTGATCAAAGCGTGGGCTGGGTGGATCCGAGGTCTGAATCTCTGTGAAGAATGCGTATATCCTTGGATGCACGAAGTAAAAAAGCGGACTGGACATGGTGATGTTTTTAAAATCATTCACTATACTCATCTCCTACAAAGTGTGCAAGAAGCATGCATGCCGTCCAAATAAGACAATATCGTTGAACCGAAGTCCAGTGCTGGTCTAGGATGCGCCTCCCCAATTACTTCGCAGGTCGTTGGTATTCATCATGGTCCCGTCAAATCATTCTCGAACTCCCGTGGCGAGATGTTCGGATTTATGCAACCTCCTCGATCTTCTTGCCGCTGGCAGGTGCCGCCTTGTCGTCGCTCTCGAGCGCGGGCATGTCGTCATCGTCCTCGTCGTCGCTGCTCTCACCTTCACCCTCAAGGCCTTCCATGCCGGGAAGGCCACCTGCGCCCTGAGCAGCACCGAGCTTGCTGAAGTCAATGCCGCCGAAACCGCCCTCGCCGCCACCCATGGGGTTCATCTTCGACATGTAGTCCTCGTCATCGGGGGCCTCGTCCTGCTCGTCCTCGTCGACCCACTGCAAATAGTTAGTTAGACGCTCCAACCTTGATTTAATCCTAATGCGGCATGCGTACCTTGTCGAAGTTAGTCTTCAAGAAGTGCACCTTCTTGTTGTCCTTGAGCAACCTGGGCCAGAACTCCTCCTTGAGCTCCTTCTTGCGCAGCACAAGCTCGATGTCACGGCCAGTGTGGTGGATCTTGGATTCCTTGGGGTCAATCTCGGCGTAGAACTCAAGCTCGAGCGCATATGTGACCTTCTTGGAAGTTGAGGTGCCCTTGAAGGTGAGCTTGGTGGGCTGCAGGTCGAGCTGCTTATCCGACTCTGGGACATCGGTCGCGACGATGGTGAGGAAGATGTAGTTCTTCTCGGGCTCGGAGGTGGACGAGCGCTGCGCCCAGGTAACTGGAGATCGTCAGTTAAATTCATTTATGGATGAATGTCCTCGCAAGAATTAAGCTCCGCAATGGCTACCACGACGAATACAGCGCAACCAGCAGAGACTGCGTGCGCGGAACCAGTATCTCGACCCAGTCGCGTGGCTGTAAAGGGCCCGCAATCGCGTACAATGTCTCGATACCAGGGCCATGCTGCATGCGGGAGAGATGCATCCAGGGCATGTGCGGAGCTAACACGGGGGACGGCGTCGGGGAAGGCTGTAACTTACCTTCGGGTGTGATGGTGGCCATGTTGTGAGGCAGAATATGTAAGAGGTAGTGGAAGGTAGGTTGTCTACAAACGTGGGGTGTGTCGTCGTAGCGTTTCGTGAAAGTCGTACGTATGTGTATGTTGAGGTTGAAGTGGGTGATGCACGAAGAAATGCTCAGCTGCAGGAGGGGACTAGCGTGGCGAGGCTGGTGGAAAGTAATGGAAGCTAGGTAGAAACTCAGCCCCGCAACCAATGGCTGCTTGATACGATTACAAACTTCTGTATTTGCGCCGCCCTGTTGCAAACTCGCAAGCTCTTCCTAATTGATGAGCTTTCGTTATGAGAGGCGGTGAGGCTGCAAAGTCGGGCGTCTCGCTGGTGGCTTGGTGGGTTGCACCTGCCCCGCGAAGTTCGAACGCGGACGTCACTAAGCTTGGACCACGCTCGCCGAACCTCAGTTGAGCGATTCCAAGGCACCCTCGGGGGTACTCGCAGACTACACCACCCATCCACCACAAGCTGGCTGTATAGAGACCGCTTCTCGATAGACATTTATGTGCTTGATTCACCGCTCAACATAATCTCTATTAGCACCTTTGCCCGAGGACGCAGGCACTCAAAGTAACACACAGCCCGACGCCGCCCACCTCTTCGAGATAACGTGCATACCGTGTTCTCAAACCTTCCCACAGCCCGCGCTCTCGAAGCCCTGCAATTTTGTTTCTTGGTCGGCTCTTCCGCTTTGGTCGTACACGCTTAGGTTCGAAACCGTCACCCACATCTGCGCAAACCCACCATGGAGACCATTCGCGGTCTCCTCTGGAAGCCGACGCCAGAGGAGCAGGTCAGTACCCATCCATGCTGAGACTCCTTATGAAAATCTAACAGTCTTACAGAAGCGAAAATGCAATGCACTGGTCCGCCAGAACGTCCGGAAGCTCGAGCGAGACATCACACAGCTGAAACAGACCGAATTCAAGACCAAACAGCTCATACAGCAGTCTGCGAAACGCGCGCAAAGGAACCCGTCCATGGCTAAGCAGGCAAACCAGGATGTCCGGATATTTGCGCGAGAACTCGTTCGCGTGCGAAAGCAGAGCAACCGCCTACACATGAGCAAGGCTCAGCTCAATTCGGTGCAGATGCAGGTCAACGAGGCCTTTTCCGTGCGCAAGATTGAGGGGAGCATACGTGCTTCGACGGGCATCATGAAGGATGTGAACACTCTTGTTAGATTACCTGAACTGACGGGAACTATGCGAGAGCTCTCCTCTGAGCTCATGAAAGCGGGTATCATCGAAGAGATGGTGGGAGACACCCTCGATGACACTGCTCTCATGGAGGGCGAGGACGAGGAAGCGGAGGATGAGGTGGATAAGGTCTTAGCAGAGATCCTTAAAGACAGGCTTCCCGCGAGCAAGACCACAGAGGAAGCGCTTCCTGCCGCGCCAGTCGATGCGGAGACCGAAGAGGAGGAGAACGAGCGCCAAAAGATGATTTGGCGCAGATGAGGGAGCGCCTGCAGGCGCTGCAGAGCTGATTGGGCCGGCTTTATCGCATGCGGTACACCTCATGGAGCGTATCATGCATAGTGTGGTGTTATGTGGATTAGTTCGTTTGTTTAGCATATATATTATGAAAGCTGCGCCAATATTGATGGAGCGCCTTGACAGGCGCTCTAGTATCTAAATCTTGACTAGCCTTCAGTGATGCAGATGTGATGCAAATCTATCATACGTCCAATATCGTATCTCATGTTGACGGCTCTTTCATTCCGTACGATTCATAGGGGAAGTTTTCAAGCGTCGCATGAAGTCTTCCAAAACCGTCGTCGATCTCACCCGGGAGACCCACCCTCCGCTTACCTTGCTTAACCTCCACCTCGGTCCGTTGTAGCTGCTCTTCTTCATCTTCCTTGTGCTCGCCTGTAAGCCCTGCCAATACCTCCTTCTCTTTTCCCTTGTACTCATTCAGCAATCCCGGATGCGGGCACCATACTGTCTGGCATCCTGCCCTCCTCCCCGCTTCTACACCAGGTACACTATCCTCAAACACCAGGCACTCCTCTGGCTGCAAAGGCTTCTCTCCTTGTTCCTCAAGCGTCTTGTTCAACGTCGACAGTGCCAGCAAATAGATATCTGGTGCCGGCTTTCCCCTTCCCTTCGGTATCCGCTCATCATCTCCCAGCACCTTGTGCTCATCCTTGAAGTACTTATCAAACACCTCTTTCAAATGTCCAGTCTTCAACTCATACGTGAACTTATGACTACTCGTCGCAAGCGCCATGTGCACACCCCTTTGCCTCAACCCCTCCAGCAAATCCAGAACACCAGGCAACCAATTTGTCTTCGGGAAGAGCTCTTTCTGAAGCTCTTGCTGTTCGGCGTTGAACTGCTCTACAGGGATGGGGAGCTGGGCCCATGCGCGGAAGATCTCGTAGGCTTGGACACCAGGGCGGCCTTGCAGTTGAGCTTTAACGGACCATGGGAGTGTGGGGCGGTTGTAGCGTGCGAGGAGTGTGTTGGTGACTTGGGTGTAGAGGTCTTCGGAGTCGATGAGGAGGCCGTCCATATCGAAGAGGGCAGCCCTAATAGGCGGCGGCGGGGTACTATATGCTGTGTCAGTGCCTCATCAAAGCGTGCCTTGGGGTTAATGAATACCTATTCGAGGCCATATTGATAGGTGTTAATGTGGAGTAGTGGCACTTGAAAGTTTGGGGTCGATAAATGTTTTCCAGGGTCTTAATTGCCAGCGGAGAAAAGTTGGGGTCACACGCGTTGGTGAATGTTGTAGACTAGGTACCCCACCGAGGGCTAGACGTTGATCGAGCTTAGCGGCGGAAGACGTCACCGCGAAGCAGGGGCTTGACAACAGATCGACGCACGCCTCTAAAAGGTACCACCAAATCAGCGTTTCCTAGACTATCCTTCCCTATTCAAATTTCGAACGGCATACCCTTCTCGCAATGGCGTCTACTCCACCCGCACCTTCCACGAACACCACCGCCATCGACACCTCCATCCCCGAGATTTTCCCTCCCGAAGAAGAAAAAGCCCTCCTCGAAGAATCCAACGCCGAAAAGACCAATGCAAACAAAGGCTTCACATCCGGCGAATACAACTCCGCGATCCAAGGCTATGAAAAGGCCCTCGCCGTCTGTCCCACCTACCTCGAATACGACATCGCCGTCCTCCGCTCCAACATCGCAGCATGCCACCTGAAGCTCGAAGAATGGAAGCAAGCCGTTGAATCAGCAACCCAGGCCTTGGACGCCCTCAACGCCATCGACCCGCCCGCGAGTACACCCTCAAACGAAGCCACCGGCGCCGAGGGCAAAGTGGAAGAAATCGACGACGCGACCGAAGTACGCATCGCGGCGCTCACACGCACCGGTCGCAGCATAAATGACGTGCATAAGCTCCGCACGAAAGCTCTGCTACGCCGCGCGAGGGCAAGACAGCAAGTAGGCGGGTGGTCGTCGTTGCAGGGCGCACTGGAAGACTACCAGGCTGTGTCCAAGCCACCGCATCAGCTCTCGAGCTTGGATCAGAAGGCTGTGCAGACGGCGTTGAGGGACTTGCCGCCTAGATTGGATGAAGCGAAGAACGCAGAGCTCGCGGATATGATGGGGAAGTTGAAGCAGCTTGGTAATGGGATATTGAAGCCTTTTGGACTTAGTACGGACAATTTCCAGTTTACGAAGGATGAGTCGTCCGGGGGTATAGTATGAACTTTAATCAGGGTGGGAAGTAAGTGGGGGGGATTTAGATCAGGATAGACGTCAAGATAGAATACGAAAGTAACTTGGGAAACTCATGGCTCCAAGTTGAATAACTCGAATATAAATTAAGCAAATGAAGCGATGCGGACTTCCTACAAAATCGATTAGATCCTTTGGTTCCGCTCGGTCTGATATTGAGGAGCATACAAAAACCAGAAAACCACTAGTGACTTACTCAAGGGTTGCATGAAACGTGGGTTCTTGAGTCGAGATTTTCTCAACTGCGACAAGGCGGCTACTACTCTAAATTTGTGAATTTTATTCGACCAATAGAGATATCTCTATGGACATTACTTGTATAGTCCAACATACTGACTGGATTGGCGGATTGATTAGTTGCGACAATTGGATCATTTTAAAGAAGATATTTGTGAAACCAAGACCGAGCATAGACGTCACGTAGCTGTAGCTGCTATAAGGGGAGTATAAGCTTAGAATTTCACATACTAGGTAAATATTAATCGGATGGAGCAATCTTTAATGGATGAATAGCTAGCATATATCATGATCATTAAAATTATTTACTATTTTTACAATATGGTCGGAATGACATTCAACTCACTTTACAATTTTCTGTATCGGCTTTCAATACACACCTATACCATCAACTTTTCTTTGCCTTCGGCTGCCTCTGTGGATTTTGACATGGCATTCCTTTCTGCGTTGGCTCTCTGTCTTAAAGCCTCGTTTTTAAACTGTTGTTCCCTTCTCTCGGGCAAACCGAGCGGATTCTTTCGCCAACATCCGATCGTAACGAGTAAGCCTATGCCCGAAATTATGGAGCAAACGACAAGAGTCTCATCGAAAGCATCGGTATATGCTTGCTTCACCGCATGGAGATGGTCCGGCGTGAGACGCGACATTGCGTCACGCAGAGACTGTAGCTGTGATGGTGTGATGATGCCCGTTTCCAAAAGTCTCTGACGCTGCTTGATGCCTAGGATAGCGGTCGAAGCGGCGATTCCAATACTACCACCAAATACTCGCACTTGAGCTATGATGCCTTGAGCAATTGCTGTAAAAGTTAGCATTAATTTCATGCTTAATCCTGTCACGTGCTTACCGTTATCTCGAAGCTCACTCTCCATGCCTGCAATCATACTTGATGTGCTGACAGTCAAACCAAAGCCAAACCCAACGAATACCTGTAGACCGTATGCTTTAGCCTGAGTATACGAAGCATTGTCGAGTGTTGATAATGTAGCAGTGCCAATGACCATTAGTGCGGCCCCTATAATCATCACTGGAAACGTATTGTTCTTTTTACTAGAGACCGCGCCAGCAATTGTTGAAGCAACGGCAGATGATCCTAGCATAGGAAGTAGAGCTAGGCCTGATGCAAGAGCACTGCGATTGTTGACGACCTGAAAGTGGGTCGGTAGCGAGTAAATGACGACAAAGTAGGGAAAGCCGCACAGCATTGTCGCTGCAGTGGCTGACATGTAAACCCTGTTTTTGGCCAGATGCAGTGGAAAGAATGCATCGATAGCTTTAGACCAGCGAGTAGAGACGGCATACTCCCAGCCAAACAATACAACCCAGCAAATGAGACCTACGACAAGCGGCGCAATGAAAATTGCCGTTTTCCACGCGTCCTTGTCAGATACGATATGGATGCCGGCTTCCTGGAATGCGAAGACGAAAGGAACACTTGCTGCGATTAACAAGAAGAACCCCAGGAAGTCCAGCTGCCGAAAGGAGCGCCGCTCAGGAGACCGTAATTGACTCTCGTCCGGCCATGCGAGAATAAACAAAATGATTGGAACAATCCCGATTGGAGCGTTGATCCAAAAAATCCACCTCCAGGTAGTATAGTTGGTAATGATTCCGCCGAGGACAGGGCCCAGAACTCCGCTCGTAGCGATCACTCCACCGGCCAGTGCTCCAATCATCCGGAGCATCTTGAGACTGCTAATCTCGGGCAGAATGACGAAGCCTATGCTGTAGAGGCCGCTTCCACCGACACCCTGCAATGCACGGAACGCGATAAGCTGATTGAGATTCTGTGCCCATCCACATCCGAGAGAAAAGGCCAGGAATATGACTGAAGCAGCGATATAGCTGTTGCGGCGGCCGAAAACGTCAGATAGAGAGGCAAATACGGCAGTGCAGCCGAGATATGCCAGTGTGTAGGCTAGTGCTATCCAATTGACTTTGGAGAGTGAATGAAATTCTACTCCGATGGTGTACATGGCCGTTGCAACAATGGAAGTATCCAGAAATGCAAGGAAAAGTCCCACACAAATACTGAAATGAGTACGGTCAGCCGTAAACTTCTTTCCGGTGGGTGGGATGAGTACCTGATATAGAGCGATACTAGCCTCCACTTTGGAATACTGGGCTCATCTCGCAGAGGAATCGAAACATGGTGTTCTGGCTGTGATAGTACATTGCCTTCGACTTTTTCTGTAGAACCTAAAGTATCTCTAGAGTCCTCATGGCCGCCTCCGGCCAAGGGTGTCGCTTGTGGCACTTGATTATCGTCGCTGCTCATTGCGAGACGTTTCGGGACAGAAATACAACACAATAGTTTAACTAGACGACTAATAGTATTCCCGTGTATAACAGTGGACAAGTAAACTTTATATGAATTCACATCGTACGTATATGTCGTGCAACCATCGGTGGCGGTGTATTGTTCCGCCGGTCAGGTGAACGGAGGTCGCGGGTCGACCCATGTCACATGCAAGCGAATGCGAACCCAGCAACCAATACGATGCTCCATACGGATATGCAGCGTCAGCAAACGTCCAATCAACTGTCAGTTGCTCGGCCGTAAACTTTCAACCCGGCAGCACATTGTCCCGTATCAATAACCTTTCAATGTCTTCGGAAGACATTAATGCATCCGTTATGTAGTTATCATCTATGCATGAACGTAATAATTCTAGTTATGCGATGAAACAAATAATCTAAATATGGTCTGCAGGATCACACGTGTATCTGCTTCAAAGCTCACGGTGCTACAGCCAGATGGGCGATAACCCGCTTGACCAACATGTGTATAGATACCCGAATTCCGCCAGGCTTATCTCTTGCTAATGTTGTTTTCACTTTCCTCAAAGTCTTTCTCACTCTTGATTTTCGCATTTCTAGTGATCTTTGCCAAAACCTCATGGACTTGTGAGAATATAGGCATCGTCATACCAAACTTCATGGCGTTGCAATAACGCAGCACATAACTGATTTGTCTATCTCACTGTCACATGCTACAATGTTGATTCTATTAATTTCAATTCCCAAAGTCTGCTTGTATATCCCCGTAGGTTCCCACGGCACGAGACACATTAATTTGTAGTTAGTAATATATACGCTTAGATTCCTTCCTAGTGGTGATATACGTATAGAATATCATCCTTTTGTGAAAAAAAGAAGTTGTCGTGAATTGTTGACTAAACTGATGAAAACGTAGTTGGACACGAGATATCCGTATCTCTAGAGCACAATGTTTATAGTAAGCGGTGAATTATTCATCTATTGAAGCCATAAAAAGAAAACAGACAATAATTTTGCTATATGGTAATATGCTCAATTGTTGCTTTCTCCAGGTTTATATTATATGATAATTGTGTCCGCACCAGTGGTTCAGAGGCTTCCTAAGAATTATAAGAGGTATGGATTATTGATAAATCATCACATTATATCATTTGCCTGGTTATATGTAGAAAATCACGATTTAAGGGCGGACAGAAACGGTAGGGGAATGCCTTGCGGTGTGACTTAGGGTACTCCATGAATAATAAGGGCATACCTAGGCACCTAAAGGAAGATATAAATATTTATAGGTCACGCTATCGATTCCATCAAGCTTTTATGAGTAACTAACACTGACTGTGGCTTTCTTTTAGCTTTTTATCAAAGGTATTTATTAATAGCAGTAGATAGTTTGCAAATCATCGAGCGTTATTATACTTAAGATAAAGCGTGGGGAAATAGTTACTACCAAATTACCGTGTTACTTTCCTACGGTTTTGTATGGACCGATTACCCAGGCAAGAACTCTTTGAGGTGAAAAATACCTCGAATACAGATGGAACCCTCGCGGTGGAATATAGCAGATAATAGGCAACTCCAATAGTCCGTATAGATAGATTAAAAGTATAGATTTTTCAGAAAGTTATCAAGCTAACATCTATACAAGCTGTACATCTGACACTAAGTTTAGAAGTCATAGAAATAATGGTATTCTTACTAGCCCTACATATAGAAAGTAATGTGTACTTGTTCCTTCACCACCTAACACCAGATCAAAGTTTTTTAAGCCAAACACTTTCATCAATATAGACGATATTAAGCCAGAGATTCACGAGGGGAGCAATGAAGTCATCAAATATTCGTAATGCAAAAGGAAAGCCCAAAATTAGATATTCGGGGACCCTAGTCTTATAATAGTGACTGAATAACGTACAAGGGTGTAAAGAACTATATCCAAATTTGACAAGAGACATTGAACGGTAATATTAAGGGAATAAATAAGACCTATCGAGGCTAAAGTTGCTCTAGCATACATACAAGGAGCACTAAAGGATGACTGTAATAGAACACGTGATTATATTTGTACGTAGGTAAGATTTAGGTAGATAGCTTAGTATTAATAATAGAACAGCTAAGAGGGCTTTGGAGTAAGATTGGTGCTAATAGTGATGAAGATGAGATCACATTTGGTTTTGCTATATAGGTTTTCATCTCTCCATGACTATCACATACGACCATAGGACCTTGAGAACAGAGCTTCCCGTTCGCTCAGCTGTACTTAAGCAGGGTACCGGCGGATTAGTAGTTAGGTGGGTGACCACTAGCGAATCCCCGCTGTTGTATGTTTTTGCCTTCGTGTATCATTTTTTGTGGGGAAGGTAGACTAGATCGAGCACCTGTGTAGACATTATCTATTACGGATTGGGGTCCGCGGACGTTAGCAATGTCTAACCCTATCTAGAATCTAATAACAATTGTGAGGCAAGAAAGATACCCAGCCACTAGAACATACTAAAATCTCATTCGTACAATCAGTCGATTTTTTAGTCCTCTAGGTCTTGGGTGGCGCAGGAAGCATGGCAAGACTACTAACGACCACCAGGCTTATGAAACACTCCGAGGACCACCAAATCCACGCTAGCTGGACATCTCGTTCGACATTCATCTTTTTACCCAGCCGAAGCATTCAGCATCTTCGTCTCAGCCGCATGTTCTCCTTTCGCCCGCATCCGTACACTACGGGGTACCATACCCCTATACATTCACATCGGATGTCGGTGCAGTCTAATACCACGCCTAGACCCTGAAACACGGAGAAAACCGCAAAATTCTCCGCCAAACTACCTATCATGTTATAGCACTACCTACCTCTGTTCGTCTCGAGTACCAAAGACTACCGGCGATATCTCGCCGTCTCATAGGACCTCGCCGTCCGGCTCGGTCACTCCGTCGCCATCTAATTGGGTCCCACCAAACAGCCCTTCACACCGAGCGCCGATCATCTTGTTACCAACCCACTTACTCTTATGCTTCCAAGGGCCCTAATCAAGCCACATCTCCTTACTAATAGCGAGCTAGAAAGTGCAAACCGCGTGTACCGTAGCCGTCCGCGGCAAGGGGAAAGCGCAATACGCCAGCGCCAGCACCAGCACTAACACCAGCAGATCGTAGACGCCGTTGACGATTGACAGACGGTATGTGCGCCGGAAGTGTGCCGAAGAGCGCGAGCCACAGCGGCACAGATTTGCAGAGCTAGAGCCTCGTAGCGTGCCGCAGAGTAAGGGCTCTGGAGTAGAGACGGATTGCGTGACGGCGCGGAGGCGGCTCGCGGGGCTAGTGAAGCTTATTGGGTTGGCAACCCAGGCAGTCGGATGGGAAGAGTTCGGGAGGCTCTGGGGATCGGCACTGCAGCGAGAGCCGGGCGTGCAGGAGATCGGCGGCCGTAATGCGAGTCAGATGCCGGTCGGAAGATGGGCTCGAGTGCGAAGATCGCAGTACGGTATGCGTATGTTCTAAGTAAGGTTTACGCGGTTAGGGAGAATCGCCCAGTTTTGGAACATGCATTAGGAAGACGATTACTTTTTATGGCGTTTATTCCCGAGAGGGCAATCACCACTCTCGGAGAGATGACAGTTTTTGTCTAGACTGGGTACAACAGCTTTCTCGCAGGAACAGCTGCGGAGAATAACAGAGAGCGTGCTGTGGGGTGCATGTCTGGAACACTGGTCGTCGGATAGCGTCCAGCTGGCAAGTAACGTGATATGCTTGCGAACTACTGCATGCATCTCCACCTTAGAAGCGTTTGAGAGAAAGTTCGCGGCCGAGTCACGGTGAATTGCATAAACAGCATGCCTCGTATTTCATATCTTCGGTTAACTTGACCACTATCAGGATAGCAGATCTGCCGCCAGAGCTTCCATATCCTCGAGAGTTTGCGGTTCCTCTACACGACGATCGCTCTTGACCTTCTTGCGCTTCTTCGTGGGTGCAGTTTCCCCTTCCGAGTCAGACTGGAACCACTTCTTCGCCGGCTTCTCCTGCTCCTCCTCGTCGCTGAAATCAGCGTCAGCCCGGAAGTTGGCAAGAGCGTCCTCATTGGAGATCTCCAAGCCACCTTCCTCATCGCCGCTTGATGCTTCCACTTCCGCTTCCGCCCTCTCCCTCTCCTTCCGTTTCCGCATCTTCTCCTTCCTCTTCGCTTTCGCGGTTTCCTTGTCCAATACATCGGCCTGAGCAACCGCATCTCTCTCGAGATCGAGGAACTTCTTGCGCTGTTCTTCCGGCAAGCCCTTCGCACGGAAGTCGTCCTCGTTCTCAAGCTCGTAAATCTCGTGAGCATTGCCTTCATCATCGTAGACGAGCTTTTTGCCCTTGTCCATGAGCTTGAGGAGCTTCTTCTTCGACTTGAGCAGCTTCTCGCGGCGGTTGCTGTCAATGATGATGGGTTGAGATGCTCCTGCGAGGTTGACAACCTTTCCTTTCGGTGCTGTGGGGTCCTCCTCGGTTGCACCATCTTCAACTGCGTCTTCGTCGTCTTCTTCGTCGGCAGGAATCCTTCGCTTGACAGCGAGGAAGTCATCATCGTCAGCAGCACGGGTTGCACCAGTGAAATCGTTGTCATCTGAGACATCGTCTTCATCCTCACCGTCTTTGACAAGTTTCCTGTAGTGGTCCGCAAGGACGTCTTGGTTCTGTCTCTCGAACATGCGGTCATACTTCGTCCGCACGGTCTTGGCCTTTTTGCTTGATGGTTCCTCATCTTCCTCTTTCTCCTCCTCTTCCTCAGAAGAATCAGAAACCTCAAGTTCCTGTCGGGACTGATGCTTCCTCTTCTTGTCCTCAACATCGTCTTTGATGAACTTAATCTTCGGCGCTCCCGGTAGACCCAAGCTAGCCGCAAAGGCCTCCAGGTCGTAGTTCTTAATGTTGAAGACCTCCTTGTCCTTCTGTATGTAGAGTGACTTTGTGTAGGTAGTAAATGCTTTTTGCGCAAGATACTTGAGTTCGGGGTCCTTGAAACACATGTGCACCAGTTGGCTCTTGATCGACTGCTTCTTCTTTTGCCGGGCGTTGATGATCTCAACAGGCACCTTTTTAACCTCAAGTCGCTTCAGCATACCCTCCTCCTCGCTCGGCGCGAGAAACAAGACGCCTCGACCCTCTCGGTTGTATCGCGCTGTACGTCCAACGCGGTGAATGTATGTATCGACATCCTCCGGGCAATCAACTTGAATTACGAAGTCAACCGCCGGAAAATCGAGACCACGTGCTGCAACGTCTGTAGCAAATAGACAGGAGAACTTTGCCGCCGCGAACTTCGTTGTGACGTCCAGCCGAGCTCCTTGCTTCTGCCGACCGTGAAGGTGGAGTAAAGGAATACCAGGCTGCATGTGACGAAACGATTCGTAGACGAAGCGCACCATCTTTGCTGAAGAGAAAAAGCACAGAATCTTTTTCTTCTTGCTAGCTTGAATGAAGCTCCACAGCATATCGAGCTTCTCTTCGATGGGGCAAACGAAGTAGTTCTGTTGCAGAGACTTTGGAGTGGCTGACTTATCCTCCGCATGCACAGAGACGTATTCCGGTTCGTGTAGACTTAGGCGTGCCAGGTCGGAGATTTTTTTGGATTGCGTAGCGGAAAAGAGCAGGGTCTGGCGCTCTTTTGGAAGA
Organism: Pseudopithomyces maydicus; assembly: GCA_026873275.1. Lineage (NCBI taxonomy): Eukaryota > Fungi > Ascomycota > Dothideomycetes > Pleosporales > Didymosphaeriaceae > Pseudopithomyces > Pseudopithomyces maydicus. The sequence continues at coordinate 1,460,953 of JANTUC010000010.1, read as the reverse complement.
TACTCAAGTATAGCGTCGACGTCCCTCTGGGAAGCTGTTAGAAAATACTAAAAAGCAGAAGAATCACCTTACCTGAAAACCCATGTCAAGAATGCGATCAGCCTCATCCAGTACAAGCATCTTGAGGTCATCTACGTTGAATGCGACGGTTTGCGACAAGTGTTGAAGGATGCGACCCGGTGTCGCAACCAAGATATTCATCCTCGTCAAGGCGTCGCGCTCAGCTTCCAAACTCTTTCCACCTATTACAAGTCCGGCCGCGAACATATGCCCGTGTCTTCCTATCTTGCGCAGGATGTCGAAGATCTGTATAGCGAGTTCACGGGTAGGTGAAATGATCAATGCACCCAACCCAGCATCGGGGCCAATGTGTTGATGTCTGTACAAGTTCTCGAGGACAGGAATAAGGAAGGCCAAGGTCTTTCCGCTACCAGTTTTGGCTGCTCCCAAAATATCATGGCCCTTCAGGGCGATTGGTATCGCCTTCGACTGAATGTCCGTCATCATGGTAAAATGGGCGGACTTGAGTCCCGATTTCGTGGCGTCAGACAACGGAAGGTCTGTAAAGTCTTTGAAGGAGCCATCCTTGAGATCCAGCTGCGAGACAGCAGCATCCAGCTGCTCCACATCTACATCTTCGCGCTTGCGCTTTGCTGCACCGGCTTGTTTCTTGGCTTTGGTGGGCTTTGTACGGCCTGTATATCCAGGTGCGCCCTACTAGAATCAGCATTGTTAACTTTTTTGCAAGGTAGGAAGGCAGAATCTCACCATGATGAGGAAGATTGGGGGTTGTGGTGGAGACGCGACACCGCGGCCAATTTTTTTGGAGACAGACATGGACGTGGTCCGAGCGCCGCGGCGGGGAACACAGCTCTCGGAGGTGCCTGCGACCTCCGCCTGCGCGCGTCCACCCTCGCCCGTACAACTAGGGCCTTACACTGCATTGCGCACTGCAGTCACCACACGCCCGCAACGCGCCACAATGAGCAACGACGCCGACTTCGAGGCAGAGCTGCTGGCTACGGGCAAGCAGCTCGACAAGGTAGGTTCATGCAGCGCCCCAGGTTGCCTGTTCACGCTACTCGACACATGTACTAATGTCTATAGGATGGCGAAATCGACCGCATTCTCAACGTCTTCAAGCTGAATGCCTACGCCGTGCTAGACCTCCAGCCCGGTGTCCCCGAGTCCGACATCAAGAAGACCTACCGCTCAAAGTCGCTCCTCATCCATCCGGATAAGACGACCAACCCCAAAGCGCCCGAGGCCTTCGACCGTCTTAAGAAAGCGCAGACCGTGCTCATGGACGAGAAACAGCGAGCCGAGCTGGAGGAGCACATCGCGGATGCGCGCATGCTGCTGATGCGCGAGCGCAAGCTCACTGCCGACGACGAGGAGACGCGCGGCGAAGAGTTCGCAACGGCGTGGCGCGAGAAGACGACGTGGGTCATCATGGACAACGAGAAGCGCAAGCGGAGGCAGATGGAGGCACAGATGAGGGAGGAGGGACGTGCTCAGCGCAAGGAGGAGGAGGAGAACGCGGAGCGGAAGCGCAAGAGGGAGCACGATGACGCGTGGGAGAAGACGCGGGAAGTGCGAATCAATAGTTGGAGGGATTTCCAGAAGGGCAAGGGCCCTGAGGATGGCAAGAAGAAAAAGAAGAAGATGAAGGTGGTTGGCTGAGTGGCGTCGTCGGGAGACAAGGCTTCTCAGATCTTTTCCTCCTTTGGGGATACTCTATTTCGGCATGGCGTTTACGGGCATGGAGTTCTTATCGAGCTGGATAAGCTCTTGCTGAGCACGGAGTCATGGATCTGCTATGGCGTTCCGCATGTGCGCAGCACGTGCTTGAGGTGGATGGACCCTTGTAGCATATGATACACAAAGCTTGTTTCGACGAGCCATAGCCAGCTTCAATCAGATACCTGCGAATACCCCCTGCATACACATAGCAGAAGTACTTGTGGTGAATAAGGTGTCATCGGCACTGTACTCGGACCATTAAGGATAAGGTACCCGTTGCAACGTTACTCAGCCAAGACACACGCGATAGAAGTCATCCACCCATCCGGTCGTGCCATTTGATCCTGTTGTTACATTCTGCTAAATAAAAGGGTATACAATTGCGCCCATCCCTACTCATCAATGTTTTTCCTCCATAATATGCCAAAGAGAAAAAGAAACACATGCTAAAAAAATTCCGGCGCTCCAAACCCAGGGTCCTGCGATCGCCGATCGATCAAAAATCTCCGATAAACCAATCAGTGAGCAGAGCACGCCGTTCAGCTGCCAGTGCGTACATTCAGCGAAGATCTTTGCGGGATCTTGGACAATGGTGCATCTTCAGCGTCCCAAGCGTATATAATGTAGAAAGTAAGCAACTTCATCTCTCTCTTCACCAGACTGTCCGCCCCCTCCCCCCTGACATCACCATGCACGCACCAAAGAAAACTGTTGCATATAATAAAACAAGAGACGAGCATGCCATGGTATCGCTGCCCCCAATGATGCTATAACGACAGACTCCTCCGCAATGCAAGGGAGGCAAGAATGGCTCTTGTCCTGGACCGAGAAAAATGCTATTGTCGTGCTCAAAAACTCAATTTGTTCACTTGGAAAATGGGCCACAAGGCCGGCCTTGTCGACGCCCCGGAAGGTATGTACAATCTCCCAATGGAGACTATTACAACAAATTGTATTAGGTCAAATCGTCTAGTTGATGCCGTATGCGTAACACATCAGTGTCGTTCGTTATTCCAAAACTTCGTGTATGTTGAGACGTCGTCTTTTACCAGTGTCGGGCGTATCGGGTCTCGCTTCTGCGCTCGGGGGGACGCGCGACGGCGCACGCGTACGTTTTCACCAAAGTCCTGCGCCAGGGGCGATCCTAGAGCAGGTGTGGTGCGAATTGGCGGTAGTTGTAGCCCCTCCAACCGAGCAGGGGGCGCCCCGCGCTGAGCCTCGGACGCGACCGAGTTGGTCCTCGACGCGGGCTGGTAGGAAGAGGGGTACGCTCCCGGCTGGGATAGCGGCTGATGAGTCGGAAAATATCCCTGCTCGGGACCAGCTGTTGGGGAGTAGCCGTACGAAGGGCTGCCGCCGTAAGAGCTGGAACTGACGGTCGGAAGTGAAGTTCTGACCGAATTAAAGTTAAAATAGGGCGAGGTAGGAGCCGAGCCGGCAGAAGATGTAGGTCGAAGGCCGTATGTGCCAAAATCTCTGCTCGGTGCATTGGTAGGAGCTGACATGGTCTGAGAGTTCCGGGTCGGCGTCGGAGGAGCCAATTGCTTCGTCAAAAGAGGTGGACCAGTAGCTCGAGACGGCGTGTGCACCACCAATGTCACAAAGTACAATGAAGTCTTCGCGAGTCGAATTTGGGTTTGAAGGGACTGGTACTGGCCATTGGGAAGACGGAAGTTAAGAAGCACTGGCCGGTCCGTATATCCGTGACTGACATGATCCACGTCCTTGTCTGTGACTGATTGCATAACAGGCTGCAGAGGATCTTGACCAACAGGAGTTATTGGGGCCATGTAAGTTGGCTCGCGTTCGTCCCGCTCCATGCGCAAATCAGAGCGTAGTTGCTGGAGGATGTCGTGTTGTCGACCCTCGAGGAAGTCAGCCAGAGTTTTACCGCGAGCATCGCCGATGAATGCGATCAGGTCCTGGAAAGCCTGGTTGGTCTTTTGAACGACGAGATCTAGATCAAGAAAGGCCACAGGCAGAGATTGATACGCCAGATTTGGTACTGAGGAATACGGAGAGGGTGCCACTCCGCCAAAACTCCCAGCATGTGGTGAAATGGCAGTGCTGATGGCTGCGGGTTGAAGACGATTTTTAGGGATCTCATCGTCTCGGGTTGATGCCAACACGCGAAAGGGCTCGGCTGCCCTTGCGACCGTTGAATATGGAGCTTGTTGAGCTAACACATCAGGACCCGTATGAGGTAATGTCCCTAGAAGTTGAGTAGATGCCATGCGAGCTTCTTCGCTTCTTCCAAATTCTTTGTCGTCTCTCAACCTTGGTCGTCCTCTCTTCTTGTGTTGCACATCTTTGCAAGTATCCTTGAGTCGCGTCAGCACCTATAACTATACCATGTCAGACCCAGCAGTTACTGACCTGCTTTCCAGATGCTACACATCGGCCACAGGGGCGCTGAACGTCACAGCTAAGATGAGCCTTCTTGCAGTTCACACAAGCAGAAGCGACATGCGCTTTAGTTCTTCTCGCTGGCTTCGTTTGTCTCAAAGGCTGCGGGGTTATGATTGCGCCTTGCTGCACCTGAGGGCCTGGTGCCCCGCCTTGGCTACCCAGATATTGGGGTACACCAGGGGGAGGATACCCATATACATAATTTTGCGAAATATGGACAGATCCAAAAGGAGGGTCGAGAGGGCGTCCTGGATGGTAGTGCATTGGTTGGCCTCGGGCTGGGGATTCTCCAGGATACAACGGACGCTGTTGGGCGATAGCCTGGGGAATGTTCGCCGATCGAGGATCGAGCAAGGATGAAGCCGGCGGATGCGGGCGTGGTTCGTGCAGACGTGGCGGGTAGCGATGTCCTTCCTGTTCGACAATGTGGGCTGGATGGCGAGCGGGCGAGTGAGAATCGGACATGGGAGGAGAGGGATAGCCGTGCTGCTCAGGCCTACCAGGACTGAACTGTGGTGGAAGTTTGACCAGGCTGCTTCCTGGTTCTTGATACCGCCCGAAGGGCGAAGAAGGAAGTGAAGTCAGAGGAGGTAAGGACAGACTCTGCATAGCTTGGCCAGCGCAGCGCTCAAACGCCGCGTCCGCAGCGGAAGCGCAATACTCGGTGTGGATGGTTGGCAGGCCAAAAGGAATCGGAGAGCTGCCTAGATGGGACGGAGGGTGATGGGCTTCGAGAATGTCGAGTGGTTGCGCCTGCATGTCGAGGACAGGTGAGTTAACAATCTCCAGGACTAGGAACCTGAACAACGGCTACAGACGCGGGGAAGGTTGAATTTGCACATTGAGAAAGAAAGATATCGCCAAACATTTACATAGGGTCCCCCTTACGGAGTATCAGAAACATCCGTCGAGTTACGAAGTCCGGGCAGGGATGGGTGCAGAAGACGGAGAAAGGAAAGGTCGTCGGTACCTTTTTGGAAATTTCCGTTCAAGACTTGTGCGGTCGGAGGTCTTGTTTCAACGCAGGCTGCGTAAGAAGCACGCGAGCTCCCGTGGAGACAGGGAAGAGGGTGAGCCAGTCCGTCAAGACAGGGCTGAGTGCGGTGGTCGGAGAAGTGCCCAGGTGGTGAGGGTGCGGATGACAGAGCCAATGGTCAGTGGTGCGTGCGAGCAGCACTGAACGCAGGAGGGAGAAAGTCCAGCTAGCTCGGCGGAGATCCTCCAGTAATAACCTCGATCGGTTCTCTCGTTACTGCTCACAGATCTGTTTGGAAATCCCTGCGGGTGGTGCAGGCGATGGATGACAGCCACCACACGGGACCGCAGGAGCACCGGGCTATGGGAAGCTTGGGCGGCCAGGGGCGCGTCGGCGACGGCATGCTGGCCTGTTGTTCGGCTGATGGTTCTTTGGCAAGGCAAGGCATGCCGCTGTCCCAAGAGTCGCGCAGCCGGCGTGGAGAGCATGGGCAATGGGGCCATGGGCCATGGGCCATGGCCCAGGTGGGAGCGGCGTGGATGGCTCGCCTACGCGCGCCGGCATGTCCCCTGCTGCGCAAACCGTCCAGCTAGCGATGGCTAGCGATGGCTAGGGACAGCAGCAGGCGAGGCACTATTGCGGTGGAGGCCACAGCCGGTGGGCAAAGGGCGTCGACAATGTGCAGCTGCACACGGCGGCTGGCATGCCGCGTCCCCAGCGCCGGAAGGCCCGACAGCGCGCCGTCCTCGTGTGTGTGGTGGATGGCTTACTGCGTCAGGCGCCGCTCCAGACACCACGCCCACCACGCCCGTCACCAGCCTAGAGCGCTGCCTATCACCGCGAGGTGGCTCCAGTGACAGGCCCGCGCGGCCGGCACACCTGTCACTGCTCGCGCTCCCGGCGCCCAAAGAGCGGACTCGCCTGCCCGTGGGTACGCTCGTCGGCACCCTCGTCGCGGCGACGGCGAGCGCAGGAAGCCAGCCAGGCCAGGGTCTCGACGGTTGCCCATGGCCAAAGCATGGCTAAAAGTCTGCGTGCAGCGCTGCGGAAACAGATATGACACGGCGTCAGCCACCGCGTTGATCGACCCGCCCTGCGGATAGGGCTTGCTTGAACCCTTTGTTTGCCAAAGGCTCCTCGCCTGGTGCTTCTCGACCCTCGCCAGGTCGACTCCAGGGCCATCATCTAACGGACGCGCGCGCGACGATGGGGTTGGCTGGGGCTCGCACCCGCTTGCTTGCTTGCTTCCAAGGTTGCTTGCTTGCTGTGCCGTCGGAGGACGCCCTGGAGCAGACCCACGGCACAACTCCAACTTCAACCTTTTTTCAACAGCCGTGAGGTAGTCATGGGCCGAACCAACCATCGTCATCACCACCGCCGGCCTGTTGCATAAAGCGTTAATCATGCTTGTCCCTCGCGCCTTGTGGCCGTCTCGCGAAGCTTGCCGAATGGGACCATAGCTTCTCGAGCGGCCCGTAGAGCACACACCAAGGCGTATATAGCGCCAGCCCATCGAGCAATGGATCCATCGCCAGTGTTTTCGTCCCGTGCCAGCCAGCACCCACCGTCGAGCTCGTACTGGGCAGATTGATTACCATTACGAAAGCGACGCCAGGGACCGACAATCTCGGTGCTGTCCAACGGCATGCAATTGATAAACGAAAACCCATCGAGGTCATACCAGCCGACATATAGCTGTGGCTTGTCGTCATGTATCGAGCAGCATGCAATCTCGCCCAAAATACTCCGGTGTGGTGTCTGCGATCCTGGTTGCCGTCGACGATCACCCAAAAAACATCCGCTGCGGAGATTGCCCTGATTCATGCGTCCGGGGAGCTTGCGCACTGTGGAGCCGTACGCCGAGCCTCGCGGTGGCACAGTCATTGTGATATATCCTAGGGAAATTGTCGACAAAGCTTGTAGAGAGAAATGTGACGCATGTGACAAGTCCAATCTCCCCACGAGCGGGTCTTCACAGCTGGCGCTATAGTGGCCAATGGCTGCCTCCGTCGCCCTCCCATAACTGTCGTCAGCACGCCTGCAGGTGCGATAGAGGACCTGACGAGCACACAACCAGGTTCTACACGCACCACACGTCCCAGTAAGAAGCTTGAGCTCGGAAATGCGGGTGCTAGACCCTAGCGACCCTTTTTCGACCTGTCTCTGAGGAGGGAGGCATGAATAGATTGGCTGTGGACCAAGAATAGCAGCGCCGCTACGAAGCTTATGGTGTCTCGTGGCCGTCGTGACTCCGTTGTATCTATTTGGATTGCCACCTGCCCTTCACGTTGCTGTCCTGTGCATGGACATAGAGTACAGGTACGGAGTCTCTACTCGCTTAAGGCGACGCTGTGTGCTTCCATGGCCATTCTGGAAGCTCGAGAACATGCCCAACGGACGCACGCACAAATGGGGACATCCAACGCCGCCAAGACAGGCAATCACTCCGGACCCACGCCATATGGTGTGTAAGCTGCGTCTCCGAGCCCTCGCTTCGCCCAAAGAGGAGGACGGTAGTGCTGGTGAAAACGTGGTGAGTGCGGCTGTTTCTCGCAGCCCGATGCGCCGTGCTTTCTGATGACCGTAGCGAAACGGAGCTTTTGGGAGCATCGTGGAAGCCCTGCCGTACCAGGATTTTAGCCTTTTCAGCAGAGTGAGCCAAAAATGGCAGCGGAAGTATTGGAACCACCCCTAACAGAGGCTTGAGGCTAGGCCATTTATTGGCTCATTTCTGTTGTATCCCAAAGTAAGGCTGTAAAAATGGCCGATCACCGAATGGACCTGTGACAACGTTTTGCTTCGTCAAACGCTCTGTCCCACTCTCCGTCGTTGGACCATCGCCTGCTGCCATGGCTGAATTGCTTTTTGCGGAGGCCATGCGGCGGATACTGGCAGCAAAGGCACGACATGCTGCAGTGCGATCAGTTCGAGTCTGCGGAAAACGTCATGCCCCTCGAATCCACAACCCAGGATCAGTGTCAGGTTCAGGGGCGCAAGAACCCACGGATTCAACCGCGCGATCTGCGAACCCACGTTTGTGCCAAAAGTAGGCCAGCGTCGACCAGGGTGCTTATTGAAAGCCACAAGCTAATGATTACCCCTGGTATGCACGCGCCTACCATTGACTGGGTACGGCCCGTCGACATCCTCCAGTATGCTGGCGAATTCTTCCTCCAAACGCAGCTCAGCATGCACCCCTGCCTTGTGTGCTCGCCTCGGTCATATCATGATGAGCGTGCATCCACGGCTTGCAACGGTTATAGGCGATATGTTGAAGGAACCGCACCACGAAACCTTGGGAGATAGATCAACCATGAGGAAGCGTGAACTGCTCACTTCTGCAGGTGATAGTTGCATCACGGAGCAGTAAATTTCCGCGGAATTAGAGCACACTCGGTTGTAGCGGCGTGAGTCGTGTAGATTCAGCGTGTGACTACCTCTCTCGGCTAGATCAATGACCCTCAACACTGGGCTGCTACCCATGAACCTCTGTTCCACTGGCCATGCAAAAGGTCACACCAGAGACGTGCCCCATTTTGTATTGTTTATCCAATGTTGGTCGAATTTGCAATGCAATATTGGACCGAATCGAATTGTGCCACTGCATTGTACGCATGGGTGTGCTCAACTTGAACGAAGGATGCCAGCAGAGCAAGCAGTGCGGGACCAATCTCGGAGAATTCAGCACGCTGGGCTGGGTTGTTGCCTGGCGACTTTTCTCGTGCATCGGAACGAGCACGAGCTCACGTGATCCAACATCCGCCTGCTTAGGGCACACTCCCGTCGCCTAAGTACAGGACACACGGGACGGATGTAAAAAAAAACGCGACAACTACCGCATGGGGCGTCTTCTCGAAGTCCGTTCGGTTTCCCTCTTAACTGGAACTAGTAAGCTCCGCAGAATATTCCTTCCACAGAAGCAAAGATATTGAGGCGCCAGCATATCCCTGGTCTGCAGCCGCCCCAAATACGGGCAGCTGCATGCTCGAGGCGTAGCGGTTGAATTCCGATCTGGGTCGAGCGATGGCCTATACTCATTCCGTTTCGAAAGCGAAACTCACCATTGCGGGTAAAGGGCACTTGCACCGCACGTCATCCTCGTCTGCATTTTTGCGTTCTTTCTTTAGACTGTCGCTTAAATCAAGCCCTGATGCTTGTCGGCGTCGCCGTGGGCCATAAACGAGGTAAGTGTACGGCCCTCTACCTACCTCAGTGTCCGGCGGAAAATGAGTATGGATCAGGCTCTCAGAGTCTTTCACACTCTGGCTCGGTGGTGCCACGTTGAGGCGCTAGCTGGTGTCGCTTGATATGCGACTGCTGTCAATGTCAACTTCATTCGTGTCGGTAGCGCGCGCCTTTGCCACCATCGTAAGTTGTGGATGGGGCGCGTTACGCGGATGGTGGACGCTAGCAGCATCGGGATGCATGCGTCTTCACTCTGTATCCCGAAGATGCACCTCGTAGACCAGATTGGAATTATTTTATTCGCCATGAGTCGCGCAGCATCAGCCAATTCCCATGCATCTACAGAACAATACGAAAACTTCTCGATTGGGACACAATTCTCGCGCGAAGCTGCGTATCGTGTGACTGGCCCTGATATTTCATTTGCCGATGCTTGCATATTGCGAAATTACTATTTCCAGATTAGCAGATGACCCGGTATTTGTGCGTCCGTATGTGCAACAGGAACTCCAACCTCATGTACGATACTACGAGGGTTTGCTCAGTGGAGATGATGATGGTAAGCATGTATGGTGAGATATGCAAGCACAAGGACTCTTCGTGCTTCCATGTAAGCCCCTATACCCACTGCAGCGCTTGGCCCGCACAGTAGTACACGGCGTTTGGTGCGTTCGGTACGTACCGATGGGGCTTGGTAAGGCTGAAGACCCGATCAATACGTGTGAAGGAGGGAGGAAAATTGTACTTGAGCAGCACAATTGTGGACAGTTGTTTTGATTTGCCCAATGCCATATTCATGCCTTCAAATGCAAAAGAAAAAACGACATGATCAATTATACTAGGTGCGAGCTTAGAACTTGCGCTTTTTAGAAGGCCTTGCGTTCTTCTGTTTCCGCCTCTCCTCGAGTTGGCGTTGCTTGCGCACATCGTCAACACCCTTGAGTTCGTTCTTGCCTGTACCGTCCTTGAACTTTCCAATACGCTTCTCCTTTGCCTCCGCAACTTTCTTCTTCTGGGTCTGGTAATCATCACGGTACCGGTCAGCTTCTTTGGGCGCCTTTTCTGCCTTATGCTTGTAGTGGCGACCACCACCGTGAGCAGCTCCATGGCCTTGCTTTTCTAATTCACCGACACGTGGCAAGCGGCCGACCTTGTTCGATTTGCGCCAATCGTCGTACCGGCCGCTTCGGAAACTCGCGGCGATCTTGACTCCACTTTCTCCCACCACCATCTTTGCTCCTTTGGAACCATCCTCGTCGTTGGCTTTAGCAACGTACTTTTTAGATTTCTTATCCCAGCGCATGCCCTTGGCCTTGCTAGCTTCTGCAAATCCCCGCGCCTCGTCATTCGTGAGATCCATCTGTGCGGCCCTAGCGCTCTCTACGAAGTTAGAGGCTTGCTGGGCCGTGTTATACGAGCCCGTATGAACCCCGTAACCACGTTCTTCAGCTGCATTCACGCCCTTAGGTTCGTACGACATGAAGAACTCAGAGTTCTGCCAGTCATCTTTCCCTCCATTACGAGAGGTCGGCTGCGATACGGAAATTTCAAGGTCGTCTGAATCAGACGCCAAGTCCGCATCTTCCAAATCCTCGCCGTTTTCTGAGGCCAAATCGGAATTTTCTGTGGCCTCCACTGGTGCTGTCCTTTCGCTTACACCGTCGGATGCAGTGTTGAATTGGCTGACTTGTTTCTGTTTCATCCTGTCGATTTGCTGCCGCCTCTTTTTCATGACCTCAGCAGCCTCACCGCCCGAGCCTCGGTTGCCTACCTCAAAGATAGACTCCGTGGGGCGGAAAGAACTGATCCTCTCTAGCATCTTTTCCTTTTCGCGCAGGGCGTCATGAACCTCGTTACGGAAGAGCAGGTGGGTGTTGGACAAACTGCGTGTCGATAGCAATTGCTTCGCCCGTTTCACAGACTCAGTGCTAGCCGAGTTTCTTGTTCTTGTGTATTGAGCTTCACCTTTGCCCGCCACGACCTGAAGATCGGTCAATCCATCACCATCCTCATGCAGCCTGTTTACAAGCTCAACCTCAGGTTCAAGCTCATCCTGCACGAATGTACCGACTATCACCTCTTGGGCATAGTTTGGCTCTTTTCCTGGTGTCTTTTCAGAAACGAGAGGCTGCCCTAAGAATAGTTGAAGGTCGATCAAGTAAGGCATGTCGGATTCTCGGATCAAGCTGTAACTCCATCCCTTCCTACCTGCTCGAGCTGTTCGTCCGACACGATGGACAAAGATCTTTGGCTGTGAAGGAAAGTCGTAGTTGATGACATTCGCGAGATAAGGTAGATCAAGACCACGCGCTGCGACATCAGTCACCACTAGAACATTCGTGAGGCCTGCTCTAAAGTCTTGTACTTGAAGTTTACGAGCTGTCTGATCCAAGTTACCATACACTGGTAAATGTTAGCGAGTGACACGTACACACATGCCTGTTTTATAATACCATATGATACTGCGTATCCCGCAGCTTTAAGGAGACTAGCCAGATATTCAACTCGATGCTTTGTAGCCGCGAAGATGACTGTGGAATTTGGTGTAGGGGTGCCCACAGGATTAGGAGCTTCGGGTCCACGCTTGCGCTTCTTGTTACCACCTTTTTTATCTGGGTTTCTTGCTTGCTTCGCAGCTTCAGTCTCGCCAGTAGGCATTTTGATAACTTTATCGAGCAAGTACAGGAGAGCACCATCTCTTTCACCAGTTTTGATCGTGAAAAAGGCACTTTCGAGATCGGGTGAAACCTTCGAATCGTCAAGACGGATCAATCTTGGTTCCTGGAGACCAGCACGAGCGAATTCGACTAACGACTTCGGAAGTGTCGCTGAGAACAAAAGCGTCTGTCTGGACGTTGGCAACGCGTGAAGAATTTCGGCCAGTTGTGCAGCAAAACCCATCTCGAACAAGCGGTCGGCTTCGTCGAAGACAATATATCGTACGGAAGAGAGGTCCAAGTTCATCTCAACTTTCAGGTGCAGGAAACGGCCAGGAGTGGCTATGACGATATCTGGATTCGTGGTCATAGAGCTGAATTCTATCTTGGAGTTAGTACCTGGGGATCAGATGTGTTAACGACGGCGGTACGTACGCTCATCGAGGCTATCTCCACCAACCAACAGCACAGTTCGCAGATCAGTACCTCTGCCCAACTCTTTTACAACCTTTAGAGTTTGCAACGCCAGCTCTCTCGAGGGCGACATAATGATGGCACGGGCGCCAAACTTGGCCGAATGCGCCTTCAAGGCTTGGATCATCGGTATCACGAACGCTGCAGTCTTTCCAGAACCAGTACGCGCCATTCCAACAACATCCTGTCGGTCGAGTATAAGAGGCACGGCGCGGCGCTGAATGGGAGTCGGAACTTTGTAGCCTTTTTTTGTAATAGCTTGTAAAAGAGCAGCGTTCAAACCCATGGCCTGGAAACCTCCGCCTTTTTTGACCGTGTGGCCTTTCAGATTTGAGGACTTCCTGTTCGAGGCAGCTTGTGTAGCTGCTATAAAGGCCTCGTCGTCAGATCCATCTTCACTGCCGCCTTCCAGGTCCAGTCCCAGATCGATAGTAGATGTATTTCCGGTGGGCGCGTCGTCATTGTCTCCGAAAAGTGCGGCGCCGATGTCGAACTCGTTCTCGGAGAGCGCCGGGGAGCTCGCGCGAGGAGCCATGGCTGGCATGCAAGTGTGGATGTGATTGCGGTGCTTCAGTAGTATCCCAGAAATTCTGATTTCAAAATTCTCGCACGGACCATGAAATCTTGGCAGGACGTGGGGTCGCGCCCAGTCTAAATCTGAACGCGTCTCGTCGCGTCTCTCCGCCCCACCTGCAGCATCTAATTACCACCGCCTGAGATCAGCAGCACACCGCACACGGCTACATAAACATACACAATGAGTAGGCCTGGTGCACCTCCACAATATCTTCTCGGTATTGACATATCTAGACTACAACAACTACGAAACCTCTTATACGTCGTACGGTGGAGGTGGTGGAGGCGGAGGCGGTGGCTTCATGCCCGATGCCAGTCAGAACAGCCCCAGCAAGAGCCGCGTTAGTACACACGGTACCTCTGCTCAAGCCTTCCCCTAACTGTTCCTAGGAGAACGGCCAGGACTCCCTCCGGCCTGTGACTATCAAGCAGATCCTTGAGGCGCAGCCTGATGGCGACAATTTCTCCATCGACAACAACAGAATACACCATGTAGGCACCACCTCACGCTGTCCTGGGGCTGTTCTCTAATGTAAACAGGTCACATTTGTCGGCCAGATCCGTAACATCGCCAACCAGGCGACGAACATGACATACAAACTCGACGACGGCACAGGAAGCATTGATGCGAAAAAATGGGTAGACCCTGATGCCATGGAGGAGAACCCGCTAGCTCAGCTTGCCGACGGAGCCTACTGCAGGGTATGGGGCAAGCTGAATAGCTTCAACAACCGACGGCACATCGTAATATCGATCATACGCCCGATACAAGACATGAACGAGGTGCAATACCACTTGCTCGATGCTACGGCAATACATCTATACTACACTCGAGGGCCGCCGCTCAATCAGTCTGATAATACGAGCGGCGCAGCTCCTAGCCATGGTGCCCAGGCCGCCATTCAGCAGGGAGGTGGGCGTGCAGCAGAGCTTGCACAATACACCAAGGTGGCTCAGCAGGTGTACAAATATCTACAAACAATACCTCAAGGCGATCAAGGTGTTCACCAGCAGGTCATTGCTTCTGCATTGGGCTTGAACACCGTAGATGTGGCGCAGGCGGGCGACCAGCTACTTGAAGGTGGGCTCATCTACACCACCATGGATGACTTTACATGGGCTGTGTTGGAGAACGAGTGAGCGAGAGACGCAGTATTCAGTTGTTCGGGAGCATTAAGTTCCAACTCGCATGCAAAGTAAGAGTCTTGGAGCTGCGGCCAACGCATCACCCATATTAGGATTATAGACCTGTCAGCGATATTATCGAAACTTGGGAGGCAAGTATGATAACAAGCTATCAGTTTCGCAGCGATGTCGATCTGAAGCTGTTTATTTCAGAGCATCTACCTAGGAGCTATCGACGCGTCTGCGCATTCGTAGTCAAGAACAATATGCAAGCCGCTATTATTGCCATTGCCACCACTGTAGATACCGTCTGTGTTTTCCAACCTGCTTGCACCAATGCCGCTCGTCGACTGTACCTAGATATTGTTTTGATGTAGTTGACTAACCCGGACCCTAAACATGCTACTGATAACACCCAGAAGATTACACCAAAGGGAAGAGAAAGTCGTCGTTCTATGATATCGTCAGCGAGTCAAGAATATACTCGTATGTACATTAGCAGTCCATTAGTCTCCAACCACCTCGGGACAAACCCATAACCTGCAATAAGGTTGATAAAATCACGCGATAAACAAGCAATTTCAGCCTTACTCTTTGAACGAAATGCATACGTACCAACAGCACTTGGCTCCGTCTTCAGATGGAAATTGACAATGATAGCCACTGACACGATAGCCATATAAATCGACAGCCTCAACCAGGAAAGAAAAGCTGCACCCCTCGTCAGCATCGCTTGCACTTCTCAACACTACTTGTACATGCGGAAAACCCACTCCTCTCGTTGGCCGCATGGTCTCTTGCATCCGAGGCATTGTTGTCAAAAAGCAACACCCCTAGCCATGGCCGCTCTACAAAGACCTTTCGATCATATTCATTGTGCCTGGATAATTAGCTGCGATAGCACTCACAATGGCGTTGCCCTCACTGATGAACCAGGACGGGCTTCGGCGCCCAAAAGTTGTAAAACGGGCGGAACGGCTCGTCTAAGAGCGCCTCGTCTGTATCGCGCATCCTATCTAATGGTCGGAAATCCATCTCTGCGGTTCCGGTCCACGTATGATAAATGTGTATGTAGACTACTGGTTGCGGGTTGCTATGTAGACTAAAGCGCGTTGCATACATAGACTAGAAACATACCCTTGGGTGAGATGAAAGCGGGTTGGGGCGATCGACCGCACGGACGCTTACCTAGGTAGATTGGGGAATTTCGTGAGGTCATGAACTCGACAAGGATCACACGTGCAATTGTTTTTGCTTGGGCGTCCTGAGATCTTCCAACATACAAACTTCGCACATGTCAAAGATGATGAAACACAAAGAGCACGTCTTGTTCGGTGGCGAAAAGTAAGACCATGTGCCGCGATTGCGTATCCCTTCACTGGGGAATCACCGCGCTGACTAACAGCAGGAGGCCATGGAGCTCCTCGGATTGGACCGCCAGCGATGACCGCGTGCGCGGCGGAAAGTCGCAATCGTATCTGGATATTTTGGATTCAGCAGCGCGGTTCCACGGCCATCTCGACATCAAAACCTTGGGTGGAGCCGGGTTCGCAAGTCAGCGCACCACCGCGGAAGACACCACGTTGGATCTCTCCGGGTACGATGGCATTCTTCTCGACCTGGGGAAATCGGACGGCAAGCGGTATACGTTCATCATCAAGGACGAGTTGCTACCGCGGAATCCGGAAAATGGACGCGAGCAGGCGACTATCTCGTGGGAGTATGATTTCGCGGTTGCAGAGGATGCGGCGCAGGCCGAGAGCTCGTTTGTGTTCATTCCGTGGAAGGAGCTGAAGGCTACGTACCGGGGGAAGGAGAAGAAGGGGGCGAAGAAGTTGGATACGAAGAGTGTGAAGAGGCTTAGCATCATGATGAGGAGGTATGTACGCGTGATCCAACAGCATCGTTTTTGGGATTGACGGTCAGAACCACTTTGGATTTTGAACTTTGATTCTTCCCGGTATTTATGATATGGCTGACAGATAGTAGTTTCTTTGGCGACCAAGAAGGCGATTTCTCGTTGACTATCAAGTCGATCAAGGCCGTTTCGAGACCTAGCGATTTGGAAAGAGGACACGGCGAGGTGAGATATACCCATGTGTCAACGTGGAGGTGTTCTAATTCCCGACTCTAGGATGCGAGGAAGAAGGCCGTATTTCGTTCACCGATTCTTATGTCTTTACTCGCAATCACGGTGTTGGCGTATGGATTATGCACATACGTCTGTCCGTGGATTTGGGGAACCAAGCCTATGAAGCATTGGCACTGGTAATCTATTAGGATTGAATTAATAATCACCGCTCAGTCATGTCCTGCTGCGATACAATAAATGTTAAAGAGCACTAACCCTGTTATTCATAACGCTGTTGAATGTTACAGTTTCTATATAGTATAGTCCCCAACCCCAGATAAATGACGGCCTAAATCTCGCAGCATAAACGAGGGATATCCAACACCAAAAACAACGTCCGCAAACATGCCAATTCCTAGAATTGCGCCCGCGCAATGCCAATATACTCATACTCACTCAATCCCATTTCATCGCCTCAACCATTTTCCGCACCTGACTGACCATCCTCAGACACGCCACCTCACCGTTATCGTGCCGATGCATGTTCTCCGCACCAAACAACTTCGCCCGCTCATGCACGTGCGTGGACGTGTCGAAATGCCAGTCGTGCTGCCGTTTTTCCACATCCTCAATCACCTTTATGAGCGGCGTCGGATTGTGCCCGCCGCCCAGGACCTCCGTCTTGAGCGAAAGCTTCGCCAGTTTTCTCCAGTCTTGGGGGTCGAGGTTGAGGTCGTAGCCCATGGGACAGTCGTTCATGCCGGTGTGTAAGTGGGCGTTCTCGGGGCTGTTGTCACCCACGCGGAAGGGCTTCTTTTCCCCTGTCTGTTCGAGGCGGGTAGCTTCTTCTTCGATGCCGGCCAATACTTTGTGGAAGCGTTGAGCTATTGCGCTTAAGAGTGAGTTTAGCGATTGGATGTTTTGGATTGCGCTGAAGACATCCATGGGACATTTGGGACACTGGACTATGGCTGAAGCGGTGGTGAGGGCTGGTCGGATGCGCGGGATGACGGCGGGGAAAGAAAAGTTGTTTAGGGACTGTAACTCGCTTAGGGAAAGGTACATAAGGGAGAGACAGCTGCAAGTCGTATTGTCTGCTTGTCCTGGTGTGGAGTTGGCCTGAGAATGGAATCCAGAATCGTTTGAAGGATGTCCCCACAATAGCGGATCTATTGGGTCCATGACATGGCTTCAAGAATGTTAGACATCTGAGCTTCTATGCCGCTACTGAAGGTATAACTGACCTAGCATCATAAGTGGGAATCTCCCCAAAAGTATCAGCGTACGTAGGTGGCATCATGGTATCGGACAATGGATTGTTCAAAGGCATGCCTTCGAAGCCTGGGAAATCCATAGTGAGGTTCGCCGGCGGTATCGCATTGCTGGCTCCAACATTTGGCATTGGCAAGCCATTGCCAACAGAAGCGGGATCTGGTACGCTTTCCTGCTCTTGCTCAGGCGGCACATCTTCTCTTCTTCGCTTCCTGGGCCTTCCCATTTGTTTCTGTGGAGAATAGATACATTTTATGTTTTCGCGCTCGCAACGAGTGCACGCGGGTGACTCCCCCGAGCACTTTAGCTTCCTCGTACCTGCACTTTAGCTTCAGCATGACCATGAAGCCAGGCGAAAGGACTGTACAACTCACGGCATTCATCACAGGCCGCGTGTAGTTTCTCTGGTTGCACCCCCATTTCTTACGTGTGCTGACACAGGAGATGCGCAAGCCAAGTTTTTCCGTATTTCCGTACCACCCCACGCAAACTGCGGGAAAAGGCTGGGAGCTCCGTAGAAGGGGGACAGAAAGCGGGCTCGTTAAATGACAAACCGTGGAGGTGACACTGCAGGTAGGACGAAACCGTAGCAAGCGTTGGTGCACTTTGCGTCTTGGACTCTAATCAGCCCTATGGCCATGCCTCACGCGGGCCTGCCGTCTACACCCATATGTCAGCACAAAATAACCTAGGCACCGACATGACGCCGCATTGGCGCTACTGATGCTTGGCCAGGATGTCGCGCTCGGGCCCCCCGATCAATCAGAACGGCATTATCTATTCTCCTTCTAGCTGCTCACCAGCGGCGCGGTCCCATCGACCATTAGTGATTCTTGATGGATATCGAACAACTACTGAAGTTTTACGCGTCAGCGAATGGTCGGGATCGCCGCCGATGTAGCCCACCAGTGCCGTAGACTAGCACCTAGGCTTCGTTCTAGATATTTGGACCAGTGCATACCAAGATTTCCAGTTATATCCTATGCACGTAGACCCCTCTAGGAAAGGGCAGAACTATCGCTGACACAAGCTTGTAATAGTTGGCTCACTTTGAGACCCCAATCTTACCATGATTCTCAGGCCTAATCCAAGACATCCAGTGTTAGTCCAATAACGTTATGTAGACCGTAAGGAGTCCCATAAGGATATCCTTGATCGGTCTGAGGGAGAAGTGAAGCGACGGTATCCTTGAGAGCAGTATCATCTAGGTTAATTAATTGAAGGCCATCCCATCTAGGTATCGTACCTAAAACACATCCCTTTGAGTGACCCGTTACGAAGAGCTGAGCTTTTACGAGAACAACCCCTACATTTATTTCTTTCAGCATTCAGAGGACTATCTAGGCAGGTCGCTTACGCCATATTAGACCACTGGTATTTTACAAAACCACCCTGCGAGCGGTGTAAGCTGTAAGTCAGCGCAGAACCCAGCCATAAGGTCATCGCTTCTCCAAGAGACACAGTGGCATTCCCTTCTAGAACATTTCTCTCGATCATTGCTTTAAAGTTTTTTCACAGACCTGGCGCAGACAGCGTGTTCGAAGAAAAAGGCTAGCACAATACAACGTCCTGTGAGGCAGAAATAACATTTTCTCTTGGGAAGGCCTTACTGAAGCACCAAATTGTACATCATGCTGTGTGATGGCAACACTAAAAGAACTGTCTGTCTCCTCTAGTCGTCTTGATACAAAGTATTGTAGATGCTTTCGGATGTCCAGTACTCAAGAATGATTTTGTTGGTCTCTCTTGCGCGTATACTAGTATCTTTGCAATACGCATTATTCACCAGTGAAAGATTGACTTCTCTACAAACAAACTACGGAAATGAACGCACATAGTCCATATACATCGTAGATCTAGAAATCAAGATCGGCGATACCTACTTCCAAGTCTATGTATCCACACTATCCGAGAGCCTGGTCTAGGAGCGTGGTGTACAGTACTATACTAGGATCGACCGACCTTACACTGCCTCATAGCAAGAACTTCTCAACTGCCGGTATAGACTATCTATAAGAAACGCACGCGCAGCATACGCCCGCCACCGGACTGTCCTCCGCCACCTAGTTTCCGTTCCCTGCAGCACCCATTCTACGACAGGCAGGTCCCTTCGCAGTCCGACGATACGGACAAAGCGAAGCAGGTTCATGAGGACAGCCCCGTCTCTTTGTGTGCTAGCCTACCGTTGGGGTTGTGGTTGCAATGGGATCGGCTGCTGCGGACGAATGCCGAGTCTCACCTCACTGTGCAACGGGGACGGACGGCGCCCATGCCGAATGGTCTACCATGAGATTCGCTACACTGGGCTGTGGAGGTTGGTCTGCCAAGCGGTGTGAAGGTTCGAGTAGGGACCAGGTACGGAATACGGAGCTGTTGCTGGCCGAAATTTCACTGTAGTGTGCGGGAATGGGGTGGTGTCGTGGCTACGGTCGCATTGTGATGTATTTTTCCAGAATAGATGTGAGCGCTACAAATTCCCCGCGTCAGCTGCGCTTCAAGGTGGGGTTTGACGGGTCGCGCCGAGTAGCTACTTGTCCAGGATATCAGCATAGGGGGTAAAGACGCTGTCAAGATTACCGGGATACGGCATTCGAGCAGCATGGCCAATGCCGGATGTTTGCGCAAAACTGCTTGTTCAGGCTCTTGGAATGTCTTGGGCGCACAAGACATGGTATGATTACCAAGCTTGTCTTTGAAATGCAAGATTCAAGCAATGCGAGAAATGGCGATCAAAGGACGCCAGGATTGAGCATGATTTCATGGCACATGTCTGCTGCGACGTGATTGAGCGGTGGGGAGTGAATAAAGTGTACGCTAGAAGGATTGTCTGGGGTAGGTCGAGAAGAATAAGGCGTGATGCGTCGTCTCGAGGCTAGCGTTGAAGCCTCGCAGAAGTTTGGTAACTGTGATGCATGGAAGACTGGTACGCGTTGTGATTAGTAGGCAGTCTCTGGTGAATACCTCGGTCTGATATGCGGGATGCCACGACGTGTGTGGTACTGTGGGCAGCCTGCATGGCGCTGATGCGTGCAGCAGAAGCAGGGCAAGGGCTAGATGAGGAAATGCGAGCCTCTCGACTCTTCACGGCCGCGCACGAAGCCAATCGTGTCGTGAAATTGACCAATAGAAGGACGGTGCGTGTATGGTGGGGTCTCAAAGTCAATCATTGGTAGGGAGTCTCCAGGCTTCGTGGGTCGAGTTGAGAGGAGGCCAATATTGAGACCACACGACGGCGACGCGAGCGCCCGTTTGGACAGTCACGTGAGATGGGTTTTTCCGTGCGAGGCTCGAGGGATGGGATGCACGGTGCGGGAGGATGGGGCTGTGGACCATGCCCATGTACTCGGTCGATCAGCGTTGAATGCATGCAGGCGTCGGTCGGGGCTGAGTTCGATTCGATAGATTGTTGGTGCCTGGGAGTCATACTTGCCTTATGCAGCGAGAGGCAGGACGGCGCTCGGATGGGACACACCGCCTCTTGGACGACGACGGCGACGAGGACGCGCGGAGACAGGCAGCAGCGTGGACAGCGCAGCGGCGCGAAGAGGCGCGAAGAGGCGCGATTCCAGTTCACATGGCCCGGCCGGCCCGTCGCAACAGGCCGCGGTATGCGCAGGCACCGCAGGTGGGTGGGCATGCATCTGGTGTCGGAGTAGATAATGGCCGCCCTTTCGTTCCGCCCTCTTTGCCGTCGGCGTTTGCAGCGTTATTCCGCAGCACATGCGGCGTTAGCGGCTCGTAATCACCTCCACCGGTTCAGCTGGACCCAGCAGCTAGGGGCGCTCGGCCGGTGATTCGCGCCCTACCTGTCGAAATGCTGATGCCTGAAGTTGGGTGGGGGGACTGTCACTGAAGTATGTATGGTGCGCGTGGTCGGCAGGCAGCGAGAGGCAGCGGAGGGCAGCGAGAGGAAGGGCGCGCAGCCACCGCTCAGCACCGCACTGCACGCTCGGACAGGCTGCACGCAGCACACACGGCAGCGCTCGGGCAAGCTGCCTGGGCGTCGCTGCTGGCGTCTTGCGCGCGTCTCACCAGGCGTCCGGTGGTGGCTGGGCGGGGCGGGCGGTCGCCATTGGAGCAGCCCCCCAAGCCGCCCCCTGCTAGAGCGCTCCTGATCCCGGCTGCCCTGTCCCGGTGTGAGTCATAGTCCCAGACGAGGGCGCACACAAAATGTGGCATGCCCCGCGCCAGGCAGCGATTTTCTTTTCTCTTCTCCATCTTCCACCACTTCACATCACACAACTACACCCACAGGCAACCACAACAATGGCTGCCTTCTAGCTTCCTTCCGCGCCCTCTCGTCGACTTCAAGCCGGCACTTTGGATCCAACAATCAACACCCACCTCTCCCCTCAACCAACAACCTCAGAGCCTTCCTTTTTGGAACCTCTGAACTACAGCCCAGCCTTGCGCAGCTTTAGTTCGCCGTCGCCTTCCAGCACCCCCTTCGACTTTACGTCGTCCACCACGGCTTCTCACCAGTCAACATGGCTTTCCTCACCAGCAACCCACGCCTCACGGCAACCACTGAATACATCCCATACCGACTTCGCCTGTCCGCAGACAGACTTTGTGCTATACGACCAGCCGGCTCAGACCCCTCATCGGCCGCAGCGTGCACCGAGCGCTCCTCTACCTGGGCATCTGTTTAACACTCCCCACGCCTTCTACGCAAACTCAGCCCCTACTTCCTCGATAGGTTTCCACAACAAACAGTCACAACAACGTCCACCGGTCCCCCTGTTCTCCAGCAGCACGAACACAACCGCCATTCCGCATATCCAGCAGCCAGCAAACTCCGCAGCCATGGCAGGTAGGACTCACCCGGCCTTTGCTCCTCTGTCTTTGAAGCTCACACGTAGCCCAGACTTGAACAGCAACAATTCCTTCGACTCGGGGGCCAGCCTCTTCGCTGGCCTCCAGCACGACAGCCCTTGGGAGGCTCCTGCTAGCGCTTTCACCGCCATCAATCCCCATTCGGTGCCCAGCTCTACGCAGACAATCTCCCCCAAGGACATCTTCGTCGACCCGTTCCAGTCTGCGCCTCCTTCTGCGGCTTTCACGAACATCACCACCCCGGATATCGATCCTTCTCCCTTCATCTCCGACAGCTTTGAGACATCCCCACTGTTCCACAACGACGCCTCGACGGGCAACAGCACTGAAAACTGGTACTCTCTGTTTCCAGAAGATGAGCTGTCTGTCACCGCCCCTGCTGTCGCCACGCCTTTGGTCGCTCCCGATCTCGAGCGCACCATCAGCAGCAACACCACACGATCCAATGGCAGTGGATCCAGCGTCAACTCACCTGTCGTCATGCCCAACAACTCGCACCGGAGAAAATCATCTGTGGCTGGCTCACCTGTTGCGAATGCATCAATTACCAAACCTCGCCGCCGGAAAGGACCCCTACCCACCATCATGGTGGACCCTAACGACAAAGTGGCCTTGAAGCGAGCGCGCAATACTCTTGCAGCTCGCGACTCGCGCCAAAGGAAATTCGATCACGTCAATCAGCTTGAGAAACGCAACGCAGAACTTGAGGCGGAGGTGGAGAAGTGGAAGCGGATCGCCTTTGCTCAGGGTTACACCGGAGCATGAATATCTGCGTACCCCGGAGTCGGTCCGGATCAGTTTTGGTGGTACTAAGGGAGCTGGTGAGGACAGCCTCGCCAACTCGGCCTCGATGCAAAAGTTTTCCTTTCTCCATTCCTTGTCGTCCTCACCTTTACGGCTGGTGGCTCTGTCACCTTGACGATATCTTTCTGTTTCTCCTCTTTATTCTGATTTAGCAATTGTGGGTTTTCCGGCCGGAGCGTAGTCTCCCATCGGTTGATCGACTCCTCCTGGTTACGGCTGCAACCATTTCTGTTTTAATCAGCTCATCTTCGATTTTGCAACTTGTTCACTGTCCTTTGCATGTTCATAGCGTCAGGGTAGTAGCGAGGTGGGCCTTCTGGCTCATACCTCTGGGAGGGTCTCTTTAATACACATGTCTCCATCACACAATGACTCTCATGCAGTGAAGTGACTCTTACATGGTACACAAGTGTGATGGATCGCGTCACGATGACTGTACCTGAGTACCTATGAGTGTGCGAGGCCCGCGTAAGGCCACGCGCTGACTGGTCCAGAGCGTCGCTCGCGCCACCCCATGCTACGTGGTACGCAGGTACTTGTTTCACTCAGAAATTATTGTATTACAGTCACGACCACACAACTTCGTTCAAACTCGTTGATTCAAACACGTTGACTCTATCCCGTCCCGATATCTACCGTCCCGTGACTCATCTTCCACCTGTGCACTTGGGCAACCTTCCCTCTCGCTCGCTCGCTACCACCACTCCCCTGCAGTTACAGCAAACCTCACGACTCACGATTCCACCCATCCACCCACCATCCAAGCACGCCATCCCCTTACATACACACCCACCAAGCACAATCAAGTATCCCCACCCGCAACGCCAGCACCATATGTATGTATTCTTCCCAGCTAGCCGGGTACCCCGTGTATATAAATATAAATATCCATATAAATATAGTACACCTACTTTAGTACGTACGTATGTAGTACGGTAGTCCCCTTATGCACATACCTACGTACATATACCGTAAGCACATTAACGTGGAACCCACGCGCTCAGCTCGCTCGTCTTGTTGGGTCGAACGGCGCGCTCGTCCAGCGTGGCGCTAGGGAGATCGTTGGACGGGTCGCTGGGATGGGTGGCGAGCGAGCTGGCGGACGGGGTGCTTACGTGATGGGTTGCTAGACAGTTTACCGGTGGTTTGGTGGTGTGGTGTGGTGTGGTGTGGTTTGGTGTAGTGTGCGGTTGGGATGGCGGGGAGCGGATGGAGCGGGTTAGGCGGGTTAGGCGGGTGGGGTGGATGTGGTGGTAGAGTGTAGTGGGGTAGTGGGTGGAATTGCTTCTGCGAGGTGCGAGGGAGGCATATGCGTGGCTAGTCTGTCTTGCGCTTGGTTCTGTGGCTAATGTGATGCATGCTGCAGAATGAGCTGTACTTGCTTCTTGTGTGCCTAGTAGTTGAGTTGTTATTCTACCATTGCCTGTTTATGCGTACGTCGACTTACCTGCTGCACTATCGGATTCATAAGTGCAGTGGGGAGTTGACAGGACCATGGGTGATGCTCTTAGGATAGAAAAATTGAATTGGTGTGGAGTTTCTATTTCAGCTATAAAGAAGAGTGTAGAGGTAGATCTAGCCAAATGTAGTTACAAAATATGGTGTCTCACAATGCTTGAAATCAAGGTCAATTCAATCGACCTTTCTCAATGGATATAAAATCTCGTTGTCAATTCACCGCCCTCCCATGTTCGAGCCCGTCTCTGCCTGTCATCTGTTGCTAAGCCAATGATGCGGACATGGTGCTCGTTCTCTTTGGTAGTTTTCGAACGACTATGCTGCTTGATAAGCCAATGGGATCGAGTACGAGGTCTCCTACCTCAGCATTCTGACAGCACAGTCCTCGTAATTCTACTGGCTCTGGTCCGGACACATTGGTACTGTACACGAGCGTTCCCTGGGCTACAAGCCAGTTACATATTGTCACATGGGTTTTCCATAGTCTTTGGAACCTCCAATGCTGTAACCAGGACAAAGGATGCCGTCTATTCAAGTAGGACAAAATATTGCGAGATGGTTGTTGTGGGAAGGAATTAAGAAAACGACACCATTTACCATAATCCAATCTGGCCACTCTTTCCTGAACGTCTCGAGGCAGAATCTCATAAAGACAATTGTCGAAAGGACCGTGTAAGCAAGCAACGAGACACTCTATGTTGTGCAGATGCGCTTCTTTCTCTTGCTCGTTGTATATAGTGCTTACTCGAAGAAGCGATTGGAGTCGGGCGATATGGAGTGTTGAATAGCTTCCCCGGGTAAATATATGCAGTATCCCTCTGTCATTGTCGAT
Organism: Pseudopithomyces maydicus; assembly: GCA_026873275.1. Lineage (NCBI taxonomy): Eukaryota > Fungi > Ascomycota > Dothideomycetes > Pleosporales > Didymosphaeriaceae > Pseudopithomyces > Pseudopithomyces maydicus. Next base: position 1,435,535 of record JANTUC010000010.1, on the reverse strand, counting down.
AGTAAAAGGAGTCATTAGATCGCCCATTGACCACCTGACACCTCTTGAGCTAAGGCAGTATTCGACATACGACTTCCAATCACTCCGTTTGGCAGCAGACCAATCTGCCACCCATGATGGCTGGCCAGAGCAACCATGCATCGCTGCTATCAAAATTGGACTAAGTGATCCAGTGGATTTGATCATTTCAAGGGAAAATGTTCGAAAAATGTCATGCGTGTTGGTTGTTGTACCGGATAACCCCACTGGGTGACCGATTAGTTGCAATACACCCCAAGTCCCGAGAACCGCATCTATTGGCCTCGTTACTTCTCGATGGATCGATCCTAAGAGAAAACAATCGTCAGTCGGTATATTTCGATCAGCTCGACTACCTTTCACTGGGGATCGCTCTTCTGGACTCCTTATTGTTCTAATTCGATATAGAATTAAGGAATATATCCAAAAGGTGTAGAACGGGATGATGAAGAAAATAGCACATATAGCAAATTTTCTAAGCATAAGTGTAAGGAGGAAAATTTGGCTGGCGAAAACGATGAAGCGATCAAGAAGAGTAATTTCCAATAGAATCCAGAAGAAATTGAAAAGGATTGCAAGACTATGAAGTCTCGAAGAGAATCGGATATAGTTCGCTGTCTTAGAGCGCACTGCATCTTCAGATGGACTACGTGATCTCCGCAGCAAGTCTCTGCTCATTGCAACAAACCGCCAACTGTTGAATTCGTCTCTTGGTTAGAACATGATTGAATCCAAAAATCCAGGCTTTTAGAGAGATGTTGCCACGTTATTTGATAGTCGCCGCAGATAACAGAATGGCTTCCTGATATGTCCAAATTCGGCTGATCCAAGTTCGAGAGAATAGCTCAACAATATCTTGAGACGATGCATATTCTACTCCATCAAGTCGTTGAAGTGAAGAAAGCGGTGGGTTGTTGTTTTCGATTGAATGTGAAGGGGGGAAACAAGGAAAGCTTTTATGCGTTTGGTAAGAAATCGTCCATATCGACCGGTTACTTTTAAGTCAGTAAGTTTAGTAAAGAGCAAGTAATTAATCGTGGGAAATAACTTCCTCGGATATAAGGATATCGCGTAAGCTTATATTGCGCGAAAGCAGCAAGAAACACTACCCTCCATGGTCGAGGTCGAACTATGTTGTCTTTTGATTCGAAGAACTCTAAAAATTCAGCCGCATTGAGGTACTACATAGCCCTATCAGTCGCAGGGGTCCCTTTCCCAAGCCAAATTTAGGTCGTTGCGGCCTTGGAATAAATGTCTCCCATCAACGAAATCTGTCGCATTTTCTCTTCCTCATCTTCTTGATTGATGCAAACTGCATCAACCCAGATAACGAATTATTCATCCCCAAACTTTTTGGAGAGCTTTTTCAAAGCTTCAAAGCCATTATGTGTAATTTCAATGCGAGAAGTCCCGCATTGGACGTGACGTCGTTGTTTGGGAGCGTAGACTCCCCACACGTACGACAAGGCGATGAATTGAGGGGCTGGATCATCCTCAAGGTTCACGACTGAAAGCTTTCCATAAATTTCATGATCGGTGTGCGGAGTTTCGAGGGAATCCGGATAGGCTTCAAGTACTCGTATACATTTGGAGGATATAGGGAGAGCTTCGTAAAGGTTGGACATGAAGTGTGATGGAAGGTGCACGAGACACAATGGCCAAGTGCAAAGTAGATAGGCACAAAGTATCTTGAGGTAACACGCTAATTTAGAATGATATCAAAGTACGCGTGATATCTGGTTTTGTACCTATACGTTGGGAGGATCCGAAAAACAAGAGGGAGGTACACTGGACGTGAGCGAGAACTAGCAGTCAAAGTACAGGATTTCTCTGGAGAGAGAGAGAGCTGATGGATTGGAACGAGAAAACAGAGCGGGGCTATGCCTGTATAAATACGAAAGACTGGCACGGCTGAGCTTTGCCTCAAATGTCAGCGTGAGAACATTCCGCCCTCGGGCTTTTCGACATGGCTAAAATCAAAAGGAGAGTATATAACAACAGTAGGCTATGCGCACTGTTAACGGAGAACAACCTTTTTGATGAATCCGTTCCGTTTGGTTTGCCTTTGGCTGGTATCGGCATGATCTGTCTAACTCTTCATGAGGATAATTTAACGACTGACTTGGAGAGCAACATTCGACAGCCGGTCTGCTGCGCAGCACTGATTTTCATTCGAAAAACAGTTACCCTCGCTGGGGTTATCTTTACTGACCGGTATTGCACAGCACACTGAATCATGACGCACCACGCCGCCACCTGATTGGCAGAGCGAATGAATCTTCAGTGGTCGGGAGGGTTATTCGCTTTCGTCGCTTTCAATAGCCTATAGTATGTTGTTGTTATGGGGCTGTAAATTCAGCGAATAGGCTGTCGCATAGTACGAGATTCCAAGGTTGCACTTGCCATCTTAAAATCTTCGCGCTGATATATGAATTGCGTTTAGGTTTTGGGAAAGAGTATCAGGATAGAAATAGTTGGATAAAAGCGATATATGGATTAGTTGTCATTAGATACATGTAAAAGTTTCTTTTACAGACAGTGTAGCTAGAAATAACTATTTATTACAAAAAGTTTGATGTACACTCTTATTCTTTCAATTTCGTTTATTAATCTATATAATATTCTAGTACGTCGTTTCCAAATGATTTGATGATATTCAATATATCAAATGACTATCATTTTTACAATGTAGCAATGTCTTATAAGATCCACGAAAATAATCTACACGAGGTGAATAAACTATTGAAATATCGTTAATCACCTGAGATGATGATGACGCTATGTACAAGATGACACAACAGATGAGGACAGAAAGATATATTTTCGGGATATTTGACCTGTTCGGATGATAGAGAGAAGACTGGCATAGCTCACTGCGTAAAGAGATCTATCTATCCTCCACAAGTGGGACGCTTCAGAATCTAATTAGATGTAGGTAATGAACCATATGTAGACAAGAAGATAGGCACAAGCGAGCAGCAAAACAATGCGACTCCTACCCTTATAAAAACCCACCCACCGCCTCCGCCACCTTATCCAACTCCTGAAAAACACTCCAATGCCCACCCGCAGCCTCACTCCTTGTCCACTCCCCCTTACCCAACAAATCCCCATACAAACTACTCACATCAAACGAACCCGGCTTCTCAAGCGTCAACACCTTTGTCTTCAACCACCCTTCTTCTTCGTCCCCCCTCTGAGCTGTATCCAAGCCCTCAATTTCTGCCCTCCCAAATGCCGTACAAGCCTTCGCGTACCCCTCAGCATCCTGCCCCAGCAACGATATACGCCGTGCTGCGAGCGCAAGCGGTTCCAGCATAGTGAGCGAGTCCGACCCCATGCTACTAGCAGCGGAGTCCACCACCGCAGCTACACCCTGCGATCTCACTGTTTCCGCCCTCCGGAGCAGACGCTTGCTAAGGGCATCCGGCAGCGGAAGCGGCGGCGGCGATAACAGAATCAACCGAGCTATCTTCCCTGGGTTCGAAATGACGAATTGGAGAGCGATGAGGCAGCCCATGCCATCAGCTATCAGTGTAGCATCGGAGGACATACCAGCGTGATCGAAGACGCCGCGGAGGTCGGTGGCCAAAGTTTTGATGCTGAGTTTGCTGAGTGGGTGGGTTGGCGATAGGCCGTGGCCTTCGAAGTCGTAGAGGTGGAGTTTGTGCTTTTCGTCGAGCTTCACTTTGGTGATCAAGGGGGTGAAGTATTCGCTTGTTGCGCCGAGGCCGTGGACGAAGATGATGGGGGAGCCGTCGGGTTTCCCGAGTGCTTTGTAGTAAAGTGGTTTGTTATTGATGGTAGTGAGTCCCTTTAGATTTGAAATCTTTAAGCTGTTGTCAAAGTGAAATGGTGATATCGATTGTTGACGTTTCAATGTGAGGTTTTGAGCGTCGGGAGCCGCGATCCTATTTTTCAGGGTTGATAGGCCAGTGACTGTTATAGCGACTTCGTCTCCAGGGTGAAGATAAACAGGGGGTTTTTGTCCAAAACCTACACCGGCGGGCTGTTTTTAAGGTCAGCGAGTACTTGTAAAGATTTCGATCAAGAATTAATTTCGTGGTCGCGAAATTCGTAGCTGATAGTTCTCAAACTTCCTGTTCCTACCCGTGGATATACTTACTGTTCCAGTTGCAAGCACATCTCCTGGCATAAGCGTCTGCCCTTCCGACATAGTTTTGATTAGATACGGAATCGAGAAGATGAGATCATCAGTGGTTGCTTCTTGTCGCAGCTCTCCATTAACACGGGTCTGTACACGTAAAACCTTTTCTAATTTCGAAGCCGGCACAGCAATTGGTCCCTATGCACTATAGTCAGCAAGCTGCACAGAGCACCCCACGTCCTAAATCCCCAACAGTACCAAAACCCTTAGAATCTTGCACATTACGATATATCGTGAGCGATGAAATCAAGGCTCACCATTGGACAAAAAGTATCCGGACTCTTCCCAATATAGAACTGTTTGTGATCTCGCTGTCTTTCTCTCGCCGTCATATCATTCACGATGGTATACCCCCAAACATAATCCATGGCATCCTTCTCCTCGATCCGGAACCCAGCTTTTCCAACAATGACACCAATCTCACCTTCATAATCCGCCGTCTGCGTAAACGCACCATGCGGAAGGATCTCTTCCCCATGAGCAATAATGGATGTGAACCTCTTCGTGAATATAACAGGATGCGATGGCTGGTCTACCTTATCGCTACTGTCGAATCCACTGGAGTTGAACTCTTTGGCGTGCTCTGGTAACAGGTGAATAAGACAGGTCAAATATATGTTTAAGCGAGGGTACGTATATACCAGCGTAGTTCTTTCCGACGCAGAGAACGTCCCGACCGGTAAGTGGGGGCAAGATCTTAACCCCCGAAATGGGTACAGGATCCCCTGCTGGAACAATGTGCGACAGTCCTCTTGCCTCGATGACTTGGTAAAGATTGGAAATCCGTGTCCCCGAAGAAAAGCTCAAAGGTTGAAGTAACTCGTTCTCGAGATCATAATGTCCAATGCGAGGTTCGCCTGTCTCCGGGTCCCGATACGAAATATAGTTGGTGAATGGGTGATCATCCGGGTCAGCGCATTGCGTACATGTGGTGTTCTTGGAAATATCTATAGCTGCAGGGTGAGGAAAGGCGACCGGTGCATTTGCAATGGTAGTCATTTTGGGTTTCGTATGTGCAGAGCAAGGCAATGAATGCACCGTTTGTCTGTTAGGAGTCCAATGGTGGGGTAGGAAGTTGCTATGGTGAGTCGGAGGGGTATCGGAGTCTTGTTTAAGCTAGCGGGACATGCCGATAGGAAAAGCACAAAATATTCAATCACGACATGAAGATTGATAATGGGCACTGAAACACCGAACCCGTCGGAAGCGGTTTTGTCTTCGCAGCGCGAGTTGTAGCGAGTTGCACTAGACACCCGTGAAGCATCGGGGCCCAAGTTCAGGTTGGGTGGTCGCATTCCTGACCCACAACTATGGCATTTGTGAGTGGGGAAGCTTGATGCTGCGTAATTGATGCACTGAATTTGATTTGATGATCATGTTGCTACATAGGAGAAGGGACTAGAGAGCGATCCAATACCGATACATAAACCCATTAACGCCAGCCCGGCCAATTTGGAGCCAACTGGTATCAGGCGCGTCCTTCGTTAAACGCCAACCGTCTCATGCTCATCGCGAGCTCGCCTCGCACTGTTCCATGAACTTATAGATTCCCTCGAAACCCTGGTACTCGAGCGGTGAATGAGAGTCATATTCCACGTCACTAGCATGTAAGCTCTCATAACCCTCTTCATCCGAAATAGCCCATGGATTATCTTCAAGCACGTCCTCGAAGTCGTGGCCATCCTCAGAATGTATGGAAAAGAGATCCGAGTCGGAACTGAGTACAGAAGATGCCATCATTGGTCGCCAGTCGATAGGATACTGGCGTCCCGCAACATCCTTTTCGTAAAACGAGTACTCGGAAGGCGTGCGTGTTGGCGCGAAAGGAAAGAGGAGGGCGATCTCGGTGCCAACGAACGAATCGAAGTCTTCGTCTTGCGAAATGACCCCGCGCTGGACTCCAAATTCATCGCAAATTTTCTCCACCGTACCAGCGTCACAGCCAGGGAAGTGGACTTTGAGTGAGGAATGCTCGTAGGTGATAGGTAAGTCGCCCAAGCTCGAAAGACGTTGAAGATCTTTGAGTGTTCCTGCGAGTTCCTTCACCGCACGGGAGAAGTCAACCGAGAGAATGTCAAGGAAGCCATCCTGGTTGAGCGAGTCCTTCTCTTGAGTGAATGAAGCGAAGCCCTTAACAGCGGCAAGGGGGCTGAGGGCCGTGACGGTAGGGTTGATGTTGAAGCTGATATAGGAGCCCGGGGTGACTTTGGGAGCCTTGTTGAGTGCGCGCGTAACCTTGTCTTGCAAGGCGGAGACGGATTTGAAACGCTTCTCGCCAGTGCGCGGGTCAATGCCATCGAACTGTGCCTTCTGACCACCAAGCATAAAGGCGCGTACAGCCTGCGACACGTTTCCGATGACCTGAGCCGGAGCCGCAGGGCCATGCGAGAAGTAACGGGCACCTCCAGCACGTCCTGAACCCCATGCATAGCCGCCCGCTGTGCGTCCAAGTGTACCACCGGTAAGATTAGGCCTCAATGTAGACGCAAATGGTGCGCGTCCAGTTTGCCTGAGCACCGCATTACCAATGTTCGACTTTGGTAGCGATGCTCGATCAAACTTGGCCCCGGAAGACCGAGCCGCAGAAGTGAAGCGGCGGACGGTCGCGGAGACGGCGCTGTGAGTGGTGTACCAACGTCCTTTGCTTTGCTTGAGGAAGGCTACGCGGTGGACAGGGTGCTTCGGAACATTTCGGACCAGGATAGGTTGGAGCTCAGCTTGGGTAGGTCGGACTGATGCCGGGAGCTGGCCTTGGATAAGTTTCGTTGTATGCTTCCAGGCGGCCCTGGGGTGATGTCAGTGCCATTGTTGGGAAACCCTTCAGTATGCGACTATACTTACTTGAACACTTTCGCATTCTTGGCCACCAGTGTATGTATTCGCGCCAGAGCAGGCGCCATGTTAGTTGTTCGCTACCAGTATAGAGGGGAGATGTGAGTGTCACAAAGAGTCGTGCGGAGATGAGATAGAGGGGAGGGTGTAAAGTCGCCACTGGCGGTGTATGTGGTCCAAGTCCGGTTAAAGCCGGTGGCGCAGCTGTGATCGGCATGTCGGAGCCCTGGACCCTTGCTTTCGGGCGAGGTCCACGGGTCGCGTCTTCACACGTGATTGTTCGGTTGCCCATCATTGAGTGGGCCTGGGCACATGCACTGAGTATATTGCATAATATTTTTGTGCATGCGCAGAAAGCACGTATTCTGTTCCGCGCTGCATGCCCTGATGGCAGCCCTGGAGCGTATACGGGGTGGTCCTGTTCTCGTAATAAATGAAGATGGAATGTTACCGTAGCGAAGTGTATGTTGAATAGTTACCATTCTTTCACCCTGACAAAAAAAAGACGACTTTTCACATTCATCACTGATTCTGATATACCATATGCTACAATCGAACCCGATGCACTGAACGAACAGCTTTTATTTACCCAGTGATCCATCGCACACAAATCAAATTCTCTCTTTGATCGCGCCCACAAAGTAAAAGAGGAGACTTCCGGTTGTAACGAGGAAACAAACCACAGAAATGCCGCTACATCGGGGGTCTGAAATCTGAACAAGGAAATAGTGAAATGCCTGCTACCATGCCCTCCGCTTGCGTCCCAGCTCTGTTTGATCGGGGACGAAAAAAAGCGTTTCAATTTCCGACCGAGGGGAGTATTTTCAAAGGAAAAGTTGAAGGTATCTCAGGTGTAGCTCGTCCCAAAGGAAATGCTCCGTCCAGGAAATTGAAGTTACGGCACATGGCTCCTCCGTGTGCTGAGTCTAATTTCAACTTGAGCGACATAAAACAATGCAACCCCATGCTCGTGTACTAACGCCAAATTGGAAACTTTTTCGTGGGAAAAAAATGAGGAACGCCCAGTTGCTCAATGCTAAAGGTATTAGGAGCAACATGACCCAAATGTAGTCCAAACTTTGAGAATCGAATGAGCTTGCCGAAAACCGTAGATGAAAACACATCGAGCGAAGGACCAGAGCCAATACGGCCGAAGTGAAAGATGGGAGCATAGTCAGCCCATGCATGGGTTTATACAGAGCATGGGTCCCTCGAGCTCTGGCCTGATCCTGCCTGTACAATGCCAGCTCTTATTCCAGTGACGCCCTGAGCTCGTCATCCAGAAATTCGTTAATGCGTATCCGGTTTTGAGCATTCATGTTGTCATTATGTAAAGCCGACCATAATTCTTCAAAAGCTGGTCGACATGGTTCCTTTTCCGATCGTATCAAGTCGATAAAGTCCCGGACCACAATTTCGCGAACAACCTCCCGACTCGATAACACCGATTCTCCGTAGAACTTGATGAGGTTGGACATGCCAACGTCAGACAGGTTATCGCGAGAGTCTTCCACAGCAAACTGACGAAACTCGACGTACATTCGGGTATTGAAATTGCGGACGAGGAAATGAGACCAAAATTGGTATAAAACGCTCATGTTATACGAGCAACCACCGAATGCCAGTGATTGACGTTGATTGAGCGCCTTCAACCGAAGAAAAACATAAGATTCATGGAAATAATAAGATGAAGTAGCCTTGATGGTAACGTCACTGTCCTCATCCCAGTACTGGGAACAAGCCGTTGACGACGTTGATGTAGAAGGGCTCGGAGTTCTCCGAAACTGATCTTGAGTTTCGCTCTCAATACTATTGCGTGTTAGTGGTCAGTCTTCATGCGTACGCTGTCCTATCGATGCTTACCCAGACAACGGGCCCGCGCCATTCAACTTCAAACTGGCGCGGCTACCAGTTCTCTCCTCAAACTCATCCGATGTGTCGCTCCTACTGTCTGATGCATTAGAAAACGAACTGCTGGGAGAAGGAGGCAAGACTGGCATCCGAGAATAGGGTTGCTCTCGGACGATAAGGGTCAAAGAATTGACCTGTCCATCAGAAAATGAATCGGGTTCGTCACTCACAGCCTTTGACGAATCGTCAGTAGGGTTGCCATTTGGAAGAGCATCCCCATTCACATGTTCAGAAGCTACGCCATTGGGCAAGTTCTCGCTGGGGGCCACAGACTCATGCTGGGATGCCCCAGGCTGGAAGCCGTTCATCGTAGGGTTTAGGCCCTCGTTGCCGTACGTGCCTGGCGCTGATGGAGATGTTCCGGACACATCAGGGTACCTCGGGTTACCATTGGGATCAAATCCATGCGGATGGGGGACAGGCGGGTTGTGCAACTCATCCGGTCCGTCGTTCTGCGCCGAGGTATCTCGCTCCTCTGTCGGCAGAACCCATTGCTGCCAATTGTCTCGGGCCCGTAGCCTATCCTTTCCATCGTGTCCGACACGGAACTCAATGATACGGGATTGGTAGCAGACAAGCTTGATCAGCTCCACGTCAGTAGTCAATTGCTTGATCCTGTTGAACTCGGAGATGACATTCAGGAAAACGAAACCCTTGGAATCCATGTGCTTCCGCAGGAACATATCCTTGCATAGGTTTTCCAGGGAGAAGTAGTATTCACTAAAGACAATAAGTAATAGAAGGATAAAGATGGGAAAACACTTACAGTTGAGTCGTGACCATAGAGAACAGAGCGAAATGGTCCACACCAAATTGGTTGTATGGAACAGCGCTCATAGGGTGTTGCATCATAGGATAGTCATAACCGTTGCCGTTCACGTAGGTGTTGATAGGAGGCATCTGCTGCTGAGGACCATTGTACTGGCCAGGCACGCGATAAATGTTCTCAGATGTGACAGACTGTGAGCGCGGGTTGTTCCTGTTGAATCTAGGTTGAGGGAAGTAAGGAGTCTGCTCAGGGTTGAACGAAGTAGGTGACATCGGTCCAGCAAATGTTGAAGGTTGCTTCATCGCGGACATATGGCCGTTGCCGAATTGATGTCCGTTCGGGAAGTTTCCTCGATTACCGCGGCCAGGACCACGGCGGTCACGATTGTAACCACCATAGTTAGATCCCCGCTTGGATTGGTGGGGCGCCTGACCATCAGGGTAGTTTGAAGTCCTACGCTCAACGTCTTCAGGAGCATCTGTCTGGGTCGAGGACGAAGTTCGATCGTGGATCACTCCGTTTTCCTTTGCAGGAGAGGATGAATCACCGTCCTTTTTCCTGTCAGGACCATTCCATTCCCCTCTCCTGCCCTTGTTGGGGCGGTTGGAAGGGTATTGTCGAGGGAACGAGTTGTGCTGACCAGGACCGGAAGCACCGTTCTGTGCTTCAGTCGAGACACCAGCGCTCTTGGTTTCAACATCACCATGAGAAGCCTTAGCAAACTTGTCTCCGTTCGACTGAACAGACTTGTCCTTGGGGGCAAGCGAACCGGCACTAGCAGTACGCTTGGCCTTGGGGGAAGTCTCGCGTGTGGGTGCATCAGAACGGCCATGTCTCGACTGTTCACCGTTGAGCAACGCTGGCGACGAGGCATCCTTTTCAGGGCCATTCGCGTTGAAACGAGCGCCGCTCTGTGCTCCACCACGGGCAGTGCTTCTTCCACCGCGGCGAGCTCCAGTGCTGGGCAGAGGAGTATTGAAGTTGACACTTGGGACGAACGGGACTTTCACCCACTGACCCTTACCGCTTGTCTTAGCTCCAACACTCTCTTTCCGTTCTTTGTCCGACTTTTCGGTCTTCTCCTGTGCCTTCTTGCGGTCCTCATCGATTGCAGCCCCCATAGTGGGCCATGATTCCTGATCACGGTCGAGCGGCAGACTGAAAACAGGTGCATTTTCCTTTGCCTCCTTCTCTTGGGGCCGGCCCCGTGTGCTCTTCTTGGCATCTGTCTCGGTCCTCGATTCCTGTCGAGCCGCGTCACTCTTCTCTTCTCCGCCTTGTAGCTTGGTCTCCGTAGAGGCATTTCCGCCCTTGATGTCGGCACCATCCGCATCTTGACCTTGCTTAGCTGCAGATCCATTGGGGGCAGAACCGGTTGGAGCCGGTTTCCCTGGCTTCTGACGTAGTTCGGCGCGTTGTTGCCAGATGTTGACTGTGGGGAGAGGGGCCTCCTGAAGAGGCTTCGCTGGTGGCTGCTCACGCTTCTTTCCCTTCCCTTTCTGGGATGCCTTTTCGCTAGCCTCAGTCGACTTCTCGACTGAAGTAGACGCCTGTGATTTGTTCTCCCACGTAGAGTCTGAAGAAGTGTTTGGGACCGATGAAACGTCGTCGTCCTTAGTAACGGTCGACGCGGTAGACGCTCCCATCTCAGGAGAGGAAAGTGCAGCGGCGGTCAGCTCGCTAGACGGTTCCGAAGGCTTTGCGTTGGGTATGCGGGGCTCGCGTGTGCCTGCCGACTTCTCAGAGTGAGGGTCATTCGCCTCGGCATCTTCAGCCCAGCTCATAACAGCTGCAGCAGAGGAACTGACAGACTGGGAGTCTTTGGCAGGGGTTGCCGCGCCCGAGGAATTTGCTTTGCTCGCAGACGAGCCTGGTGTGGCCGATTGACCCTTTGCAGCTTGTGCGTATGAGAACGGCACGGATGCAGCGTTGCTGCTCGTGCGGGAATTTGCCGTGGTTGCCATGGTATTCTTTCACAGATGTGACGGTCTTTTGGTTTACTTGGAAATGCGATCGCGCTCGTAGTCCCCGGCGGGAGCACTGCAAAGACTAGCCAATGCAGGTGTGATCGCCTTTGTGTCCGGAGAGGTTCAGTGCTCGACCTCTCCGTACGTCCCGACTCAATGCAGCCTCAGGACAGAAATTCGAGCGTTTGTAGTACCGGTACCGGTGCAATCAGCAGTGCTGACTGGACAGTGAACGGTTGGTCGGCGGCCAAGGTGCTCGGTCGCTCGGTCTGCGTTGACAGAAAGTCCGGGTCCGGGAGGATATCCGAACTGTGCGAGAGGCAGCTGGATCGCTGTTTGAGGGTCAGCAGCTGGAGGCAAAGACTGAGGGTATGTGGTCGCGACTAGCGCGCCTCGTCGAGGGTGGTCAATAAAGACAGGAACAGAGGGTCGGGCACGGCGCGCACAAACTGCCCCCGGGCCGGCAAAGAATTCTCGCGGCAAGGTTTGACGGCGGGCTGGCAGAGTGGTGGGTTTGGGGAGAAAATGCCGCAGATAGCCGGGTGGAGGTGGGCGGCAGCAGTGCTCAAGTGGAAGGTGGAGGAGGCAGCAAGCGTGGGCGAGGCGGCGGCCACGACAAGGCGGACGGGACTGACCTGAGGTTGGCTGAGACGGCGAGCAAGCTTCTACCGGATCCCAGCAGGCAGCAGGCGGGCGCGAGAGGCTGCAGGGCGCTGGGCGGGCTGCGGCGTGGAAAATATAAAAGTCGCCCGTGTGCAGAGAGGTACGGCGGGGACAGGTACAGGCACGGGCACGACGTAAAGGCGCAGCGCTGGGCTGGTCTGGCGTGCAACAGGCAGCGACGAGAGTACGACGACGGAGGCAGCGGCTCGGACGGTCGCAGGAGGAGACGTCGTCGAGTTTCGCCGTGGATTTTGAACGTGCTTTGTGGGCGGAGAACTGCAGGTGCAGACAATAAGAGAGGGGAGCGAGAAATTTCTGAAGTGCCTCTAGGACACCCGAGCAATGACCGCCGTAGTCGGGCACTGGTCCCACTGACGCCGAGGGAGCCGCTGTGTGCTTGCAAAATAAAAAGCTCTACCGGAACCCTGCGTGCTAGAGCGATAGTGCTCAGTGCCTGGCGTCCGTGATTCCGTGCGGCCTGTCTGCCTGCCTGTTCAGACACCTGCGCAGCCATCCCATCCGACGCCCGCCACCGAGGCCTCGTCGGCGACGACCAGGCCGCGTACAGGCCGCATGGCCTGTGGATGCCCGTCTCACCAGCGAGCGCGCCTCCGACCCAACATGTTCGTGCCTGCACGGGGGACGTCGACACTGGATGACATAGCGGCGCGCCTCTCTCGCTCCTCCACCGCACGCACACCCGGAATGCCCCCGCCGGACCCCCTGCTCTAACAGTCTGATGGAACCCGGACGCTGCCGACCTCGTGCGCTGCCTATCCGTCCATGTTGATTAACCAGAGGCCCCCCTGTGCCACCCGAGTGACGTACCCTCCGACCTTGGGAGGCCTCCACGCCTCTAGTATATTGTCCAGATGCTGCACGTTCACCCTTCTGGTGCCAGCACTCGGCACGGCCTGGCTGGCTATCTGGTCATGACCCCTCGGCCCTGGGGCACCTGCGAGCGCATCAGCTGCTGTTGGCAGACAGCCCGTAGACAGCCCGTAGACAGCCCGTCCCACCGACCTGCTGTTGGCTGACGTGCGGCTGGCTCCATGTTCCTGCATCTCCATCCATACTAGATGGACTGCACCCGTCCACGCTGCCTGTCGCCCGGTCATCGAGGCTCGGTTGTACGTCGACTCCACCGACCGATCTACATTGGCAGGGTCCACCGTTCCTACCCAGAGAAACATAACCAGTTTCCATTTTCCGGGCCCGATCAGCCTCACCAGACATGTGCCGCCACCACACCCGCCGACGGCACGAAGCCACCATGCAGCCTTCCAGACGAAGAGCAGCCATCTTTCCCATGCCGCTCCATAATAATCCCATGCCCGTCTCTTGACAAGCGAATCGATTATGGACGCGTGGTTCGATACTCGGTCCATCTTTCCGCATGGTTTGTAGCATTGATCAAACATCGATCCTTCCTCAAATCATAAACTCTCACCAATTTTGATTGGAGCCGTCATTGCAGCCTTGTTCTTTGCGTCAACCGATGCTGCACCAGCCATGACTTTAATTAATCAATCAATCTCCAGTTTTTGCCTCCAACCCCAGGTCTTGTGTAAGGCTGAGCATGTTTTTCCAACTACACAACATATTCGCACTAAATCTAGATCCCCTCGTACAGTGTAACGTAGCACCCTGAAAGCACGTATCTCGGCCAATACAGCAGTATTAGTCTAATGAGATAGAATCGTATCACTAACACTTAGCCAAAACGCTGTGCGAATTCCACTTCACTTACGTCACAAGTCGTTCTCGCACGGGCTCGCTTCGTACGGTATGGCAAGTCGCGATATTATCCAGGTACAATCTCAACCGCCTCAGGGACAATGAACAGCTACCACCGCAACTCTTTAATGCCGCTCGGGTAGCACGACCATGTGGCCAACAATATCCACACAGATGGCGCACATTATTGTATTTCGGTGCGCCAACGGTCGCCTAAGAATAGGCGCATCGATTGCATTGGCCTTCGGAAATTTTCTCAGCACCTCCTCTCAGTGCTCCTCGTTTCATTCGTACGACCTGCATTTCCCTTGTTCCGTTTCTCTGAAAAATTCCGGCAGCGGCCCTCCCCTCCCCTCCCTCCTGGTTAAATGCAGCCAGTGCTTGTGGCAACGCAATTCCATACAAGGCTCCGCTAACTTCCACCACTGACAACATCCCGAATATACACCTACCCATACTGCTCTATCCGCATACAGGGTGCCCAATTGCTAACCTTACCCCTCCACTCCACCTCATCCCTGTTCGCCTCGGCCTCGTCCCGCTGCAACATAATATGCGATCGGTACCCCAGATCCGCACACCCTATATACCGAGCGCCACGCAGACGCTATTTTCGGAGCACACGCATGCACATGGACATTCATAAGCTGGGGGTTCTAGAATGCGAGGCACGTGCGGGGGCAAGAGGATGGCACATCTAGGACATCAGACGCTGCTACGACTAAGAATTTGCAAGTGGATCAAATTTACTCTACTGGAGAAGGCGGAGGGAAGGTTAGTGTCATGGATAAGGAGTAGATTGATAGACTTGGAAAAGTGAAATGAATAGAACTGTATGGTTTCTGAATGGATAGTGCGACTACTGTGCCCCAGATTGTGAAGTCTAGTCGACGCCTTGAACAGCTCTGCCTACCATCGATTCTACATATCAATATCCCATCCAGCTCGATCGCCAAAGCATCACAATCCGCTTCGTAGAGCTACACCCACGATCGTTCCTTCCTCCTCTTCAATTCCACCTCAGCCCACACTTGTACGAAACCACGCTGACTGCGGTGTCCGACTGTGGCATACACCTCCACGTCAGATACTTCCTCCACCCCACCTATCGGTAGTGTATAAACTCTTCCACCGGCGTTCTCAACCCATTCCTCGCGAGCCCCTGCACGCCATCCCGGCCCAAATCGAGGTCCTGCTCATGAAGCGGTATGCGTCCTCCCTTGTCCCCCTCATCTATGATACGCGGCGTTGACATTGTAGTTCCTATATTGATCTGACACCTCGTCAGTACCAAGCTCACGCGACGGATGCTCTGAAGAAACGGCGTACTCCTGCTCCCCGCCCGAATACACAGGCGTATCGAAATCCGTCGCAGCGTGATCCAGAATTCGAGGATCGATCGGGGGGATCGTGGTCGAGGGGGCGGGCGCAGGCGGTTCGGACCAGCCCCAGTCCATGCCTGCCGGGGGGTACATGTCGTTGTAGGCGTCGATGGTGGCGTTTAGACCCAAATCCGTGGGTTGGGAAGGGGCTTGGGTCTGGGCTTGTGGGGGGCAGAGACGACGGACGGGGAAGAAGTAGACTGGGTGGTACTGACTTCGACCATTTTGTCGCCCTCGACGCGGACTTCGTGGTCGCGAAGGCGCCGCATGAGGGACAGGAATTGGCTGTTTTGGAACTTTTCGCTCGTGTTGTCGGAGACGCGTTCGAGAAGGCGACCTGCTGTTTGGGCCATTTCGTCATCATCGTGGTTTGACTGAGGCTGTTGCTGCTCTTCTTCCTTGTGCTCTGGCTGGAGTGTTTGCTCCGGGGCGGGGCTTCTGCTGTACCCTGCGGCTTCGAGCTCTTCCCATATGCGATCTTGGCCGATGGACATTGGTGTGGAGTATAGAGGATAGGTGGACATGAGCCGTTCGTTGATTGCTCTGATGAGCTTTTCTGATCTTGTTTTGACTTCTTGAGGAGCTTCCCGTTCAGCGATGTTCCGAAGTGTGTCGACAACCCATCTCGCTTCACTGGCATCTTTGGTCAGCTCATGGTTGATCTCCATGGTCTCTAGGGTGTCCAAGAAAGGTAACGCTGTCGACGATGTGTTAAGATCAACAGCACTACGGATCTTGAGGGCAGCGTAAACAGCAGGCCGCTGCTCTCGTATTCGAGCCAGCGCAGGATCTTCTTGCTCTTGCGGCAATGCCTCTGCGGATTTCTCCTCAGGTTGTGCTGTTTCTTGTCTCAAAATCTCAGCATGAGCTTCTTCTTCTGCTTGCTGTACGTTTGCAAAAGCTCTCTCGAAAGCCGCTTCGTCAAATTGTGGTACTGGCTCTTGCGCCCGTTGTTTTCCTTGCGACACCTCTGACATGAGATTTCCGTCCATCGTGCCAAAGCCAGCCGGCTGGAACCCAGGCCTTGCAAATCCAGACATGCCGTAACCAGCCATGCCCCCAAAATTGTTTTGCTGCGGGAAGGACTGCGACTGCGCCGCCGGGCCTTGCTGGCGCATGAAGTCTTGGTGCCATGCTGATGCTGCGTTCGGCGCAGGAACACGTTGTTGTGGTGCTTGAGGCGCATGCGATATATTCAAGCGCTGGAAATCGGAGGCCCAGTCTGGCGCCTGGGAGGCCGTGGCGAATTGTGGGGGAGGTGGACGAGCGAGATGCGGAGGAACATGTTGGAACTGAGGCTGTGGCGGAAGAGCGTGGCCTGCCTGGAAGGCTTCGAACTCATGGTCGAGAGCGCCAGCGTTCGGACCGGGAGAGGACCTGAAGCCCTACACATGGTCAGCTATGCGCGCCCACATCGTCTGCTGCACTGACCTGCGAGGGTGAATGACGGCCGACTAGGCGGTCTTGCTGCAGCGTCCGATCTACCGAACTGTGCTTCTGGAAATTCTGGAGGGCGTTAGAAGGCCCGCAAAGAGCGTCTGCCATGTTTACAGAAAAGTATTGAAATTCACCGCATGCTATGCTACAAAGGAAAGCAAGGGCGAGGGATGAGCCGTGGCGGAAGAGGCCGTGTCCCGCCTTATGATCAGAAGCCGAGGCAGCACGTCAGGTCCAGCCGGGACCCTGTCGGCGATCGCTTAACCTTCACCATTTGAAAGCCGACCCGATCCCCTTCCAACTAATAAATTGTAATATCATCGAACTGGCCGCAGCTGTACTCGCACCAGCGGAAGCATCTGCACGGCACAGCAGTCGAGTGGCACACGTTGCATGGACTGAGTTTTCACATGAATTCTTCGTGTAACTACATAAACCAAACACCAGAAGATCCTGCAGGGGACGCAGAAACATGATGACTCAATACTCATAACACCGAGAGCAGAGATCAAACCATGGAGTATGAAGAAAAATAACAGAATCCATCACGAAGGAGCGCCTTTCAGTACCTAGCAAAATCAAAACGTGTCAAAATCATCGCGCTATCTCTTCAAAAGAACATCTCCTTGATACCGACGACCCTCTTTGGCGAGCTTCGGCGGCGCGAAGGGGATCGCGAGGGCTTCCGGCGGACCCAGGCGTACTCATTTTTGCCACGGTCCTTGCGCTCTTCGATGAGCAGGCGAGTGCCTCCGCGAGTGCGCAGACGACGGGTGTGCTCAAAGAGGATTTCCGTCTCCCGAGGCTCCATTTCACGCATGATGATAATGTAGTTGGGGTCGGACTGCGTGGATGTTAGTAAGTGGATATGGGAAGAGTGGCTGGGCACTTACTCTATCAACTTCATACGGGATATCATAGTACACCAACGTGTCGACGGAAAGATGCTCCTTGCTCACTTTCACGTAAGTAGGCTGGTATCCCACACGCGGAAGCGGATTCCCAGGTGCCAGACCCTGTTGCAGTTTGGGGGCTTTCTCAGGCTTGATCATGGCCTGGATCTGGTTGTCCTGGAAGCCGAAGTGAGCGAGACGTTTACGCATCTCTTCCTCAAGCTCCTTCTCTTGCTTTTCTTTGGCTTCTTTCTCCTCCTCTTCCTTCTGCTTCTGCTTCAACAAGAAGCGCTCCCATTCTTCCTTCTCTTTCTGCTTTCGCTGCTCTTCTTCGATTCTGAGCTGCATGACTAGCTCCTCACGTTTTCGCTTGGCCTCTGCAGCATCTGCAACCTTTTTAGCCTCGTACTCTGCAACAATGCGTTGCTGCTCGGCTTTGGCTTTGGCCTCTTTCTCTGCCCGCTCCTTGTTGAATTCATCCACAGCCCTTTGCTGTGCATCGCGACGCTCTTTCTCGGCTTTGGCCATCTTCATGGCATTCTCGGCGATGATCCGTTGGCGCTCCTCTTCTTGCTCTTTCGCGCGCTTCTCTGCTTTAGCCATGCTCTCAGCGATGAGCCTCTTCCTTTCCTCCTCCTCGGCCCTATCTTCTTCCGCTTTCTTGCGTATGTCTCGCTCAAGCTTAAGTTCCCAGTCCTTCTTGAGGCGATCCTGCTCTCGCTTGATGTTCTCTTCGTGTTCCATCCTCTTCCTTTCCTCTCTCTCGTGCTTCAACTCCCAGTCCATCTTGAGGCGATCATGTTCTCGCTTGATGCTGTCTTCATGCTCCATTCTCTTCCTTTCCTCTCGTTCGTGCTTCAACTCCCAGTCTTTCCTCATACGATCTTGCTCTCGCTTGGCATCTTCTTCCTGTTCGAACCTCTTCCTCTCCTCTCGCTCGTGCTTCAGCTCCCATTCCCTCTTCAAGCGTTCTTCATCGCGCCTAATACGATCTTCCTCTTCCTCACGCTCGGCTCGGTCTTTCATGTACTTGAGCTCCATTTTCCTCTTGATGAGCTCTTCACGGCGTTCAATCTCGATTCTATCTTCTTGTTCCTTGAGGCGCAGTTGAGCTTGTTCTAATTTCCAGCGATCATAGTCAGGACCAGATGAGTCGTGGTGGTGGTGTTCGTGCTTGGACCGGGAACGAGAGCGGGCCTGCTTGGCGATATCAAGGCGTAGCTCTGCGAGCTGGTCTTCCACTCCCCATTCTCCAGGCATCCTGCGGGTTCTGCCACGGGGTTCAGCGTAAGGATTCATCATGGGACTTTTGTTCTCGGTGCGGACGTGTGGGCTGCTCTCGTTGTCCATGCGGGTAGTATTGTAGATAGTCACGTTAGGAGCTGGGGCGTGACCCTGCGAACGAGTGCGATGGAGGCTTGTAGTTGTGCGACTCTCAGGCACCAGGAAGTCTGAGGTGCGACGAAAGTCATCGAGGTCTCGCGACCTTCGCTTGGGCGCGGGGACGTGGCGTGCACCGGCAGCATAACGGCTATCATACCACTCATCCTCCCAAAAGTCGGCGGGCGGCATGGTGGGCGGAATTCACAAATTTGCTGTGCAAAAACTCCACTGTCTACTATTTCAGACGTCCCCAGTGCGGCCAGAGTAAGGCCAGAGTAGAAACAAAAAGGTGATCGTGTGCGTGTCAGCGGGTGTGCGAAACGTGTGTGGCGGGGCAGGGCGCGGGGTGTTGGACTGGAAGCCAGGCAATCCACTCAGAAAACAAGCCGACGCAACGAGGCACAAGCAGGCAAATGGAAGAAAACGCAGGAAAAGGAAGGAAAGAAGGCAGCGGCGAAAGATTTCAAAGAAATGGCCGTCTGCACGCCTGGGGGCCAAAAGCGACCTAGTGATCAGGCAGCTGTTGGGGCTGATCTTGTGCTCCGATGGTGCATATAGCCTCCAAATGGCTGAGCACGGCGGCCGCCTGGCCGTTCTGCGAGACCTTGGACGGCATGCCGTAGATTGCTGTACACGTATGAGCAGCCGCCCTGTCGGCTCCTCGCGCTGCGAAAACATGGTGCCTTGATTCCTTGCCATTATCTGTAGCGGTTGCCGCGCGCCAGACGATTCAGGTTCGTATCTGATCGTATGGAGGCGCGGGGCGGCTTAAGCGACGGCGTTGTCCAGATCATCCTTCCAGCCTCGTCCAAAATTCGACCTCTTAGGAAGACCATGTGATGTTCTCGTTCTGAGACTATTTTGGTCGTCTCGAGCACCGTCTCATGCTGGAGTCAGCACGGGAACATCCGTCGAGACTCCTGGTCTTGTGCCACCGCGCAGCAGGGCATTAGCAATCACGTTCAGCCTCACCTGCCCAGCTGGCGCTACCGACGTCGGACTGTAGTGTCGCCCGAGCCCAACTTTGCTAAAATAGCCCCCAGATGGATTGAACAGGGGGTTCCAGGGCTGGTGCGAGGTCCAATGATCCATTTTTATAACCTCCCCTACACTGGCCCTGCTTGGTTTGAAAACTCTATTCAAAACTTGCAAGAAAGCAGCAGGAGGAAAGAACATATCCGAGGTGCGGGAGTCCGTGTCTGTGGCGCAAAATCAGATGATCGGCGTCTGCACATCAGCATTTGCCGCATCTGGGAACTGGCCCCAACCGTTGCGACATCCCCAACTTCATGTTGTGTTGGTTGCAGGCCAATGCTCTTGATGTAACTACAGTACACCTCCTGAAACCTGCATTGTCTTGTACTAGCAGTACTGCATATTGCGAAGAAAAAAGTTTCCAAATTCAAGCTTACTCGGCCGGCGTGATAGAGGACGTTAGTTTTCTCTTCGACACGATCACGATCAGTTCAGGAGATGTTCCCCACTGTTTCAAACCTTTTTTTGTTTACGGTGGTTGCACGAAAAGCAGATAGAGCGACATCAATTTTACGGGAGGATATAACATCAACGGTGATATTGTTTTTACTGTTATTCGAGCTGGCTTTATAACGATCACCTTTTGTGGAAGCTGCATACAGACTCAGTGATCTCGGGTCGCCATGAGGTAGTAGTCTCTAGCACTGAGATGCCCCGTAGGTGAGTACATGCGAAGAACCAAAAAGTAGCAAGATCCGGCCTCCAATACTCCAAGCTGCTAGACGAAGGGGCAGAAGCGCGTGATTAGACGAGCTTCATTACGGACACATTGATGAAATCACTGTGAGATATGCCGCTAGAATAAGCTAGTATCACTGATTAAAAGTGACTATCGCACGATGCGAAATGACCTTGTTAAGTAGAATCCTAGGCGTCTGTAAAGAGACATATTGACGATAGACAAATCCAACGACGAGATCATTCCACAAAAAAGGCAAGAAACAGTCAAGCTCATCGAGCACACATAATAGTTCTTTACAGTTGATTGGATTCTTTTGGGTTGGCGCAAGACCACACGCCACTCGACTAACGGTAGGATATCGAGTCGCAGAACCTGAGCCCACGAAGCCCACATCTCCCAAATTTGGACAGATACGAGGAGAATACTCTTGTAGCTCCCATACTAGTTACTGCTGCATGGTTTCGAATAGTTGCCTCGCCTCGTTCAACCCCTTCCACCCAGCACTTGCTCGAGACTGGCTTTGCTGTTTTCGTATGTCTTCTCCAAGTAATCCTCTTTTTTGTTGAGATTCGACAGCTCTGTCTTCAGAGTCTCGGTCTCATTCGTAATCCTCTTCTGCACATCAGGAATAGGTGTGCACACGAACCTGCTATCCATTAGAGGGGCAATGTGGCACAGATAATCACAACATACATTTTGCCCACACCCTCGTAGACCTTGGTCTCTTTAGGGAGAGACTCCATTTCGCTTCCGGTCAACTGAAGCATACGGCTTTCGCGGCTGTTGGCGACCTTCTGTTGCCTGACGATGACCAGCTGCTGTTCAGCAAAAGCCTTCTTCTGCCCTATCTCTTGCAGAATCTGCGCACAGTGAGTGCATGCCGGCCAACGAAACAAAATTTCTTTACCTTCTGCAGAGCCTCGTTTGGTATCGACATGTTGACTGGGATTTGCTGTGGATGAGTTGGCTACTGAACGATACTTGATGGTGCTGTGGGAGATCCGCACTCGGCTATTCTTGCCGTCCAAATAATGGCGGGGCAAGTGCGCCCGGGCTCAACAGTGACGTGAGCAGCGTTTGGGTTCAAGTAAAGTTATCAAACAACTGAAGGCTGGGACTTCACATCATTAAGTAATTCGTCAGTTTTCTAAATTCTTCTCTACGCGCTTGAGTTTTGTTATATATTGTGAAAGATAGAATCAAGCATCTAATAACGCTGAATTATTCATCACCGCTCGCATTCCGAACTTCCCGACGTTTTGTCCTAGTTGCCCCGGGCCACGTTTTCTGTCCTACTCTATTGCTTTCGTGAATACAGCGAAAGAGCACGACGCGCAAGATGGCTGTAAATATTCTGAAACAACTTCCTTCCGTGGATTATCCACCAGCACAAGAAGGTAGATGGTCGCCGGTGACATCAACACTGAACTGGTGCGAGGAGGTACATACTTAATTTATTCGATCCGTGGCACCCGTTGACCTAGGAACAGGACTACTATGCAACAATTTATTCGGCAGAGATCGTTAATACTTTGGTATATCTTTTAATGTATTCTCACCAAACAATCCCAGCCAAATCATGAACAACGCAGACTTATCGGGATTCTAGTACACAGTAAAAGTGATAGTTGTGCTGACTTTAACCAGACAAACATTTGGTTCATGTATTTGTCTGTCAAAGGAATTCGTAATTGTATAACTGAAGGGCACGACACTGTGTTTCTTGTGTCGTATCTCGGATATCTCCTAGTTGGATCCGGGTCCTTTCTTTTCCATGCTACCCTTAAGTGTAAGTCCGTGTGAATAATCAAACCCAACGAGGCTGACATGGTCGACAGACCCAATGCAGCTGGTGGATGAGCTTTCCATGATATATACGACTTGTCTCATGTGTTATGTGACATTCTCATTCGGCAGGACGACAGGCCAAAGGGCGATCTTAGCAATCTCACTAATCGCATTATCCATTTTCATTACTTTGTACTATCATGTAAGTTAGCCTGGCCTGTATGCTGAGGATATCATGATCAGTGGTTATTACATCTGCACACACCATGGACCTTAAATATAACAAAGCACAAATTTTCCTGTCCTTTTTTTCAGCTATCACTGACTTCTGAATTACAGTTTTTGCAAGATCCGGTCTTTCATCAGACTACGTACGCCATCTTGACGGCTGTGGTATTCTTCCGAGCTGTCTATGTGATGGAAACGCTCCTTCGACCAGGCTCTCACACGCAATCAATTAACGGCGGACTGAAGGTCAAAAAGGAGCGAAAGAATCAAAGGAATCTACGAATACTTAACGAGATGTGGGTCATGATCGCATGGGGTTTGAGCATCTTTCTGGGTGGTTTCTTCTTCTGGTATCTTGACATTGCCCATTGCTCGACCTTGAGATACTGGCGTAGGGAGATTGGCATGCCCTGGGGGTTCGTTCTTGAGCTACATGGCTGTAAGTTTTGTTGTTCTACTCACTTCATGACATAGACTAACAAAGCATCTACATAGGGTGGCATCTCATGACCGGTCTTGGTGGCTATTGTTACATTGTGTGGGCTATTTGGCTTCGGCACTGCCTAAATGGGAGACAGGACGAGTATAAGCTGCACTGGCCCCGGCTCACAACGATGCCAGTGGTGGTCAAGACACGAAACACAAGCAATGAACACGCCAATGGAGAAACAAACGGTCACTCAAAAAAGGGACTGTGAGAACCTGTGCAGGACAGCATCACCAGCCGAGGGTGGATTGGTCTTCTCTGTAGTTGGCAGCCTGTTGTGAGCGATATTCCTGCACTTGCATGCAACTGGCTGTCTGTGGCTTTTATGCCGCTATGCGCGATGCACTACTGGGCCTATCCGAAGAGATCTGCAGCCACAATCCAAATAGGCTCATTCGAAGCAGAAACTCGGCTCGATAGATATGGGATAGAGACGACGATAGAAATATAGAATTGCTCATGCATCCCTACAGGCAGGCACACATCTGAGACTCGAAGTGATGGATGGGTGCAAAAGCTGGTGCCTGCCGTGTCCGTTTACCTAGGGAAGGCGCGTAAACAAGACTAGCTTAGCGCGACGGTCTGTGCCCTGTGCTTGCCTCCGGCGCGGTAAATAACCCACAACACCTCACCGCTGCTCTCCTGTCCTCGATCCACTCTCGACAACTGCACAAGACAGTTTCCGCCCAGCTCGACCCATCCTCAGTTCCCATTAACACAGTTACTCGACAAAACCGCCATCATGCGTGAGATTGTACGTAACGCCTGTCCTCGCAAATTTGTTGTCGCGCATTCTGCCCCGCGTTTCCGCCTCAGGGACAACACAACATACAGAAGACCAGCTTGCTAACATGACTGTGCGTGACAGGTCCACCTCCAGACCGGCCAATGTGTAAGTTTACCTCTGCACAACCCATTGAGATGTTGCTGACAAGTGTAGGGTAACCAAATCGGTGCCGCCTTCTGGTGCGTTCGAGACAGAAAGCTCTGCTCTTGCGACGACTAACATTAGCACAGGCAGCAGATCTCTGGCGAGCACGGTCTCGACGGCTCCGGTGTCTACAATGGCACTTCAGACCTCCAGCTTGAGCGCATGAACGTCTACTTCAACGAGGTGGGTGGCACCAGTGACAGCTCAGCAGAATGAGCAGCCTTCTGACAGTACTCAGGCCACCGGCAACAAGTTCGTTCCCCGTGCCGTCCTTGTCGATTTGGAGCCCGGAACCATGGATGCCGTCCGCGCTGGACCCTTCGGCCAGCTTTTCCGTCCCGACAACTTCGTTTTCGGCCAGTCTGGTGCTGGTAACAACTGGGCGAAGGGTCACTACACTGAGGGTGCCGAGTTGGTCGACCAGGTCCTTGATGTCGTCCGTCGTGAGGCTGAGGGCTGCGACTGCCTTCAGGGTTTCCAGATCACCCACTCCCTTGGTGGTGGAACTGGTGCCGGTATGGGTACCCTTTTGATCTCCAAGATCCGTGAGGAGTTCCCCGACCGCATGATGGCCACCTTCTCCGTTGTGCCCTCCCCCAAGGTCTCCGACACCGTTGTCGAGCCCTACAACGCCACCCTCTCCATCCACCAGTTGGTTGAGAACTCCGACGAGACCTTCTGCATTGACAACGAGGTACGCAACTCTCTACGATCAAAGCGATAAGTGATCACTGACACAATCTAGGCTCTCTACGATATCTGCATGAGGACTCTCAAGCTCAACAACCCCTCGTACGGTGACCTGAACCACCTCGTCTCCGCCGTCATGTCCGGTGTCTCCACCTCCCTCCGTTTCCCTGGCCAGTTGAACTCCGACTTGCGCAAGTTGGCCGTCAACATGGTTCCTTTCCCCCGTCTCCACTTCTTCATGGTCGGATTCGCTCCTCTCACCAGCCGTGGCGCCTACTCTTTCCGCGCCGTCACCGTTCCCGAGCTCACCCAGCAGATGTTCGACCCCAAGAACATGATGGCCGCTTCTGACTTCCGTAACGGTCGCTACCTCACCTGCTCCACCATCTTCCGTGGTAAGGTCTCCATGAAGGAGGTCGAGGACCAGATGCGCAACGTCCAGAACAAGAACTCTTCTTACTTCGTTGAGTGGATTCCCAACAACGTCCAGACCGCTCTCTGCTCCATCCCCCCCGCGGCCTCAAGATGTCCTCCACCTTCGTCGGTAACTCGACCTCCATCCAGGAGCTCTTCAAGCGTGTCGGTGACCAGTTCACTGCTATGTTCAGGCGCAAGGCTTTCTTGCATTGGTACACTGGTGAGGGTATGGACGAGATGGAGTTCACTGAGGCTGAGTCCAACATGAACGACTTGGTCTCTGAGTACCAGCAGTACCAGGAGGCCTCCATCTCCGAGGGAGAGGAGGAGTACGATGAGGAGGTTCCCGTCGAGGAGGAGTAAATTACTCGGGTGTGAGAGCCAGGCAGTCTGTGTCGTGGCGCCTTCGGGGCTGTATAGTGGCTGTGACACAATGTCAAGGCGAGGATTATGTTTACGATTCGTGGCTTGCGTCTCTTGGCTGTATCAATGTGGTTGGTGTGATCGGGGTAACAGCCGGTTGCCGTCCCTTTAATCCAAACCAGCTGTGAAGGTGACTTTGACGCACTTTGAGCGCAAAGCGGAAAACTCTTGTTAATGCAATTGATTGTCTAATCAATAATTTTCTTCACTGTACTTCTGATGATCCGTTTTGATTGCTTGCGCGGTGTGTAAATTGAGCGTGGTGATTGATCATGGTCTCGTCGCTCATTGTATCGGATGAGAAGAAAATGTTGCTCGGGCAGTGTCGCTATGGGCCATCGTCTCACGTCAGACCATTTTTTCCTATGCATCTCATCTATGTATGTACGCAGTGAACCTCCCTTTCGTCCCCAGAGAGCTGCCTTGCGGAAGCAGTTGAATGCCCGCAACCGCCAACGGAGCCCTCTTCCCGCTCATGTCGACCACTCACCCAATTATTTCCTTCCGGCACTCATGCCGTCATCCGTCTTCAGCACGCTGCGACTCTGCTTCTGTCCCCACCGTAGCAAACGCCAACGCAGCAGCCTCACTCACCCTCTCTACCCCCCTCCTTCCCTCGCTCTCTCGCTCCCTCCCTCCTCAAAACACACCTACAACGCCTTCCCCCAGCCCTCTTCCTCTCCTCATCCCTCTTCCTATAAATCATCCCCGTGAACGGATCCTCCCACCTCCTCGCCACCGCATAGCACACGGCGACCACGCCCGTCAGGAACAGTCCCGCGGGCTTCCCCTTCCACAGCGCGGTCGCCAAGAACGAGAGCGTGGACCCGTGGTACATGGGCGCGTCGGACACGTTGAACGGGAAGCTCGTCACGGGCGCGTCCATCAGGATGCCGAAGTAGTCGCCTAGGTAGGTGCCCGTGACGCCGAGGGCGTACATGGAGGTTAGGACGAGGGTGGTGCCTGTGGCGAAGAGGGGGAGGGCGGAGAGGTGGACGAGGGGGTGGTGAGGGCGGGGTGGGTGGGTTGGTGGGAGAGGGCCGTGTCGTAGCTGGGTGGGGTTAGCGGGGGGTGAAGGTGGAGTGATTAAAGTAAAGTGAAGGTGAAGTGAAGGTGAAGTGAAGGTGAAGTAATTAAAGTGAAGTGAAAGGGCAGGGAAGGGAAGGGAGGGAAGGGCAAGACATACAGGAAGTCGCGGATGATGCCGAGGGAGAAGATAGTTACGGCGAGGGCATAGCAGCCTGCACGGGGGTTGCCGCCGAAGAGCTTGGTGATTGTTTTATTGTAGTATTCTGTGGGGTGGAGAATCAGCTTCGGTACTGCGTGCTTGCTGTTTTGTTCGGGTTTGTTGGTGCATGGTGCTACGGCGTACCTGATTGCGCTGCGATGCTGGAGGCATTTGAGTTAGCTGATGCCTAAGGTATCTGCATGGGAGATGACTTACTTCCAGAATGTCGGATTGAACAGGATGGTCGCCGCGGAAACTGTACTGCGTTAGCATCGTGTTCACCCAATACTGGCCTGCTGGCTGCATAGGCTACCACTTACTCCATAGACTGGGCTGGCTGAAGTCAATGTAGTCGCTCATGGCTGCGGTATTTGGCTGTGTTGAAGCTTGCAAGAAATCGCCGCCTGAAGTGTGTAGCGAGTAGGTGAGGAAGCTGGTAATTGCAACGTGGGGTGGAAATGAAGCTTGGTGTTTTCGGCAGTCGGGATGTTGTTAGCGAGACGTCATTGCTTGAAGTTCACATGACAGCCGCCTCGTGCGTGGTTCCGGGACCAGCAGGGGTGCCTGTGAGTGATTTTAGTCAGAGTGAGGCAATAAATTCAGATGCGGTGGAAGGAGCATGAGAATCATAGATAAACCGTTGCATCTGTGTATTAAAGCTGTTCCTATTGCTAAGATTCAATTGTGTATATATCCCAGTAATTTTTGGAGACCCTTTCCTTCTTTCCTATTCAGGTCTTATAATATTCTCATAACTCATGAAAAAGCGACGAAAAAAATAGAACCTCCCATCCAACAATTACAAGCCATTATCCTGGCACGTAAACGCTCCGCCAAAGTTATCCGCCTTGTACCCATCGATGATACTCTGCACCGTCGCATACGTCCCGCCGCTCAAAAACAGCAGACCCACCCCGCAAAGGCCGACGTTAAGCAGGAACCCCAACCAGCCGCGAATACCCCGATTCTTGAAGTAAGCGCGCCCATAGTCGGCCTCGCGCATGCGGAAGTACGCCACGCCCCAGTAGATGAATCCGAAGAAGGCGTCGAAGAGCGAGCTCATCAGCGACAGCAGATCCGAGAAGAAGGGGATGACCTCGGCTACGATGAAAGCCAAGATCCAGAGCACGGCAAGGATACCGGCCCACGCGGCCCAGCCGAGCACGGTGTGGTTGCCCATGTGCCGGGTGTTGTTGAAGAAGCGGAAAAAGATGAAGCGCGCGGATACGGAAGCGTAAAGCACGCCGAGGAAGATGATGGTCGGGATCATGAAAGAGAAGGACACCTTCAGGTAGACCTCGTTTCCGATGGAGCCGAATGCGGGAGCGGTCATATACTGTGTGCCGGTGTATGCATACACGATGCTGCCGACAAGACCGAAAACGATGACTTCAGCGATGGTGACGGCCCAGAGAGCCTTGGGGAAGTCTTTGGGCTCCTTCATCTCGGCGATGAAGCTGGGAAGCGTAATTTGGCCAATGAAGGTGTAGCTGATGTTCATAAAGGCACTCATTCCCGCAACAAAAGTGGTACCTGCCGCAGGAACGGCCAGGACGATCGGCTCAATTGGTCCTTCCTTGGCTGGGTAGCCCTTCGGGTGGTCCATGATACCGCTGAAGACGGTAGCAAGCAGAACCGAAATGAAGGTGAACAGGGCCGAAGCAGTCGCACCCTTGGAAAGAGCCCCAAATGTGCGCGGGAGGGAGCAGATCCAGGAAATGACAGCCACGATGGCGGAGAATCCAATGGTGCATACCGAATGGCCGGTCATGGTGTTGAGGTATTTTGCGCCAACCAAGCAGTGCAGTCCCTGAATAAAAGTATTGTTCAGAAGGAACATGACGGCGGTGAACCAGAATGCCCAGCGGTGGTTGTAAAAGATCATCTGGCCAAGATCGCAAACATCACGAATTTCCGGATGGCGCATGCAGAACTCCCTACAGACGGTAAGCACATGATCCGACTAATCTTGTTTGAAGTGGTAGTAGCGTACCAGCAGATCAAAGAAGTGTAAAGCACCATGGCGGCAACCACGCAGGTCAAGATAAGACCCGGAACCAGTCCAAGGATGGAGTACGACCATGGGAAGGACATGATAGCCAGACAGATGTACTCGGAAAACAGTAGAGCCGCAGTCTAGATCCCCCAATCAGCATCGAGTTCGCGTATCGGACCCAAGGTTTCGTTTCCTCGTGAGGATTCAGAAAGGAGATGGGGAAAAAGCAGTCAACACACCTTTTGCCAACTGCAAGTACGATACTGGATCGCATTACCAGCCTCAAGCTCAATCTGCTTCCCCACGGAAATGCTCTCATCATCGCTGCTATTCATGTCGCGACGGGCAGGGCCCTCAAGCCGACTACCGCGGCGACCATGATCAACAGAGGCTCCTTTCTCGGTATCTTTGCGGAAGAGTTCTTCTCCCGTCTTGCTCACATCGGGGGTGCTTGCATCGGCGCTGTCGGCCTTGGACCCGAAGCCTAACGCCATTTGATGGACCGGATGGCCTTGATGAAGATTGCGTGGTAGGAAGTGCGACGACTGACGTTCGGCAGCATTAATTGCGGCTGGGAACGGAGTACTGGTCGGTCAGACGGGGTGGGTGGGTGGAAGAGAGGACTACGAGGAGAGGCGAGCACGAAGCACCTCTGCGCGGGCAGGCTTATAATGAGAGGTGAAGGATCTGCACGGACTGGCACGCGTGTGGGATAGCGGTACAGGGTTGATGTGTGCTACTACCACGGCGGCGGTGGTAAGAATCTTAAGGTCCAGGCTGGCGTTGGATCAGGGTTGGCTGGATCCACTTGTTGCAGCGGGCGGCGAAGGAGATAAAAAAAACTAGGCGGCCTCTCGGGAACTGCAGGTGTGTCTAGAGGTAGGTGGTGGTAACATGTGGAGTTGGGCGACCTTGGTTGGGATGTCGCAAACGGTACCGGGGCCTATCAGACGGTACAAAGAGGCGTCCACCAGGACGCTACGAGGTCTAACTCGATGCTCTCCACACGGGCTTTTGCCATCGGGCGTCCCGGTTTGCCATGGCGAGGACATGCATTGCAACGAGAGATGCATGCTGGGGGCGCCACGGGCGTACCGGATGGGCGTGTCGCGGGGGCGATGTTGCACGCGCAGCGTGGAGTTCGCCGCACCGTCACCATACAGAAACGGGCGGCCTGTGCGCCGGCAATAGAGTGTGGCCCTGCCATACGCAACTACCTACTGTATATGCGCTGTATGCTCGCTCCTCTGCACCACCCATCTTGCATCTCGACGCCACGCTCAATTCCCCCAGAACAAGCCTCTAAAATGCTGCACCGCCCAGCAGCAAGCGCATCCAGAGCGGCGACGGCACCGCGGCACGCCTGGTCAGTGACGTTACGGGCTATTGTCAAAGCATCAGCCGAGCCTGGGCCTAACGCTTAGAGCGAACAAGCTCGGACCCGTGGGTGACATGCAAATGCCCCGTCCATCACATCATCGCTTATTACCATGCCTTTCGTAAACACGCCTGATCCCCCTCGCTGCTGGTATTCCTCTTTGCTTTTTTTCAATTCTCGTCACCCATTCTCTCGGCAAGAAACGAAGGAGCTGCATCTGCCCCCACTGCCCTGGGAAGAGAAAGAAGATTGGAGAGACAGCAGCATGCTCCTTCCGCTGTAAGCGCCCGCCGGCTACGGGTCCCGGCCAGATCAACGTCTCAATGGTCGGCGCCAGACGAGAGACTCCAGCATGCCACACATAGTCTGGTATACACACGCTCAGATGCGGCGAGCAGGCCATCAAATTGGACAATTACAAAGCCTGTGGACTCAAGCACGTCAAGCTCGCCCGCCATTGCGCGGCAGAAAATTTCAAAGGCTTGTCTCCCTGCGATCATCGACCGGCCCGGTCTTGGTATCTTGGACGGTGTTGGACCCTGTGCTTCTCACCACCTCACGCGACGTCCTTCCGGATTTGCTTTTGCTTTTTGCACCGCACGAGAAAATGTGAAATGCATGTTCCTTCGAGCCATCTGCTCATCCAATCGTGTCGCATGCTTTGCGCCTCGAATGTCTATCCTGAATTTCCCAATGCGCCCGCTAAATTACACATTGGAATGACGACCCTGCCGTGTTTCCCTCGCACCTGTCCCTTTACCGATCAAGTACACTCGAACGTCTATATCAAACTGTCTCCGCCGCTCCCCCAGTTGGGCGTCGAAGAGGGCTTTTGTTGTGCTGGCTTCTGAGGCTGCGTCGTTCTCGATGCCATGCTGTTCATGCTCATGCCGCTGTTGGCTCTAGCCCCCAAGCTCGGTGGTGGAGCTATGCTAAAGGTGTTTCCTCCACTTGGAGGAGGGGGATGCTGAAAGAATTGTTTGAAATCGGAGGGGGCGCAATGCTGAAGGTAGAGTAAGGATTGCTCTGCTGCTGTGTCTGCGCCGGTGGTGATGCCACGGAGAAGTTAGAGAGAGTGTTTGCAGTGCTGCTTGTCGTGCTCGAGCTGCTCCATGGATTCGAGACGAGTGAAGAATTACCGCTCGCTTTGCTCCAATCAATACCCGTACTTTGAGTGGTGTAAGATGGTGTTGTCGTCGTGGGAGACAACACGCTACTCATACCAACTGCTGGTTGAGACTGCGGTTGGGAGAACGATGATCCTATCCCGGGATTTGCAGGCGCCATAGCTGGGAACGCTGAATTCAACGAGCTCATATTGTTGTCTGGCGTGATGGTCCTCAATGTACTCTGAGCCCGTGGGGCAGCCAGGTTTGTGGCCGGAGGAGACACCGGTGGTGTCGACCACGAAAAAGTCGCAGCAGGTGACGCGTTCCTGCTCGACCCAGCGCGATTTCCAACAGGTCTCGAAGGCAATGTTGCAGAGGATGAGGCGGAGGCTGGCGCAGTCGCCCAAGGATCCCCACCAAGCATGTCGGAGCCTGCACTTGGGCCCTGATTGCCCCGGACAAGTGCCTCAAAGTCGCTGTCCCCACTCCCGTTTGTGCTGTCTAGCCCGTTCATGCCAGGAAGACCACCAAAGCTCATGAATTCGTTCCGCGAAGTGGCTGGTGCATTACTGGCCCCAAGCTCCTGCAATTTTCGAGTCTGTTCATTTTCCACCCTGGCAGACAGTGATTTTATCAATGTCATGTAGGCCTGGAACTGTGCTAAGTTAAGCAACGGACCGAGACTGAACTGCCACAGGATAGGCAGAACGTCAACAGCAAGAAAGTCACTGTCGACCTGAGAGCCAATTGCCTTGAACACGTCCAAAGCTGCCATCTTGTGAATTGTTAGTGATGGACTTTAAAAATAACACTTGCAGTGAACATACCATGACCGCAGGCTCCTTCGTCTTGATGCCTTTCAAAAGTGGAACGACCTTCTCCTGTATCGTGTACTTGTCAAGGATTGAGACGTTCGACTTTGTTTTCGCAGTCTCCACCACACCAGTCAATCCATCACCCTGAAAGCCATCCGGCTCCTCGCCACCACCTCCGCATAGCGTTCGAAAAGCTTCGAGACCACGAATCTTGATGCCCATACTGCTGGTCTTGGCAAATATTGTAGCGATGACGGGGAATAGCTCATTCTTGATCGTGGAGAAGTCGAGGATCGGCAACACCACGGGAAGCGTGCGCAACGCAGCATCCACCAGTGAATGAGTAGGCGACTCTAAAGAATAGTTGACGATGGGCAGGATATCGTCCTTGAAAGCTTTCCCATCGCAACTTTCTGCGGCGATGGTGATGTTCTCCAAGATGACCATCAATCCAGCCTCTTTCAAACTGTCGCGCTCCTGAGCAGGGCCCTTCTGAGTCACTAAGAATGTCTCTCTCAATTTAGGAATGACCTTCTCAGTGAAAGCACGCTTTCCTGACGGGAGCATCGATATTATCTTGAAACAATTCTGTAGTATCAAGGCGAGGAGCTCGCGGTCTTTTGTTTCCTCTAGCAATGCTGGCAATACCTTTTTCTCCATGACGGATTTGGGAAATTCCTTCAATATTCTTGGCAGGCCACGGAGGAATTGCTGCTTCTCGTTCGGTGTCTTTGCTGGCAAGGAATCAAGGAATCGAATCGTAGACACCAAGATGTTGTCGAAATATTGAGCTTGCTGAAATTCGCGTGCATTGATACGTTGAGCAGGCCGCCTGGTGATGAGGCGGTCCAGCACTCCGTTCACAACATCTCGGGGCATTGACTGTGACGACATAAAGTTGTTCGTCTTATTGGGAACCGATGCTTGTGACGAAAATGCCCGCTTATACGAGGACGTACTGCCATGGAACTCCATGGGACTCTTGTGCGGAGAATTGTACAAAGCTATGATCAACATGCCCAACGAGAACATGTCTGCTGCCGGTGTAACGTTGCCATCCATTACGAAGTCTGGCGACGTGTAGTCCATGTTCAGTTGGACGTGGGATGGCAGTCTGGCATCATAATTCAATACCTCAGCAAGCGAGATGGGCGACACAGACGTGGGTTTTGTGGAATTCTCGGGCGGCGTGCTGAATGAGAGGCCGGATATCTTCCAGTCAGACTGTCACTCAAATCAGTAGCGATCATAGGCGCGGACTTTACATTGCCTACTTTGGCATTTACGAATATAGCTTCGGGCGTCAGATTGGCGTGAACCAAGCCAGCGCTCTCATGTAGAAACTCGAGCCCTTTTGCGACCTGCAGCAAGCCTTTCTGTATCTCCAGCTCGTCAATCTCGAGCTCCCGCCTTCGTTTCTGACCATTCTCTTCTTCGACGACATATCGGCTCCTGCGCCCTCCTACTCCACCTGCCTTCTCCTGCTCGTCTTTCTCCTGCAGCAGACCAGCAAGGGAGGCTGTGACGGGCTCGGTCGCGAACATCAGCCCCCCGCCGCGCGTGTCCTCGACGGGTTCGACCAGCTCGAGAACGCTGGGGTGCCGCAACCGCGCGAGCGAGCTTGCCTCTTTCTTGAGCCTCTCGATGACCTCCTCCTGGGCGCGCTTGAGGGCCGATCCGCTCGACGACCGGCCGCCCAAGCTCGCGCCGCCGGGGGCTCCAGCGACTTCTTCTCGAAGATGAAGACGGACACGGCCTTCTTTGTCTTCTTGCCCTTGGCATCGTATATCTTCCATGGCCCCGAGAAGGACGTCGGCTCCGGGCTGAGCGAGTAGTTGTTGGTGATGTTCGAGTTGAACGACTTGGACAAGTCGGCGGCGAACTTGGAGAACATGGCGAGCGAGAGGGACGCGCACGGCGCTAGGATCGAGGGTCGGTGGTCATGGACAGGCCAGCTGTGCAAAAGGGCGAGATGGGTCGGGCAAGTGCGCAACCGCGTCGGGGCTTGAGCGAGTGCTGTAGGTTAAGTGCTGAGCAGCTGCAGGGAGCTTAATCCATGCTCCAATGACGGCACCCTTGGACGTCTGACACGGCGAGCCTCAGAAAACAACTGCAACGACGTGCGCAATTGTGCAGCTATCCAGGATAGTCAAGCTGCGCGCAACAAAGCAGCAGCACACTCCCCCACGCGACCGTGGCTAGTGAGCGCGGGCGTCTCGAACGGGCCTCCGTGTGGCTCAGCACGTCGATTGCTGCAGGGTGCTTCACCATGGCGAGAGAGCAGATGGTGAGTCAATGGCAGCACGTCAATAGCCTTTAGTATCCGCCAGTCGAGCCCTCATGACGGCTATGCAATCGTAGAACATCGCGCCCTTTGCATTGCCATGGGAAAGCCACAGACGGGTGATTGGCCCTCGGCATCGGGGAGCTGTTCGCTGCTCCGCGAGCGGTAAGCGTCGGCCTGGTATACAAAAGATTCCGTCGCACCCAACACCAGTGACTCCCAAACTTCTCCCGTCCCGCGAGCATCCTCCGGCCGACCTTCACAATGCTTCAGCAGCGGTCATTGCGATTGCTCTCCTCGCTGTCCCAGCGCTCTGCTCGTCCTGCCGCCCGTCCTGCTGCCACCTGCCTCAGCGCCTCGTTGCGATGTCGGAGCCAGCGACCGTACAGCATCCACGCCGATGCCTCTGTGGGAACAACAATCAAGGACATTGAGCCCTCCAAGCTCTCCATAACCAAGACCACGAGCCCCAAGGCCTTGCTGCCTCCGGAGGAACTTGTCTTTGGTCGCAACTTCTCAGGTGCGTGCGAAGGAGGTTGAACAGGAGCGCTTTTAACATATCCAGACCACATGCTCTCGCTCGAATGGACTGCATCTGAAGGCTGGCTTCCAGCACGCATTACCCCCTACCAGAACCTCAGTCTCGACCCTGCTACCTGCGTCTTCCACTACGCGTTCGAATGCTTTGAGGGCATGAAGGCATACAAGGACAAGAATGGCGGAATCAGACTGTTCCGTCCAGAAAAGAACATGGCTCGTCTGAACAAGTCGTCCGCGCGCATTGCGCTGCCTACGTTCGACAGCGACGCCATGATTGAGCTTATTAGCAAGTTTCTCAAGGTCGATGAGCGTTTCATCCCAGAGTGAGTCGTATCCAGGGGTCGCGTGGATTGTTCGTACTGACGTTTGACTAGCCAGCGCGGATACTCGCTATACCTTCGCCCGACCATGATCGGTACCCAGCGCACCCTCGGCGTCGGTCCCCCTGCCTCTGCCCTTTTGTATGTCATCGCCTCGCCCGTGGGTCCCTACTATCCGACCGGTTTCAAGGCTGTCTCTCTCGAGGCAACCGACTATGCCGTGCGTGCATGGCCTGGTGGTGTTGGAGACAAGAAGTTGGGAGCCAACTACGCACCTTGCATCGTTCCGCAGATGCAGGCAGCGAGCAGAGGCTTCCACCAGAACCTGTGGCTCTTCGGCGAGGAGGAATACGTCACCGAGGTCGGAACCATGAATCTGTTCGCAGCGATCAAGAACAAGGAGACTGGACAGCCCGAGCTCTTGACGGCTCCTCTTGACGGAACCATCCTGGAGGGTGTTACGCGCGACTCTGTGCTCGGCCTTGCGCGCGAGAGGCTCGAGCCTAAGGGCTGGAAAATCCTGGAGCGCAAGTTCACGATGAAGGAGCTTGCGGATGCTGCCGACGAGGGACGCATGATGGAGGTGTTTGGCGCGGGCACTGCTGCTATTGTCAGCCCCGTGCGACGCATCAGCTGGAAGGGACGGCTCGTCGACTGCGGGCTGGCCGAGAACGAGGAGTGCGGTCCCATCACAGGCCAGATCAAGGACTGGATGGAGGCCATCCAGTACGGCGACGAGGATCACGCATGGAGGTAGGCGAAGGCATCATTCCGCTCCAAAAGATTGCAAGCTAACTGTGAGCAGCTACAAGGTTCCCGTATGAACACGCGCAACGATGAACAGGTTAGAAACAAGAGCAACACACGCTTCGCTGTACGACTAAGGTGGGGGCCTGGAGCTAGAGAGGGGCAGTCGGTGTATGTAGAGAGCTATAGGTGGACGGGGCGTTCGGGGCGATGGCGCGACCGTGTGTCAGCCGTGCATGCCCCCAATGTACAAGTACAGACATGGCTCCCTGCGGCTCGAGGATCTAGTTGTAGTCTACGTATGCAGCGTGTTGCGTGTGTACTTAGTGTACCTGTGTCTTGTGCGTCTTGTGTCCCCCAAACAGGCTGCATAGACGACGGTGATCATGCCAGGAACCAGCGTGTGACGTAGCTGCATTGGGCCCGCGCCAGGCCTGTTTCGGACAGCTCCCCAACCTCCCTAAGACCTTTGGTGCCCACGACCCATCCCACTACCACCCAATCCGCTCTGCCCCGTTACTCGACGTAGCTCCCGCCTGGTCCTCCGCACTCTGCTTCGCGTCCCCAACACCTGCGCCCCACGCCCGACGCCATGCTGGCCCGCGGCCTGCTCTGCCGTCTGGCCGTCAATGTACCCAAAACACCCGCACACGACCTCCCGCGCATCGCCCTCCACGCTCGCAATGGCCTCTCCCGCCCGGCCGTCGCCGCCATCGCACGCGCCTTCCAGCAGGCCCTCCTCGACGGCCGCCGCGCATATGCGACCGCGGGCGCGACAGAGCCCACTGCGCGCGTGAAGAAGGACGTCAAGAAGGCCGCTGCAAAGAAGCCCGCCGCGAAGAAGACCGCGAAGAAGCCAGCCAAGAAGCCTGCGAAGAAGCCTGCGAAGAAGCCCGCCGCGAAAAAGAAGGCAACTAAACCGAAGAAGGAGCTCACGGACGAGCAGAAGGAGCGCGCGGCCGTCAAAAAACTGAAGGAGAAAGCATTGGACGCGCCAAAGGCTTCCTCGGTGTCTGCCTGGATGGTGTTCTTAATTGAGGCCATGAAAGCCGCCGAAAGTACGAATTTCAAAGAATATGGTGACATCATGAAAGATGCTGCGGTGAAATTCAAGGCGTTGACACCTGCCGAGCGAGAAGTGGGTGATTGAATACCCTCGGACGTAGCATGGCTGACGCGAATTCTGCAGCACTATAACCACCTAGCCAGAGAGAGGAGCGAACAGGGCGCTGCTAAGCTTAACAAGTGGATACAAGAGCACACAGAAGAAGAAATCAAAGCAGCCAATCTCGCCCGCAGTGCACTGAGGCGCAAGGGATTCAAACGAAGCCAATACCCCCGTTTGCCTGACGATCGCAGGGTTAAGCGCGCGCCTACGTCCTTCATCCTCTTCTTTCAAGAGCGTCGTGTATCGGGCGATTTCAACGGCATCATTCCTAAGGACGCGGTCCGTCTGGTTGCGAATGAATGGAAAGCGCTCTCGCCTAGCGAAAAGAAGGTATCTTCTCTTCCGGCTCAGAATTCTAACCGATTGTGGCTGACATTGTGCAGAAATACGAGGATATGCGCGCTGAAAAGGTTGCGTCTTGATCGCCGTGTACCGCTCTCCTATGTCCTTGAATAGTGTTTCGGTCGGATTTTCCTCCACCTGGTGTCTGCTCGGCGCTTGTATTCCCGGTCAATGTGTCACTATGCCCCACGATTTTTAGATGTGTCGGTCATCCCTGGAACTCAGTATCAATACGGCGTGAGGATTTCACTAGATCGACGGGCGGGCAGGCTGTGTCTGGACATGGACCCGCTCAGCTGGCAAGAGGCTGACGCCCGCTCGATTATTGCAATTGGGGTTGCCTTGTGTGTGTTGGAATTGCAACCCGTCCTTGTAGAAGTGAATATACTTTCCTACGATACCCCTGGACATGTATTTTCCACGAATGTAATGAGTGAATGTGATGGGTGAATGCGCCCTTGTCCTCCTTCGGCGGGGTTCTAATAGAAGAAAGGTTCATCCCCCAGTTGATCAACAAATGTTAACCCTTTCCACTGCATATTCTCTCTACCACTCATTCTACTCTCCCTCCTTGAGCTTCTCCAGGTACCCAACCAACCTCTTCTTGATGATAACCCCCACCAAGACCCCACTCCCCTCCTCCGTAACACACAAATACTTCAACCCCAACTTGCAAAACATCTCCACCGCATACTCCATCGGCGCCCTCGCACAAATACACAACGGCGTCCGATCCACAAACGGCACCAAATCAGCCACCAACCCCTCTTCCTCCCCTTCCCCATCTCCCTCCCACTCTCCCTCACCACCCCGCCCCCCAACAACCCTCACCATGCACTCCCCCGCCGGAACCACCTCCCTCATCGCAAACTCTAACTCCCCCTGCCCCACATACCCCTGCACTACTCCCCCTCTGACAATCACAACCCCCGCATCCATCAACCCCCTCGCCTTCAACATCTCCAACTTCCCCCTCAACACCCCCGCCCCGACACTCGTCTCACCCGGCCCCAGGCCCACCGTAATCTCTGTCATCGTCCTCTCCGGCGGTAGCAGCTCCTCGACGAGCAGATTGCGCCCGCGGACGAGCGCGAGGGAGGCGTCCGGGTCGAGGAAGGGGTGGGAGAGGAGGGTTTGCGCGACGTCGTAGATGGAGGAGGTGGAGAGGGTGTCGGCGGTGGATTTTGCGGTTAGGATGGCGAGGATGGCGGGGAGGGAGAGGGGAGGGAACCTGTTAGTTCGAGGGTTATGACGGCGAGGGAGATGGTCTGGGGAGTGTGAGTAGGGGTTCAGAGGAGAGGGGGAGGGGGAAAGTACCATGCGGGAGACGCCGGCGAGGAAGGCGGCGGCGCCGACGAGGGCGCAGAGACCTGTTAAAGGTGGATTAGAGGGGATTGTGAGGAGGGGGAGGAGGGGTGAGCGTACCAGGGGATATGGAGGGGATGAAGAGGCCAACGAGGCGGCCGAAGAAGGCGCCTGCGTCGAGGGCGGGTATGATGACGCCGGAGGGGACTTTGATACCGAAGGTTATGGTGGTGAGGATGAGCTTGGTGAGGGTTCCGTGGAGGAGATAGCCTGGAAGGAAGAGAATTAGTGGCAGGAGAACATGGGATCTACAAAAGCACTCACCCAGATAGCTCCAGCTCACACCTCCCTCTGCCATCTCGTTCTGGCACACCCACGACTCTTTCGCAACACTACTCTTCCCACAATCCACCAACAAATTCTTCAGCACTACATCCCCCGGCTCCCTCGTCAACGGATTCACATACTGCACCACCGCCGTCACCAGAACCACCACCGCCACCTCAAACACCGGATTCCTCTTCACCACCCCAAACCCCCGAAACCACCTCGCCCACAAGTAGTTCATCCCGCAAAACAAACCCCCAAACACTCCCCCGGCGACCCCCAGTCCCAAGAATACCACATACGCACCAACCCCATACCCACCCTCATACTCCACCTCAAACAACACCAACTTCCCCGTCCCCATCGGATTCAACTCCCGCAACACCCCGGCCGCCACCGCACTGCACAAAAACGCCCGCCACAGCACCCCCCGCGGGAAAAAGTGCTCACCTCCTCATAGCTGAACAGCACGCCTCCAATAGGCGCCCCAAACGCAACGCTCAGCCCGCTCGCACACGCCGCAGATAGCAACTCCCTCATCGCGCGGCCGTTCTCCTGGGCGGAACCGGGGAGCGCCCGCCCGACGAGGTACCCGACGCACGTCGAGATGTGCACGAAGGGGCCTTCCTTGCCGAGACACATGCCGGTTGCGACGGCGAATGTGGCACCGAGGGCTTTGACGAGCAGGACGCGCGTGGATAGGAAGGAGGGGATGACGAAGCCCGAGAGGAGGGTTTTGAGCTCGGGGATGCCGCTGCCGGCGGCCATGTACATTGTTTTGCCTTGAGGCTTGGGGTCGGACTGGTTTGGATGGGAATCGAGGGATGGGGTTGGCAGCGTGCTTTTGGTAAAGAGCGTCACGGTGGAACTTATGATGCCGAAGACGAGGGCTATAGCCACATAAGTTGCGTACGCAGACGTATGCGTCTGGGCCCAGAGGTGGAATTCCGCACAGGGAGGGGCAGGGAGTGGTGGGTAGTTGGGACAGCATGATTCGCGGCTTAGAAAGGGGTTCGTGGTGCAGTATCCGGATTTCCAGTCCGAGACGGTGATGACGGCGATGTCGACGATGTAGGCTATGCAGGCTGTGATGGCGCCGATGAGGATGACGGCGATCCAGCTGGAACATGTGTCGAAGAGGGAAATTGCGCGGTAGCGGAGGCCCTTGCGGGCGTGGATGTGTCCGAAGCGGGTGGAGTCTTTGGCCTACTTGGTGGATGAGAAGGATGCTAGGACGAAGTCGTGGAATGTGAGGCCCAGGGGGAATACTGGATGTGGCTTACAAGGTCGTGCAACCAATCTATCGTCGTGTAATCGTTATATGGCAGTCTCTCCCCAACTGGACTTGAGCCCAATGCCTGCTCTTCTTTGGTCACCGTGCTCGAGATGATGCTCTGGGCCTCGGAGTCTTGCTGGTGCTGTAATTCACTGACTCTCCTATCGTTAGAAACATGGTAAAGCAATGCCGTGCGTTCGGTCGCTTCCTGTTCGTTGAGAGGCATACTCAATTCGATCTCGTTCCTGACTCAAGGAGAGTGTGTTACAAAAGCAAAGCAACCATGTTGGTGCAGGGTCCAGATGATACATGGCTATCTGTGACGCCAGGCTGCAGGCTGGTTGGCCATCCTAGTCGCTTATCTTTCCGCGCCGCGGAAATGGCACCTCCTCTTCGATGGCGGCGATCGTGGGGGGTTCCTGGGGAGCATAAACATAATAGCCTGGCACCATGTAGAGCTGTGGCTGGACGTGGAGCAGCCATAGAGATAAGCGTGCAGATAGCGCTAACCTCATTCACGCCATCACTCGTAGGCCTTGCCTTCCAGCCGTGATGCTGAAGCTCGAACTACATCTGCGTTAAGTAACAAGACACTCAAGTATCATTCACCAAGAATCAAAGATGAGGAGTTGCAGCTTCAATACATTCATTACTAGGCATCACTCGACGTGATGCTGTTGGCAGATTAGATACAGCAAGGAAAGGGTTTCCTCTGTAGACGCCAATGCCCATCTTCGATATAAACAAAGAGCAAAATGGTTATGCAACAACAAAAAGAAAAGAACTTGTATAAAGATGGTTTAACGAGAGACGGGAATGTATCTGCGAGAAAAGTCGTACCATGGACCCAGCGACGCGGCGAGAAGCCGTGGCGAGCTCTGACGACGAGAGGATGTATATACATGGCGGAGAGGTGGGGAGGGAAGAGGGATTTGACAACGGAGTGTCGGGTATTGGTTGTAACGACCGGTCGCAAAGCATAAAGCTTAGGGTATGATGCAGCGGACAAAAGAGACGCGCAATAGAGAAGAGAGATACATGTACGAGTTGGCAGGGGGCGAGGCAAGCGCATGGGTGTGTATGTACCGAGACGGGATTAGCCAGCCGACAGGAGGAAATGTTGCATAAAGGCAGAAAGAGAGTTCGGACGCCCGGCGCTCGCTAGCTATGCTCGAAGTAAATGACTGGGAAGAATGATCAATCCTAGAGATAGAGGAACCGCTTGAGGACTTTTAACGCAAACCGAGTGGATGCAAGAGACCGCCTAGTATTCGAGGAGTTCCAAAAGGAGATGGTTGTGAGGAATGAGGTCGATTTGTATCGTTTCGAGGGGTTATTTCGTTCATTTTCCAACACCGAGATTCAACCAGGACATATCTTGGCCACCTTCCTTTCGCTCGGAGCCAGGTCCTCCGGGAAAGACGGTCACCGTGCTTTCCCGACCCTCTGGTGCTCCTCCTAGACGCGGAGGGGCAGGGTAGAAGGAGTCGAAATTATTGTTCTGTTGTTGCTGGGCGGATTGGAGATTGGCTAGGTTGCCAGCCGGGAAGACTGTATTGGTGCTATCCCGAACGTCGGGTGCGCCGAGCGTTGGTTGGCCAGGATAGAAAGAACTGATTCCGCTCTTCGGATAGAAAGAGCTTGTGGCATCAGGATAGTATGAACTAGCGCCGTCGCGGTGGTTATCAATGACCACACTGCCAGTGTAGGCGCTGCTTGGTGGGCGGTCATTGAGGCCGACTGGTGTCCAGCTTTCGATAGGATCTCTGAGGTAGTGATCATCGCGGCTGATGCCAGAGCGTGTGCTCGCGCCAGAGTTAGCACGTGCAAGTTCGGCTTGCATGGGCTGACCAGGTAGATTATCTGTCGAGTTGCCAAATGTTGGGCTGCCAGTGGCGACTTTACTGATGCGCTGGTTCTCGAACTTGGGGATGTCGAGAGGCGGAGGAGCCTGCATCGGCTGGCTATACATCCTCGAATTCGTGTCATACATGGACTGGCTACCAGTGCTCGTACGTTCAGAGGCAAATGTCGATCGGTCAGTGGGCATGGCAGCTAGGTTGGTCGCGTCGTTGTTGGCAAAGTATCTGCTCCAGCCCGAGCTACGGCTTCTGTTGATATCTGAAATCTTGGGCTGAGGGGGAATGCGTCCTGAGTTTTGTCGGACCATCTTCTCGTCAATAGGCTCGGGCTTCAGATCAAATTTGGAGAGCTCGACTGGCTCTGTGTATCCGAGAGGGCTTGCTTTCTTGACCAAGCCGGAAGTGCTGGAATCGCTCAGCATGCCGCGCTTGTGACCGTTTCCATTTGCCCGGCCTGCAATGATAGCAAGCGAGGTCTGCGATCCATTGACCTCTCCGAATCTAGGTTGGGCCAACGGAGCAGGCTGGCCCATAGAGCCTCCCGCCTCTTTCATAAAGTCAGCTCCACGGTCCGCAAAGCTCAAGCGACTCTTCTCGACGTATCCTCCCTGCTGGGTCCTCCTCTTCTTTGACTTCCTCCACCTGAGGAAGAAGAGAAGGAGAATCAGCAGAGCTGCAATTCCGAAAATTGCACCCAGAGTAGCACCAAGGACCGTCAACATCCTGTCCTTGTTGTTCACTGGTGCAGCAGGAGGTGGGAGGGCGGGAGCTGATGAAGATGCGGCAGGGGTCTCTGTGGCCGAAGACGTCGGGGAGGAGGATGATGAGACGGAAGAGGTTGTGGTGGGCTGTAGAACGCTCTGCAACTGCTTGCCAGCGAAGAAGTCGGTCGCATTGAGCCATGAGTTGTCCGATGCATCAAAAACGGCAATCGGATCCTGAGCATTGCCTCCGGTGAAGACGGTCTTGAGAGAATCGCCCTGGGCTACCGAGTAGCCACTGCGGACCGTGTCCGGGGCAAAAGTGGCGTTGTAAGCGGGAAAGTCGTCAATCGTGAAACGTTTCGTCTTATCGCCAATGAGCGTGCCTATTTTAGACAGAATTCCGTCCTTGCCTAGCAAGACAGTTCGCGTAACTACGTTAGGGGTGACGCCCATGTTGAAGGTTTCCAGTATCTTGCTTCCATCTTTACCAGTGACCACGGTGCACTGAATCGTTTCCGGGCTGGTAATGGCGCTCGGAATGGCGAGCCCCAGGCTGTGCCATCCTTCGAGCTGGCCGGAGGCATCGGGCATGGCGCCAAATGTGTAGATGGCCGTGTTGGAGGCACCACCTCCCACCATAACTGCGTGGTTCTTGTCCCACTGCATGAGCATGGGCTTGGTGAGAGGTGGGTTTTCTCCTGCCGGTTGGCTGACGACGCCATAGGGGGCGCTTGTGTCGATGAGAAAGCTTTCGGACGAAAGGCCGTTGGACTGAGGATCGGTTGAGCCGGAGTAGACCAAGATCTGCTTTGGGCCGGGCAGGTATATGGCGGCGTGGTTGGTTCGTTCCTTTGTCACCCAGTCCTTGGAGCGCTGCCAGTCCCACTTCTTCTGTTTGAACGTGTAGTGCATCAGGCCGGGGTAGTCCCAGGACTTGACGGTCTCGTTCGTCCTTCCGCCGACCACGTACATCATATCAGCACCGCCCTCGCCAGACCCAGGGGCCAGGATGCACTCGGCGCCGGTCAGCGAAATATCCATGGGCAACTTTTCCCATTCCGAACCGTTTGCGAGCTCCAGCGACTGGAATCCCTGTGGCGAGTAGAC
Organism: Pseudopithomyces maydicus; assembly: GCA_026873275.1. Lineage (NCBI taxonomy): Eukaryota > Fungi > Ascomycota > Dothideomycetes > Pleosporales > Didymosphaeriaceae > Pseudopithomyces > Pseudopithomyces maydicus. The sequence goes on along the minus strand of JANTUC010000010.1, from coordinate 1,391,186 downwards.
GTAGAGGGTCTCCTGGTAGACGACGGAGCAGTGGTTCTCCAGCGGGTATATGGGGTCGCGGAAAGCCATGGTGGATGAGGGCCGTCGCACGGTTGTGGACGGCGAAAACGAATGTGGTGTAACAGAGGTTACAAATAGAAATCACGGGAGAATAACGGATGGTGGACTATTAGGTTTCCCGATTCAATTTCATGACGGAGTGGTCGTGTTCCAGCGGAGGTTGGACAATGCCGACAGCGGGTCAGGTGGCGTGTGCAAGATGGTGTGCAGATTAATCTGGGAGCGGGTGAGAATGGCGTCTTTGTCCCGGGCGTGCTGGCGGGCGTCGGGGCAGGTGCGATCTGGGCTGGCGGCAGGTGGGGACAATGGGGGAGGGAAGAAGGGACAAAGGGAAGCGCAGGACGGACGGACGTACTGGAATCGAAGACAAGAAGTCGAAGGTCGAAGGTCGAACGGGCAGGCACAAGGGGCACAGGGCGAGCGGGTGGGCGAGGGAGAGAGCGTCGGGGATGCGCTCTGTCGAAGAGGCGTGCAGGGCGTGTGGGGTAAATGAGAGGAAGCAGCACAGCGCAGCGGTGTGCGGTGGTTCGCGATGGAGACTGAGGCTCTTCAGGCGCTCGTGGACGAGGGCTGGAGGAGGGAGCAGCGCGGAGGCCCTAGGGCGGGCAGCAAGCCAGCAGCACACTGCAGCGGCGCGCAGAGGGTGCCTGACCCTGAGCGGCCTGAGCAGGGGGCCCGTGGACTGGGTGGACTGGGGGAGGAAACGGTTCGGGGCTAGCTCGACGGCGCGGCGTGCAGGACGCCATGGGCCATCCAGGGGCGGTGGGTGTTTTGCCCAATCGACCGTCCGCCTGCCCAGCCGCCCCTGTCGCTCCCTTCTTTAGCCCTCGAGTCGAAACACCATCGGGACCGCAGCGAGCGCACTGTGCGAGGCACCACGGGCGAGCGCCGCGTTGGCTGGCTGCGACCGTCGCCCAAAGATTGCGCAGGCCATGTCGTCACGCCTGCCGCGCCGCCAGCAGTAGGCCGCACTCGCGCCCGCTACGGCGATCGCCATCTCGCGCCCGCCAGCAGTTTGCGCCTGCTGGCTGTAGTAACGCAGTTGTGCACGCCAGCCTCATGAAACGTGACGTGCCCAGAGCCGGCCGGGGTCGCTGCTGCTGGGCGGTGACATGGGCACGTCGACTGTGCGGCACACGCTGCGCCCATGGCGGCCGAGCGCCGTCTGTTCTCAGCAGCAGGTAGATGGAGGCCGCGAGTAGCTGGCGTGATGGCGCGCGAGAGACGCTCGCAGCCCGTCGATGCTCATTTCCCCCTCCACGACATGAGTCGATTTACACTTTGAAATCGCCATGACGCGACGCTCGAGTGTGCTGCGCTGTCGTCACCACCCACCCTCCAGCACCACCACCACCAGATGCCCACCACCACCACCACCGCCCGCACGCGAACCCAGCAGCTCGACCGACTGCTGCAGCCGCGCGCCCACCCTGCACCGCGCCGCCCTGCTAATGCGCTCTACCGCCGGGCTGAAACGGCTGGGCCCGCGCCGGACCATCCTGTCATTGGCGGCCGTCCGTCCGCCCTGCCTTAGTCAGTCGCCGTCTTGGGAAGAACCACTATCCTCCCTCATGCACCTCGCTTCTAGCAATATCGACGGCAATATTGCGACCCTCCAACGACAGCCGCGCTGCTGAGCCCGCCCGGCGTGTCGCTGTCTCCATGGCCGTCAAGCGCTGCTGTCTGCTTGATCGCGTGCACCGCCCGCACCCGAGCCAGGCAGCCCGCCCCGTCCGACCCTAACATCGACACCCACGGAGAAGCAACGGCAGTCCGTCGCGGACTTTGGTAGCGACCTTGGTGATGACCCAGCCCAGCCTGGCGACAAGCCGCATCGGGAAGCTTCGCCTACCACGCGGCCTCTCCAAGTATATCACCACAATCAATCCGAATCTACCCCGCCAGTGCTGGCGCGTTACGGATGCCAGCCCTGTGGAGACGCTTTTTGTACACAGCCGGACGTCATTCGAGTTCTCTTTTTAGCTGCCTGTGACACCGAGTGCCTGGCTCTGCCATGCCACTGCCGGGCGGCAAGCGTAGCCCTCGACAGCCTCGCCTCTCTCTCTCTCTGTGTGTACGCTTCTGTACTCTCGCAACCCATGGCCATGTGTTTCCACCCCCGCCCACACGTTCCCCATCAAATTCCACCCTCGGCGTTTCTGCAATCTATTGTTTCAGCGATCAGTTATGCCGTCCTCGCTCATGCCACTAAAACCCCCACCATCATTTCAAGGCCACCCTGTGTGCACAGCACCCGTTGCGGTGCCAGAATCAATGCACCGCGCTTGCAAATTAAATCCCTTCCTAACCTACTCCATTGGGCACTTTTCTGCCCATTGAAAGATGCAGTTTCAAGGCCCAAAACACCCGATCCAATCGTCTCGCCCAAAGCCATCATCGAGCAGCATACGAGGTCGTACGAGCACTCTTTAGATGAGAAGCATATTGCTCGCACAGCTGACTGTCAACGCTTTACCAAAGCTTTCTGCAACGACATTCTGCCAAAACCGAGCCAAGTGCGTCCCGTGCAAACGTGGACGGCAGTCTGCACAGCAATTCTGCCGTCTAAGAATCTCACCCACTATCGAAAAATCCATTCTATTTGTGATGACCCGCTAGCGACAACCCATCGTCGTCGCGTCAAAAATGGAAACGCCATCGCCCAAGATGGTTTACCACTATTCCTACACTTTGAGGCTGTATCGCACCTTCTTCTGTCGCTTAGTCTACATTGTCCGCGCTTACATACGCTTACGCGGAACATTTTCTACGTCTCTACCAAGCACTGTGCGGACGGCTTTCCCGTTACGTGCGCCACACGGACACGATGAGAAGCTTACGATAAAGGTCCGAAGACCCCCAAGCCTCGAGGCAATCCGCACGAGTACCACCACCCTGGTCTTTCTGCTTAGGAGCAAAGTACCACCCCTCGACATCACGATACCTTGCATAACTTATCCAATTTCCTGAAACACATATCACCTATCCTACTTACATGTATACATATTCATATCTATAACCACCAACGTTAGCCAGCATTCCTGCCATGTAGCACACCCATCACATCACGGTGCTTACCACCGCACGCCCCCAATCCCCGACCGGTAATGAGGCCTACCTCAGTTTTCCCACCCACGCTCGGAGGAGTTCCCTGCCCGCCTAGCCCTACCTAACCCTACCGCACGCCTTGGCCCTCCGCCCGCACAGCGTACCGCGTACATCGCACATCCCCCATCTCACATCTCACATCTCACATCGTAGAAGGCCCGTTCGCCCCCGAACTAACCAACCAGCCAACCACAAAAATACAATCCACCTGCCACTCCGCCGGTGATTGGTACCCCCCTCCCCCTGCCCCCTTCCGGAAATCCTCATGCCCAGTTATCCTCTCTTCATGCTCGTGTCGTCTGATTGGCCCGCTTGTGCGTCGCACGTCTTGTTCGATGCAAGCTTTGGCTCCGGGGTTCGGAGATCCTATCTGGGGTGGAAGGGACGGTGCGCTGCGGTGTGCTATGTGTGGTGCTGGAGGGGGGGCTTGGGGGATGAGAGCGTTGGACTGCGTTGGGGCGGAAACGAAACGGAGTGGAGCCGGGACGGAGCGAAACGAAGGGTTTGCATGGTGACATTGTTCGTGGAATGGGGCTTGGGGGTTGAAGGGGGAGAGAGACAGAGTGCGGTGGGGCTGGGTGGGTTCGGTATTAGGAGGGGGCTGATGTGTAGAGTAGGGTAGTGAAGTGTAGTGGAGAGTACGCACGGAGTGGGGATGAATACACGGGGCGGTACTTGTTACAGTACGTAAAGTAGCCGTTTCTTTGTGACATTCCACGAATAGTCCACGATCCTTGTTTTGTATTCTTATATTTTTAGAAATAATCCACTGTCCAAAGAACCGCTAGCTTTTCTATCCACTGGCCACCTACATACACACCCATCTAGATAGCATGCTATCACGTCTAGGCATGTTTCTCTCCTATGTTGTGAATAGGAGATGGTGCGACAATGGACACCGGGTGGGGTCGGGCGGGGTTTCAAGGCGGACGGGGTGTTGAGATTAGGAGGCATACGTGTTGGGGGTTTACACGTTGGGGGTTGAGGGGGAAATGGAGAAAGGGACTAGAGGCAAGGAGAGTAGATTTGAGGCAAGGAGAGTAGATTTGAGGCGGGGTCTAGAAAAATGGGAATGGTTGGTATGTAGTGTAGGTGGATGGGGTAGGGGTATCACGATACTGAAGGTATAGATGTGAAGTGTTACTGTTGTGGCCTCAGGTATTGCGTCGATGTACGATGCAAAGGGTATATGGCACGTTGAGACTACATCCTAGAGTGACTTCACTGTGTTTTTAAGTCAGTTCTATTAATCGATGCTCCACTATGTGCATCTATACTTTATTTTCTCTTAATTCTATTTTACCTTCACCTTCACTTTTATATTTATTTAATTCTGTGTTTATATTTAGCTTATTCTTATGTTCATCTCACTTTTACTTTCACCTCACTTTCACCTTAGTTTAGTCTTTCGAATATTGCTTTAAGGACCTAATTAAATCATTCTAGTACCAGTTAATAGTAAACTGGACGAAACGAATTCATCAGCTAAAGGCATCAGAACAACAAATCAAATACAAGAGGGCGGACAGTATCCCTCACCCACTTCACCCCCTCTCGCCACTCTTAACGTCCTCCCAAAATAATCCGTCAAAGCCCCCTATCACTCGCAATACTAATCAAATCAAACCCCCTCTCCGCACACTCCCTCGCCTCCTCCGCACTCGTACAATAAATCCCTACCTTCTTCGACTCCCCCTTCGCCGCTGCTTTGATCCTCTCAATCGCCTCCCTCAACTCCTCATGCATCTCCCCCAAGATCGGCCTCCCAATGCTATTCCCTAGATCGAACGGCCCCACCAGCAAGCAATCCACGCCCTCCACCGCAGCGATGTCCTCGACCTGCGCCAGCGCCTCCTTCGTCTCGATCTGCACGATGGTGAGCAGCGCGTCGTTGGCGTGCTGCAGGTAAGTGGGGAGATCCTCGTTGCGGAACGTCTGGGTGCTGAAGGGGAGCCGAAGCCGCGGGTTCCAAGTGGGGGGAATTTGGCGGAGGAGACGAGCTCTTGGGCGTCGTAGACGGAGTGGATGAGGGGTGCGACGATGCCGTGGGCGCCGGCGTCGAGGGCGCGCTTGACGTAGTGGGGTTCGTTGGTGGGGATGCGGACGAGGGGGAGACGCCGGTGGAGGCGATGGCGTTGACGAGCTCGTGCATTTGGGCGTCTGGGGTGGGTTCAGCGGGTTGGGTTGGGCTGGGATGGGACGGGATGGGATGGTAGGGTGCGATTTGGTGTTGGGGAGGTACCGTCAATATTTCCGTGCTCGCAGTCGACACATATCCAGTCTACACCTGAGAGGGCAATTGCACGGGAATGGTTTGTTCCAGGGAGCATCTTGGGGTGGTGAGCTTTCATCTTGTTGTATAATATTTGCTATACTACAATACCTGCCATGCACCGAAGGTAGGGCCCCCTTCTTGAATGCCTGAAATATTCTGCTTCCCGCTTGCAATGGGTTCGACATGTTGGTTGTGGATGAAAATGTTTTATAATACAGAAGAGAGTTTTTACAAGAAAGAAAGGGCCGCAGATATGGAACAGCCTTTAAAATACAGTGGGCCATGGTCACAACGTTGGGAGTTAGCCCTGCCCCTCTTCTCCAATGCAGGTACCACTGTGGTGGCTCGGATCTACCCCACAATTCGACCTTGCACTAATCATGTGAGGCTGGTTGCTCACGCGGACACGGCTTCGTCGAGAAGCTTCTTCACCTGGGTCTCGTCGAATCGATGCATGAGCTTCGGAGAAGAAGTCGAGGTTGGATTGCTGGTGGTGGGGTCGACGTGGATCTGCTAGATGAGTCTATGGCGGGCGAGGGCATTGAGGTCGGCTGAGCTTACTACAGGTGTATCGAATTCGTACACGCCCTTCCACTTCTCCTGACCTGGGTCCATGACATTGATCTCTTCGTAGGCAAAGCCGCGTTCCTTCTTCACGTTCTGCACAACAGCTTTCGCCGTGTCGCACAGCGAACAGGGGCTCCTCGTGAAGAAGGTGATACGGCTCTGCAGTAGCCGCGACGAAGCTCGCAACATGTCGATTATACGAGCCAAACGATGGACCAATGCTTCCCAGTATGCTGCAGTGTAGGTAGAGGGGAGCTGTACAGATTGGGAAACGGTACGTTCACCGCCCCAGCGTCCAGCTTCGGTTTCTGCCGGCGCTAGAGCCTATGACATACCGCCATGCAACGACTTCCAGAATATTCCAAGAAGCCAAAACCAGCACACGCCCGGCTTACACGGTGGCTTGCGGGCTTTCTAAATTACTTGCTCCGTCTTCCTTGTTCGCTAGCGTAGCATTGCTCACGAGGAGGAAGTAACCATGGCGAAAAAGTGCGTGCACAAAGGCTGCCAGAAGACGTACCAAGACGACAACGAGGAGTGCGTCTACCACCCCGGTCCGCCCGTCTTTCACGAGGGGCAAAAAGGTAAACAACTCGCCTCCTCCGCACCACCCAAACTTCTCGCCGCACCCAATGCTGACGCAAACCCACCCACCCAGGCTGGAAATGCTGCAAGCCCCGCGTTCTCACCTTCGACGAGTTCCTCGCCATCCCTCCCTGCACAACCGGCACACACTCAGACGTAGATGACACCCCCGCGCCCGAGCCCGTGAAGGCGCCCGATGTCCCCTCAGACACACCCGTCTCGCTCGGCAGCTTGGAGGAGTCCCTCCCCGCACCCGTACCCCGCCTCCCCACCTCGCAGTCCGCGACGCCCAAACCCGCCGCCTCGCCCAAGCCACCTGAGGAGTCCGAGGACGATGATCCGAGCCTCGAGCTGAAGAAGGGCATGACGTGCAGGAGGCGGGGCTGCGGAAAGCAGTTTGAGGGAGCTGGCCGTGAGGGGAGAGCTGCGTGCATCACCCGGGTGCGCCCATATTCCATGAGGGTAGCAAGGGCTGGAGCTGTTGCAAGAGGCGCGTGCTGGAGTTTGACCAGTTTATGAACATTGAGGGATGCAAGACGAAGGAGAGGCACTTGTTCGTGGGAAGCGGGAAGAAGGCTGGGGAGGAGAAAGTAGACACAGTCCGGTATGTGCATGGAGATTGGCGCGCCCCGAGCACCATGTTGGAGCATGGCCTCGAGCGCTAAAACTTAAACTAACACATCGCAGAAACGACTTCTACCAAACCGGTACCTCGGTCATCGCCTCGCTCTACCTCAAGAAGATCGACAAGGACTCCGCAAAGGTCACGTTCCACGCTGACCACGTCGACCTCGACCTCCGCACCTCAGATAGCAAGCGCTACGCCACCGAATTCCCGCTCTACGGCCCCGTCAAGCCCGAAGACTGCAAATACCGCATACTGGGCACAAAGTTGGAGCTGACGCTCGTCAAGGCGGATAGCACCGCGTGGCCCGTTCTGCGCTCGGACGACAAGCTCACGGGCGAGATGATACAGGTTGGACGAGCTGGTCGCGTGTAGGACATCGAGGCTGAGCTTACTTGGTTCGGAGCGCGGCCTGCGATGGGTGCGCACGTGGGTAGAGAACGAACGAACGTGACGATGACATGAATGACGGCATGGGTAATGGGAAATGTTCGTAGTGAAAGAAAAAAATACCGAAAAAGGAGTAAGGAGAAGAGGCGGCCATCGTCCAAGCATTGACATGCAATGCATGCGCTCGAGTTCATAGATACTGTACTGATGAATTCGCTTTGCGGGTACATAATCGTCCAAACAAGTGCACGCATGTAGATGTTGAAAGACAAATAAAAAATTGTTTGCGCGACCAACGATCGACCCACGACCGTCGCAACAAATGCAAGTCTTATTTAGAAATGCTACTATGTATGCCACGCAACACCTAAAAATGCTCCAAAAACGCCGGATGCTGATGCAAAATGATCGCTTCAACTCAACCCAACATGCTGAATGCGCGCGCCCATGACCTTATTTACTATCACGCCATATCGTCGTCCGAACCGCTGCGCTGCCCCGCAGTCCCCTCCTCACTCTCATTGCTGTCGTTCGCTTTAGGTTCCTCCGTCACGTCCTCAGCGGGCGCAACTTCTTCCGAGACGCACGGCGCTGCAACCACGGCTCCCCTGCGCTTCTGTCCATATGGATTCCACCGGCGACCCTCGACATGTCGTTGCGGCTTGCGGTTGCTCGAATTCGGGTTCTTAATTATGGTCCCGTCGTCCTTGCGCTTGAACATGGTGTCCAGCTGATCGATATCGTCCGAGATGTCTACGTCTTTCTCGTCCTCCCAGATCATGAGGTTGATGCCGTTGATCTCGATGGACCTGCATCCTGTGCGGGGTACGTGGAAGATATCGGAACCTGCATCGCTGAAGTCGCATTCCCATGTTTCTTTCTGTTGCAGCTTGGTAATGTAGTCCATGGGGAGAGTGTACAGTATGTTATCTTCCTTGTCGTATACCTCCTTCAGCGGGTAACTTAATACGGCCAGGCCCAGACTACAGTCTACTCTCGAAGATATAGGATGTAAACGCCCGCCAAATACCTTCAGTTCGAATGCAATGCCAGACTCGGTCCACATGTTGTCGTTGAAGAAGACTTCGGGCTGGCCAAGCGGGTGATCGTGGTGCGGGCCAGAAACTTCGATGAAGTGTGCCATTTCGTGTGCGAGACAAACAGCCAAGAACAGATTGAACCGAAGAACCATAGCAGGCTCAGGATATTGGAGAATGCTGAGCTTTTTCGCCGTGGTATAAAAATCTGAATGTAAGCATATCCTGCTAGTATGACACTTGCCATTCAACTTCCGCATAAGTCCATTCTTGTAGTCGGATACTAGGCCCATCGATGCATAAGCTGGTTCGGGTGGTAACGGATCGCGGTGGAACATAAAGTGTACAGTATCGATCTGTTGATCCAAAAAGTTTTTGAAGTCCGCAGCGTGTTGATCGGTCCAAGCGACATCTTCGCTGATGCGAGCACAGGGCTGGCCATACAACTCGGATGTCTTAGCACATGGGTTTCGATCACCAAAGACAAGCGTGTGCCAGAAGGTGAAAGTTCCCCGGGAAAATAGAAACAGGGTTGCAAGTCGGAGGGCCGGTTTCAAAACCTCGTAAATTGCGTCCGAGCATCCGTGGAAATTCTCTACACGAAAAATGGAATGTATGTCGTTATCCAACGTAGATGCTGTAATAGCAGCATTTTCTGGAAGCTTGATAGCTTGATTCTGTATCAGCTCAACGGCGTCAAAGCCAAGTTTCACAGACTTTCGCTTTAAAGGATCTTTGCGATGGCCAAGAAGGCGTCTGTATTTTTCCAAAACCTTCCGGTCCGCCACTTGAGCGAGGTGGTGGTTGATGGAGATGCTGAGCTGAAGTCCAAAGTCCTTAGGTACTTCAATCGTAGAGGGCGTAAAAGCGTCAGCGTTGTCATAGTTGAGAACATCCGGAAAATCCCGCACAAGTCGGTCTATGCATTCGTCCATGACGACCCCTTCTTGAAGTTTGTGAAGCAGTACAGTGTTGTCCTCCCACTGCTCAATTTGACTTTCGCCACCCTCAACACCAGGCAGAAGATGGCGCAGGTTCTTCGCAGCAGAAGGCGGCGGTCCACATCCCGCTGGAGGTGTTGTTGTTCCATTAACAGTGGGGGTCCACTCCATGCTATCTGGATCGTCGACCTCGAGTGCTGTCCCACGTTCAACTAGGGGGTCTTCGTCGTTGCGATTTGTCGACGTATCATTATTCAAACGATCTTCCAACAGTTGGCTAACATGGATCATAGCCTCATACGCTTTGCGATAGCGAAGAGGATCCATTATCGATTACCAGGCAGGGCTGAACAGGATTATGCGTTGCACCAGGTTGTGTTGCACCAGGTTGTGTAACACGAGAAATGGTAGTTGTGGAGATTGGCCAAGTTTGAGAAACTATATCTCTTTTGGTCCGTTTGCGTCCAAGAAATACAAGTTCAACCTGAGGGGAGAGTTTTCGTATATGGTTGAGGTCTTGTGCCAAGGCTGTTGGCAGCCTTATATTTTAACGATCTCTTCACTCAAAGCGCTCAAGTCGTGACAAGAGCGTGATTGCGGTTCCCGTGATCCTGGAAGGTGTACGCATCAAAAGTATGGCTAAGGATTCAATTTCCAAAATGAATGTCCGGTCGTGCAGAAGACGGTTCAGCGGCGTCGACTATTTAGCGTCCTCGCGGCCCACAAAGCGGTGTGCGGCGTCAAGGTGGATGTCTCGTCGCTCATTTGGCTCAAAGCTCTCGTTAAGGGCCCGGTGAGAGCTCGAGTGCGACTCAAGGCAAAAGTCGAGTGGAAGGCAGCCTCCATATGGCCAGGTTCCAGAGTTTGTTTCACTGCGCGCAGCGAGCCAGGAAAGTCTTGAGAAAAGCACGGGCTTCAACACAAGTCGACGGTCAGACAAGACAAAGACACAGCGTTCCGATACAAGGCATAGTAGATGCTGAGGAATGTGAGGCGAAACAAAGGAGAGTGGTGTGTGAAGGTGAAAGCCGGCCAGGCAGATGCGGTCAGGAACTATGTTGTTGTCTAAGGCGCCTAGAATAAGCGCAAAGGAAGGTGCAGCTGACAGGGTGGGCACGAGCCACTTGGCACGCGTTCACCAGCGAAACCCAACCGCCGGTCACAGCATGGGATTCTATTGATCGGGCCCATCTGAAGTTCACGCTTGCAAAACATTTTTGAATTGAAAAAATTGCATTGTCATAAGACCGCTTTTATCTCTGTCCATGTCAATCTGAATGCAGTCCAGGCTCTGGCCCCATATCCCAGTCCAATCTCATCCTGTCCAAACTGTATACGTGAAGTGTCAAGATGGTCCGCCTCGTCTTGATCAGAGTTTTCAATATAAACACAAAAAACGAATGGTAGCCTGACTCATCGATGCTGATTTCCACTTGATCTCAGTCATCGATGAAGAGAGAATCATCGGCGCCGACCGTCTCGAAGTCCTTCCTCTCCAATATCTCTCCTTCGAGCATTCTTCCTAGATGCGTCATTTCAATTCCCTGGCCCTCCCTTCGGATTTTCACCACTAGATCCTTAAGGAAACGCACTGGACTCTCGCGTAATTTCCACACTCCGGAGGGCGGCTGAATGAATCCATCTGGTTGCACGTTTTGTCCTTCACCCGTCATGAAGCAAGAAAGACCAAGAAAGCCGCACATCTCCACATATTCTTCGTAAGAACTGAAGTATAGCTGACCCGCAAACAAATTGAGTTGGGCAATCAGGGCGCGGGGAAGTGTAGAATTGAATGGCCGACCGATGGTGTAGAGATCGAGAGTGTCCAGCGGCTTGTGTGTCTGGTAAATACGGGGTGCATAAGTATGTAGAGTGACATATTTTGAGCGGCGAATTTGCTCCAGCATCTGATCAGCCTCAAAAGGACTTATGACGACTATGATATCGGCCTGCCGCGGGTTCGCTTGTTTTTGTGCTCTTACAGAGAGTATCCACTGCACGGGTTTGTGATATGCGTCCGTGACAAAATGATTTAGAGATGATTGGAATGGCCGCTCGATGCTGTGAATATAATCTTGGGTGACCATTAATCCTGTAGGGAATTGATCGACGTCAAAAGATTTGGCCACACTAATATTCTTCAGAGCCTTGAACGCTGGAATAAATGTCCTAGATTTGGGAGTGAACACTCCCTCATCTACAAGACGCTGTAAGTCCGTATGTAATGTGTGTTCTGCAGGCTCAGCAGGAGCAGGGCGTTCAATTTGACGCTCTTCCTCAACTTCCGGAGCTAGTTCACGCTCTTGCTCTTCTTGAAATGCAGCTGAATTTGAGTTCGTTGATCCAAAATCCCGGCAGCGTTGGTCAATCTTTTTGAGGTTTTCATTCACGATGTCCTGCCCTCGAGAGTCTGCTTCTGGTGGTGGCAGATACGGTCGATAACGAGTTTCCAGAGATTGTGCTTCATCTTCTAAAAATGCTTCTGCTTGCTGCTTTGTGGTATTGACCCCACAAATCAAGTCTTTGTGTTTCTCGTACTGACGGCCTTGACTTGCCCACAGAGGCGCACTTCGTCTAAGATCCTCACAGGTCTCTCTCATGGTCCAAAGAACAACATCTGACACATTGATATCAGAGATCGTTGTTTTCATCGAACACTCGAGAATCTTGGCTTGGATCTCTTCGTGAATGCAAAATACCAATGACTGGCCTTTCCCTAACTCCCGCATGCGCATACATGCCTGCACGAACCGATCTTTGGTCAAGTTCGGACCAAGTGTTACAGCAGCCCGATAACTCTTTGGTAATCGCAGATCAATCCCGCGAGTATGAGCCTCGTCAAGATAGACTAAGCATTCGTCCAGCCGTTTTGAGAAAGGCGATATTTGTAGAGCCTCTACTCGACCATTGCGGTCAACCACAAGCAGATCTTCCTCGTCATTGAAAAATAGCGCTGCTCTGGCGGTTTCAGGGGTTGTCATAGCAAGCCATTTCTGGGCAACTTGGAAATTATCCAGCTCTATGATCTGAGCACCCACATCTAAAATTACCTTTGTCGACTCGTTCATAGAACTAACGATAGACAAGAGATATTCTCCGCCTGTTTGGGCACCGTGATCAGGAGTTCTATGTGTCAACATCATCACTGTATTCTGAGGCTGTGACGCATCTGGCTGGATTATGCATTGCTGCAAGACCAGAGCATTGGTGCATTTCTGTGCCTCCAGATCCAGCTGGCAGACATCGAGTGGTAAAAGATAGCGGGAATCATTCGTACCACTAAATCCAACGGTTGGGTTTGCCTTAATAGAGCCCAAATCCCATCCCGATGTCGATAGTTTGCTTGGGAATTCTCTGATTTCTTTCGAGAAGACAATTCGTGATAAGAAGTAATCGATGACCGCCTTTGAATATCGAAGAGATGGGAATATTTCCGTGATGCACTGATACCTATCCTCGATATTGATATTGCCAAGATAATGAAATGATTCTGGCAGTTCATGGGCGTCTCGAACCCAATTTTGGTACTGTATATCGCGTTGGTCTGACCGTAGGAGATGAACAAACACAATGAATAGATCCTCGTCATCCAGCCCGTCATAATAATAGGTTAGAGATGTCAGTACAATGACAACATCTGGGTGGCTAAATTCTGAACGGGCGGATGGTTTGTCTTTTGATCGATAGGGAACAGCGAGTTTTGTTCCAGGACAACGATTAGTATCCAGACCATAGTTGACCTTCCATCTCTTATTTGTCAAGGCAAAGCGTAGTATACCTCCAGCAATGAGCCCTCGCATCAGAAGCAGCTGACTCTTGGTCGACTCATTCCATATCCTGCTTCCTTCTACCAATCTAATGGTATCTTTCGAGGGATTTGGATAGCGTATATAATCTGCTACAGCACCTCTTATGTCAGGTGTTAGCCGTCCTATCGGTAGATAGCAATAGCCCTTCTTGCAAATCTTTTCAGTTATCAAGTCCAAGAGCAAGTCTTCTGCTTCCTTCCGTAGGAGACGAACTCGAGGGTACCTGCCTCCCTCTGGTTGTGTAACCTCGATTGAGCCCGGGAATTTTTCTGCAATCCGCATCGCATAATCTTTCACGAACTTCAATACGATGTGGATAATGTTCCATCGTTCTGGGCTCAGATCAATCGGCTTTTGTGTGCCCATTGTGTAACACAGCTCATATCTAACACTGAAAATCTCATCAGCTTCATCTACAATATCGCGAGAGACGCTCTCGAAGAGATCCTGGAGGCGGAGCAATGACTGGCCTAAATCATTATTCCCAGTGATAATACTTTCAATGACCATAAGCTTGAAAGAGAGTATGTGTTCTGGCTGAACGAGTAGTACGCCCCGTTGGCGGATGCATTCTTGCAGCAACTCTCCGATCGCATTGGCTTCCTTAGCAGTGAGCTTGAGAGACCTTGTGAATGGCATATGGTAAATTTGTCGGTGGCTACCGAAACTAGCAAGCAGAGTCTGTTCCATTTGTTTGTACTGGGATTTCCCCACTACAATTCTGGCTAAACTGAAAATTCAAAAGCAATTAGCATCGGAATTTGCTTAGATCAACCTTTCAAACTTACCTATTTCCATCAGCCAGAGCAGCTGCTACCATTGGTACAATGAACGATGACTTCCCTGCCCCGCAATTGAGTTGGAGCACAGAATTACGACCACCTGGAGGGTCGCGCATATGCTTGGCGATGTCTTCCTGAACTTCACGTACAAGGAAGCCAACTTCGACTTCTAACAAAAGCGTCTCAGGGAATTCTTCCGGGCTCCAATTGGTATGTCCTTCGTGTAAGAGTTCTTGCGGTAGGCTATCCGGATCAATATCAAATATATCGACAAGCCGCCGAGCGCGCTGTATCTCGGTAATGGAGAGTGCATAATCAATTATAATCTTTTTCCATTCAGCAGGAAGCGCTTCGTATCGGTGTCTGTGTAGCTGCTGCAGCCAAAATGAGGGAGGGGTTCGTGGTGAATGGTCTATGTCGCAAGCGATATCGTCATTTGACCTCACGACTACCCTGAGCACCGAGTTTAGCTTCTGAAAGTGCTTTTCACAATCTTTGAGGTGACTCTGAAGAATATCTCTGAGAGCTCCTTCCAGCTGCGTAGGGATAATTTCCACCCTTCGTTGTCCAGATCCGAGTGATTTGCGACTCTCGCGAAGGTCCGCAACATATTGTTTCTCCATCTTAGAAACCGCTACTTTGTCTAAACTATTGAAAATAATATTCAAGCCGTCATTCTCTTGAGCGTGTTTCCGTACGGTACTCTCGATGATAGGAATATCCATTCCGGGTTTTGTCGGCCATTGGATGCTATCTCGATCTTGCGCTACAGTATTTAGTAAAGTTAGTCAAGTGAATAGGCTACAGTACTTACCAGAAACTTGCAATGATACCGGAGCCTTCAGCAAAAATATATCCTTTGCGCTGAAACTCCTAGTCTTATTATCCTCGAGTTGTTTTTGGGGAGGAATGCTTGACTGCTTGCAGGTTGTGGGAATTCCTACAACCGGTAGATGATTGAGAACATTGGCGATATCGTTTATATAGAGCTGGAACAAATAATTGTCATGCCATTGTTTGAAAGATACCCAAACTTCTTCCATCGCGGACTCGGTATTGATATATCTGTTAGCATTCTGAGTATAAGGTATTTCGGGCCGCTCGCACGGCCACTGGCTGTGAAGAGCGCTAGCAAAAGCAACAATAGCGTTCTCCTGGTTCTCACCAAATTCTTTGCTTCTCCTTGCGCAAAATTCTTCGCCCAATTCACCGGGCTGTTGAGGGAGACTCTCTTCTGGACAATCCTCAATCATTCGAGCTTTCGAGTGGATAGTTCTAACAATGTCCGCTAATTCGGGCTTGTGACCTTTGTCAAAGTGATGTACCAGAACCTGGGGTATAGAAACCCGTGCCAGAGCTGGTACCCTATAAAATGCTGCCAGAGTTTGGAGTACATCTGTATCAGCACCCTCAGCGAATGCCAGAGTAGAAAGAAACATCATGACCGTGAATTTGTTCAAGGTATTTGGTGAAGCTGACAAAGCCGTGTGTAATGAGCACCAGTATCGCGGTAGATACCGTGAAGGTTGGGAGAGCCAATCCGCTACGAACAAGAGAGTCTTGGGTTCTAAAGGTCCAGGGCCCTTGACCAAGCTATCTTTCAGGTGCTTGGAGTTAAGTGCCAATTGGAGGTTTTCCATCTTGCAGAACAAAGCCATATTTTCGCGCGTCAACATCTTAACCATATTAGATGCTCGTTGGCTTCGTTTAAAATCCAAGGTCTCTCGTCCAGAATATATGGTATCAAATTGCTGGGTGAAGCATTCCGCACCAAATCCATCAGTGCGGAAGATCGATGAGCGCACATCATCCCTCACTAATAGATTCGACTCCACGCACCGAAGTTCAGGCAATTCTACCTGATTTTTTTCGGGTGTAACAGGAGATTCGTCTTTGCGAGGCGGAATAAGCGTTCTACTTCGATGTGGAAAGCGGAATGCTGTGATAGAATAGGTAACTGTTCATCCCAACTAACCTGCTGCGACGATTTCAGCGAACTGGGGTGGAATTTACGACCCGGGGACAAGTTATCTATCTTTGAAAGAAGACCGATATTTCGAGAATCAAGAAATCTGAAAGACGACGCTGCAGGCAAACGTAATATTGAAAGAGCAGCTTCTGTTCCAGTCAGACCTATCAATTTATCGACTTTGAAATGGGCAGTAAGCGCATGCAAGTAACAGAGTAAATACTTGCTCTGTAGACTCCCATTGTCTTTTAAATGACCTAGATCTGAATCAATGTAATAGTTGTGAATTTTTTCAATTGATTCCGGTTCAATCCACACACTCATGTGTGTAGGCTTCTTAGCATAGCCAATAGTTCCCTCGGGTATGAGAATCATTCGGCTTTTGCCTTTATTTTCTTCTCGCAAAACCAATTTGCTTTTTAATCCGATCAAAGTTCCGATACGTTGATTTGAGTCGATGATGTATCCACTATACTGGCAAGATTGAATGGACGATTCTCCAGGAAGCAGGCTGAAACTCAATCGTAATCTGATAAGTTCAATAGACACGAGTGATGAAGCGTTGTCAATCGTGATATGAATATGACGACTGTGTTGTAGGTGGTCGAAGACTTTTGAGAGTATACCGCCGGTTCTACTATCCGGGGCGACCAAAGTAGAAGTTAAGTTTTGTAGCTGCCAACCCAAGCCAATCTTCCTGAAATACCATGCGTCACTTGTGGTAGTCCAAGGCTTATCCAAATTCCGAAAAATAATCTCTTCAGTGTCGTAGTTGAACCAATGAACATAGTTTTTCACAAAATGATCCGGAAGAGATCCTTCAAATACACGCTGTGGAATAAGTTCAAGCTTCTCTCCGTCTTTAGATGCAGTAACAAGCATGTATTGCCTCTGTTTATCCAATCCGAAGCTCAACTTGTAGTCGGATATGGTATGTTTTGTGGAGAAGGCCATACCGGGTTCATTTGTTGGCATGACCTCCAGGGGCATACTTTTGAATAACGTCTTATAGGTCTCGTGCCCTGTGTACTCGTCTGGTAACCGGTCTAATGGTAGCCCATTCACCAAAAGATCAGCAGTCAGGAAATTGAAATGAACTTCGTCAGGCCCAGAACTGATATGCGCCCAGTGATGCTTCGGTTCATCAAGTAAATCCCAATCTCCAGAAGGTTGAAAGGGTTCCCAAGCGGCTTCAACCGCTGAGTTGAAGCTAGCCTGGAATGCGCCTGAAATAAGACCATCTTGGATCGTTCGTGATGAACGAAAAAGTAGATTTCTCCAGGACTGAATATTGGCTTGGTAGAGATACTCATAGTCTGATGTGACCGTCTCCTTGTTCTCTCGTATGATGATGGAAGTCTGTAGCAATATTGAAAGTGCCTCCGGATCATGGAGAATGTTGTTGATAAATGCAACATCCACATCGAAGGTAGTGATGCACAGCAGCGCAATCTCTGTTCTTTTGGATGTAAGCTCGGTGCGTTGCGCACTGCCTAAATCAGTACGCAATCTCTGCCCCAACGATTGTACCCAGCCGAAGGCAATATGACGAACTGCGAGAAGGTGTTCAAAGCAGCGCGACATGGTCTCAGGTGTCTCTGTGAGTGCAAGTATGCGAAGGACCAGTAGTACACAGATAGCCAATGACCTCCAAGCCTCCCAATTTCCTTGGGTTTTTCGTAATATCAAGTCGATTTCTTCCAGAATTGCATTGCACAAGACTACATCGTGCAGAATACCATGGGCCTCACGTGCGATTGCAATATTGTTGTTGGTTTTCTTCCTCGATCGCGGACCCGCCATATGAGTCATATGGTATATGATGCCATGGACCTCACTCTTTGTGAAATCCACGGTTGATGCTCGGAGTTGAGTGAGTATGTTAATGTACCGAACCCTATTCCCAAGCGGTAGCAGCCCCAATGTCTTGTATTGGTCAATAGATATATGCCGTGGGCATCCGGAGATAGAAGCCATGACTGAATTGGGTGTTGCGTGATTTGGCGATGTGGTAGGACATAAAGGACCCTGCAGCTGTGGTGACCTCGAAGGAACCTTACATGTACATCTCTTTTGGACCTTCTGGCTCATCATAAGTTTCTCCATAGCATATTTGTCCTCGTCATCGTAGTATCGGTAGCGCAAGTCATTTTCCACACAGACATCTTCGTCAGTCAGAAGTTGGACCCCAATTTTCATCGGCTTCTTTGTGCCCAAGGCAGGCTTTCTTGATGAATAAACACCAATACGCCGGCTTGATGGGCCTTTCAAAAAGTGCTTTAGTCCAGCATAATTCGACAATGTATACGAAGATGCCTTCTTTCCTTGGTCCTTGTCGAAATCAGAAAGCAGAACATTTTTCGAGAGATAAACCGTGGCATCGCGCCAGTAACTGTAAGCCTCGGGAATATTGACTTCAAACACCAGGGATTTTGCATCTGACTCTGAGGATCCCAAAGGCTGCTCGTAAACTTCGATGCTTAATTTCTCTGCCTTTTGTCGCAACTGACATTTCTTGCATTTTGATGTTCTCTCGACCGCTTTTCGTTTCAGCCCACGACCACGGTAGACAGTCTCATGCCCACTGCATGACAATTTATCCACCTCTGCTAACATATTGTAATACTCCTTCTTTTTTCCTTTCAACTCTTCGATCTTCTGTTGCTGTTTGTTCTCTGCATAGCGCTCAATCTGCGACTGCAAATCCTGAAGGGTTTCCGACGAATCGAAATACCGGACGGAAAAGGATTGTTCATGTCCAAATTGTCGGAAAACAGAAGGCAGATTTTGCTCTGCTTTTTTTCCCGAGACTCAGCATAGAACTCGATTCTCAACAGGCGTTTCATCTGACTCTTGAACAGCAATGACAAAGATTGGAGAGGTAAGAGATTGATCTCTGGACTGTACTCGGAAAGTAAAGGGTACATCAAGCATGCACAAATGTCGCATGCAATCCACAGTTCGACTATGGTGATGTACATCACAGAAAGACTGCGTGGCGCATCGGATTGGGAGTAGAGGCTCTCCGCCGCGCGGTGATATGCCATCATCAAGCGAGATAGTCGTCGGCATGATTTCTTCTCATACTTGTGGGCATCTAGCCAGAATTGGAGCTTCTCTCTCACCCAATTCTCGACTGTTAACAGCTGGAAATACCTATGCTCGCCAGCTTCGTCCAAGGCAAATAACAATTCGACATCGTCGAACTGTGGACACTCTGATGCCGGTTCGAATGATGAACATTTGGCTGAGGTTTTCCGTGATCCAATTAGCCTTAGAAACTTGTCAAGCTTATTTATGTCCATCTGAGTGTCATGTGTGGGCTCTATCCCCAGAAGAACACTCATATCAATGTCTGAGTCGGTATTTCTCATGGTCTCTTCCCGTTGAGTATCCCACTTTTGATGGAGGCTGATCAGAGTGGTTCGAACTGGATTGATTAATGTTTGAGATAAATCATCATCCAGTGTCTGTAGTTTCCGAAGTCGCCGGTTGATCTTTGTAGAAGCTATATGCAGCAGTTCCGGATCGAGCGTCTCCTTGTCCGCGTCCTCAAGAACTGTAGAGAACAAATGTGCTAACGCGGCCTTGTATATCTGTCTCGCCAAAGTGGGATGGGTTGCGGATCGTACAAATTCAAGCTGGAGGACTACACGAACAAGTAGCCAGATTGGTGATCTCCGCCAGGGCGAGCCACCTGGAGAATAATTTACTTCCTCGCGTGTGTGCTTGGTGATACTAATTGGAGTTGTAGGCGCACCTAGAGCAGACAGTACACTGACCATGTGATCTGTCACAAGGCCGGGATGGGTGGGAGTGCTGGATCCAAATCGAAATTCTGCAACCTCGGAACAGCTCAACCTAGCGATATGACTAGCTAGCGCTTCGATCAATCCGCTCTCGAGTAGGCGATCCTTGTGAATGAGACAAGAATGATTTGGAAAGGATCGTACGAGTCGACCTTGTATCTGCATTACTCGATCATCCTGGGGAGAAAGTTCGAAAACATCGAATAAGATGTATTCTTCGCGTCTGCTGACGAGAATACAGGCGTTTTGCGCTCTCACGTGTAGTGGGACGGATTTGGAATCAGCATCATCAGCAAGATTCCGCAGTGACGTGGCTAGTTCGCTTTCTTCAATGTAACCATTGGCATTGTGATTGCGTAGGAAATTTTCAATTGCCGATATAGGCGATTCGAATATCTGAGCTAGTACCGGTTCCGTGGTACTAAGATTGTTCTGCAGGTTTCGCAAGGCTGTGGTTGTTGTTTGCAGAAGTGCTTTCTCATTAACCGGGTGCGCATCGTCAGCCTGAGGCGGTTTAGGTGGCAGAATAAAGTGCCGTAAAATATACTCCATCGTATCCCGCCTGGTGGCAGCCATGGCGATTGGCCCGGCAGCAGCCATGGCGACCGGCCGGGGATTGTTGTATGCTACTATGATCCACAATAGGACAGCAAGATAGGTTCCGATTTGACTACCAAGGTTTGAGAATACTTGTTAAGGATAATGTTGGAGAAGGAGTGTGAGGAAGTGTAGATAGGAGTTACGAGGTATAAATAGAAGGGGTACACTTCTTAGCACGCAAGAGAGATGGGACAGTAAAAGAATTTAGCAGTCCTGGAGCTTGATCCGTCACATCTCAGACGGATCAAGTGAGAGACCAGGGTGAGCGAAATGAAGCAGAAAAAACTGTACTGATAGAAAACGATGCATCTGATAGGAATAGGGGTTTAATTATGCTCGAAAAAGAGTATAGAAAGATATTGGAAAGAAGAGATTATGTTATCGCCTTGCTCCACATATATTCTGTAGGTTCAAGAACATCCATTGTACAACGGATACGAAAGCGAGGCTGTTACACAACTTTTCACACCGGGGAAAGAATTCTGATTTTTTTATCATCCAGACGCATACTGAAAAGCTCGAGCTACCGTTTTTCTGTGAATATCAGTGGCCATTGCGGGTATATTTTGACCGATATGTAACAGATATTTTTGATCTTTTATCGCCGTAAAGAGTTAACAATTTTTCGCCTATTGCACACAAGTGCATACTTAGAAGCTCGAGGTACCGTGTTCTCGCGACCTGTTCTCTCGCCAACATTAGAAGCCACCGCGGATACATCTTGACCAACGTGTAGAACGCATTCGGCAGCAAGGTCGCTATATCCTCCGCAAAGCACGACGACCCAAGCCCATACTCCGTCCCATCGAATACCACTCAATCATCCTCATCCGACGAAGCATATCCCAAGCCCAAAGAAACGAGACCACTCGGCTTGGACGGAGGTGCCGCAGACGATGCCTTGACCGGCGGAACCTTGGACGCAGATGCTCCAGGCAGAGAAGCACTCTTCTCCCCCGACACGGCGCTCTTCTTTTCCTCTCCAGCATCCTTCCCCTCCTCGGGCCCTGATCCCACCCTCCTCAACTTCACCCCCTTCAACAATTCGGGCCCCTTCCTCCTCTTCCTCCCCGCATGGCTCACCCACTGCTGCGCCTCCTCCGCCTTCCCCCCTCAGACCCCTTCCCTTCCCCCTCCTCCCCCTCTAAGGCCTTCCTCTCCATCTCCTCCTGCAGCTTGCGAAACGCCTCCAACCGCTCCCTCGTGTCCTTCCGCACGTCGGCCTCCTTCTTCCGCGCGGCTTCCAGGGCGGAATCCAGGAAATCGGCCTCCTCGTCGTTGAGGC
This sequence comes from Pseudopithomyces maydicus, assembly GCA_026873275.1. Taxonomy (NCBI): domain Eukaryota; kingdom Fungi; phylum Ascomycota; class Dothideomycetes; order Pleosporales; family Didymosphaeriaceae; genus Pseudopithomyces; species Pseudopithomyces maydicus. The sequence continues at coordinate 1,369,344 of JANTUC010000010.1, read as the reverse complement.
CGCGGAACTGGTTCTTCAGCCGGGCGGCTTCCTCGAAGGCTTCTTGCTTGGCGGCTTAGACCGTGAAAACTAGCATGTCAGTCAGAACTTCTTTCGTATATACCTGGGCAGTTGCGTATGTGTGTGTGTATACACGTGATTTTCTTTTCTTTCTTTCCTTTTTGTTTTTGTTTTTTTCATTTAGAAATTCTATTCGGAGAAAGAGAAAGAGAAAAAAAGACATCAATGCTGTGTGTGTGTGTTGTGCAATGTCGCATGATTCACCTTTATTCGCCTGCAACACCTCATACAGCGACTTCCCATCGTGCTGCCTGTCGCGGTCCTCCCTCTCGAGGCGCTTCGCCTCGAGCTCGGCCTGTGCAGCGCGCCACTCGTCGTCGCGCTCGGTGGGCTTATCGATTGTGCCCCCGGACACGAAGCCGCTGGACATGGTTGCGGAGGTTGCTGAATCAGCCGCGTTGAGATGCCGAGGGGTGGTAGTCTAGGATATAACTACCTAGTGTGTCGATTCGTCGATTCGATGGACGTTGAGAGGTGGTGCACGCGGCTGGCTGGCTCGGGATGGCTGGTGGACGGCAACGGGTGGTGCTGCTAGGCGGGTGAAGTACCCGATGTAGCTAGTGTGCACCCCACCGCTGCGGCGAAATCGGGCGGTGGTTCGTGGAAGGCGTGGCGGGCTAGATTCTTCCGGTGGCTGTTTGTTGTGCTGCAGGCCTTCACGTACGTACCTAGTGGGGTGGGTACAGTATGTACCTATGGGGGTTGGTTTTTTTGGGGCCTATGATGAAATGGAAAATAACATGTACGGCTATGTCACTGTCTGGCTGGGGGCTGTGGAACGATGGGCGATGGAGGGGTTTATAAGACGTCTGGGAGCCCCCAGCCTTGCCCCTCCCAATTGCCATCGTACTCCCTTGACACTTTTTTTTGCTTTTGATACCCCATTTCCCGTCTAACTCACCTTGTTTGAATGCTCCGTACGCTTTCCAGAATGGCTCCCAAGAACTGGACCAAGGAAACCTTCACGCTCAACACGGGCGCCAAGATCCCCGCCATCGGCCTGGGAACATGGCAGTCGAAGCCTAACGAGGTCCGCGAGGCTGTCAAGGCCGCCCTCCTGGCTGGCTACAGACACATTGACACTGCCCTTGCCTATGGCAACGAGCACGAGGTCGGCCAGGGCATCAAGGACTCCGGCGTGCCACGTGATGAGATTTGGATCACAACTAAGCTGGACAACCCCTGGCACAAGCGTGTCGAAGAGGGCATCGAGAGCTCGCTGAAGAGCCTGGGCGTTGACTACATCGACCTCTACCTCATGGTACGCTGATCCCCACAGCACCGTCCATTTCAACTCAAAAACCAACTAACACCCCCTCAGCACTGGCCCTCCTCCACCGACCCCACCGACCTCAAGAAGCACTACCCAGACTGGGACTTCCGCGACACCTGGCGCGAGATGCAAAAGCTGCCCGCCTCGGGCCGCGTCAAGAACATCGGCGTGTCCAACTTCGCCATCCAGAACCTCGAGAAGCTGTTCGCCTCGCCGGACTTCAAGACCACCCCGGCCGTCAACCAGATCGAGCTGCACCCCAACAACCCCTCGCCCAAGCTCCTCGACTACCTCAAGGAGAAGGGCATCCACGCGACCGCCTACTCGTGCCTCGGCTCCACCGACTCGCCGCTGTACAAGAACGACGAGCTCAAGAAGTTGGCCGAGAAGAAGGGCAAGACGGTGCAGCAGGTGTTGCTCATGTGGGGGTTGCAGAGGGGCACTAGCGTGATTCCGAAGAGTGTCACCGAGTCGAGGATCAAGGCGAACTTTGAGGTGGACGGATGGGAGCTTGACGAGGCGGAGATGAAGGTCATTGACTCGCTGCCTGAGAGGTTCAAGGTGTGCGGTGATGCGTGGTTGCCGGTCAAGGTCTTCTTTGGAGACGACGAGTAACGGGCCTATTGGTAGCGGATAGGTAGTGATGAGACATGTCCTACTGAATAATGAAAAAAACATATGACAATTGAATTTGATATAGACGTCAGTATCATTCGTTCGTAAGTCGGACGTTTCTGCTTCTTTCACGTGCTCTCTTACCTGGGACGGACGTGTGCTAGATGGAATAGCTGAGATTTCTCGAAGTGAAACTTTAACGTACTTGTCATTGCTTGGATGAGTAAAGGTCTAATCTAGTCTGGTTCGGACCCAACCACCCACCAAGAGATAGGAATCTATGCGAGACAAATCAACCATTTTCCATTGCCTTCGCAACAATCATCACACACAACCAACACACATATCTCAAACAGAAAAGCCAATGGGTATGTGATTAAGAAACTACCATCACCTCCTCTCCCCCTCTTCAGCCCAATCCTCATCCCCCATCCTTACAAAAACCCCTCAATTACCCCTCCAACCTCATTATAAACAAGAAGACTTCCATCTCCCATCGTTCCCATTTCCCACGCGCACTTTTCCCACCCTGTACATGCTCACATACATACATTACCAATGACAAGGTCCCTCCGCTACCCATGGGAATGCATTACTTATCGCACACTGTAAAAGCTCCAATCGAAAAGAAGTATATGGGGGTATGGTGCAGGTACGCGATAGATAGATAAACCGAAGAAAAGAAGAAGCGAGAAGAAATAGAAAAAAAAACACACACAAAGGTTAAAGTTGCACAGCCAAGGAATTGTTCGTTCCAAAGAAGAAGTATCGGTCCAAAAACAAGGAGTAGGGAGAAGGTCCAAAAGTAGTAGCGGGAAGATTTTCGGTGGACACCTGCCGCCGTGAAGGCTACATGCTATATGCAGGAAGGCGGGACTCCTAGTGGTCGCAAATCATAAACACATTTCTAGAAAGGAAAAGCGAATGTAAATGTATGCCGCAAGAAGCGTTAAGGTAACAGATGATGATGATGAAGATGAAGTAGTGTAACGGGGTATGTAGCATCCATTCCCAAAGGCGCCGGATAAAGCAGATACGGTATATGTGCAAATTGTACACCGAAGGATAGTTGGGTATCGTTTCGTTGAATAGTTGGCCGTATGCTGAGAGGTCCGGAACATGAGCTTAGAAGCAGTTCAGGCCACCCTTCTTCTTTTTCTTTTGGCTGTTGTTCAGAGCGGCCATGCGGGCCTCAAGGTGGGCGCGCTCGGCTTCCACACGTAGGCGTGCATTGCGCTCTTCTTCAACGGCCTGGAGCGAGTGGCGTGCCATGCTACGCTCCTTCTTAAGGGCTTCAAGCTCTTGCTCCAAACCAGAGCATTTCTTCTGCCACTTGCCAACTTCGTCTTTGGTCCTCTGGCTGGATTGCTCCAGATCGGTAAGAGCATCCTCAAGAGTAGCAGTCAGCTGCTTTTCGGCGAAGAGATGCTTCTCAATCGTGCGAATACGGGCCTCCTGGTCTTCGACCAGTTGCGCTTGCGCAATGTCCTTGCTCTGGTGGCGGGACGCAGGTGGCGAAGCGCCATTGGCCTGTGGCGGAGGACTGCCCGGCAGCGGCGGCAGAGGGATAGCCGGTGGTGGCGAGGGCAAAGAAGTGTGGTTGGTGCTCGTGCGGACGTTGGAGTTGTTGGAATTCGACCGTTGTAGGTTCTCGCGAGGATCAATGGATTCGCGGTTGGAAACGCGCTTGGCATCCACCAATTGAGACTGTTCGTGTTAGCGTCAAGAATGAGAAGTACGTAGCATGTCTACATACCTCGAGAAGTGCAACTTGAATGCGAGATTGCTCGACTTCTCGCTCAAGTTGGTCCTTCCGGTCGATGGCGTCTTGCAGCTCGCGACTGCGCTCGATCTGCAGGGCAGAGAGACGGTTGGTGGCCGCAGCATGTTGGTCGAAATTGGCATTGAGCTGCTCTTCCAGCTCCTGCACGAGCCGCGAGCTTTTCCTTTCCTTGTCGCTGATTTGCTGGTATTGCTTCAACACATCAGAATTGATCGCCTCAAGCTCCTTGATCGTGCCCTTCAACTTTTCGTTAGTAGAGGTGGTTTCGGAGTTTTCACTCTTCAGCCGCTCAATTGTCTGGTTCGCTTCCGAGAGCTCATTTCGATGTGACTCAAGCTCGCCGAGAGCTTTCTCCATTTGACCCGACAGTGACTTTCGCTCTTCAACTAGACTCTGGATCTTCGAATGGACCTGAGACATGTCTGTCTCTTCATCCAATGCAGCGGAAACCCCGGAAAGCAAACTCTCCATGTCTGCCTTGACCTTCGCAAGATCTGTCTGGAGCGTTTGTGACGAATTTTGCTGCGCGGTGAGCTCACCAGCCAACTTGTCGAGTTCGCTAGTATGCGATTGTTTGAGCGTCTCCAAACTTTGCTCGTGAAACGCAACAGCGGCTTTGTGCTGTTCAATCTGCTCCTCCAAGTTTGAAACGAGGGACTTGTGAGTCTCTAGCTCCTTTTGCTTGAGCTCTGACGCTTCTGCATCCTCTTCAACTTGTCGGAGAATCTTGGCGTGCAGCTCCTCAAGCTCGGAAATGCGAGCCGCATGTGTCACAGCAGTGTTCTTGTGCTCCTCTACCTGGGTTTGAAGAGCAGCGACAAGCTCAGCATGCTTGGTCTTTTCCTGCTCGAGCTGAGCCTCAGCATGCGCGCCATGAGTTTGCTCCAACTCGGCAACGCGAGCCGTGTGGTTGTCCTGCAGCGTCTTCATTGCGGACTCCAGCTCTCGTGCACTTGTATGCTGGTGCAGCTCGTATTTGGACTGCAACTGAGCAAGGTCGTCCTGGAGTTTAACGATTTGCGACTGCCCATCATCATCTACTGCGAGCGACCCAGCCGGCGCCTGGACTGGTGGTGCGAGATGTCGTGGAGAAACAGGTTCGTCGGAAATGTCAGTGGAAGCGACGGATGCCTTGAGATTAGCAATTTGGGTCAAAAGCTCCTGCTCTCGCTGCGAGTGTGAGCCCTTCAACTCTTCCATCTGCTCCTCGCTGTGCCTGAGCTGTTCCTGCATTGTGGCAACAACAGAGATGTCAAGAGGGGTCGACGTGTTCAAGCTAGACCGTTCTTTGGTAAGACCATTGATCAGCCTTATCTTGTCGTCCATGTCTTTCTTCACGGAGCCAACTTCGGCCTCCAGCTCTTGGACCTTCTCTGTGCGCGTGTGCAGCTCGGTCATGATGGCATTCAAGTTCAACTCAAAGTTCTGGATGGTATCGGGTTGTTCCTCAAAGTGATCCAAGGCAATGTTGCGGAGAGATGCGAACGCACGGTTTGAGCGGTCGTTGGCAAGCACGTTTTGACTGGACTTGCGACGAATGATTGGCGTGCTCGGCGAACTTGGACGCACCATCTGAGCCTTGGTGACCTCCGTCTTGAGCTCTTCCACATAGTCGAGCGTATCTTGGTGCTGCTCCTGCAGTTCAGAAAAGTTTTGGTTCAACTCAAGCATCCGCTCCTCTTTCTCGGCGTGTAGCCTCTTCAGAAGTTCCAGCTCTCGTAAAATATCGGACTCGTTTTGCGCTACGAGCGCGTCGACTGAATCCGACTTGGGCAATACGGTCTCGATCTCAGTTTGTTCTGTTGCTGCTTCCGTCTCCTCGTCTGGAGTGGATGTATTGCCAGATTCCGCTGAAGATAATTCCGCTGACAAAGTACGCGAGGATGATGGTTGCCCATCCTCTACCTTGAGTCCGTTCACCCCCGCGTCTGCTAAAAAAGATGTCGGTCTTGAGGAATCCGCCAGCGAAGGCCTACGGTGGCGTGCCTCCTCAATAACGTCTTGAAGAGAAGCTATCGTGGCCAAGGCCTTTTGATATTTGCTGTCAAGCTTCTCGTAGTCTTGCACGTAATCTTCATGTTCCACACGAAGATCCACGAGCTCTCGCGTAACGGTCTCGAGCTTGTCTTCAACGTACCTGGACTGTGCTGGGCTCTGTGGCGCCTCCGCGTTGTCGCTTGGTTCAGGACCGTTCGTGGCAATGGTCGGTATCCCATCGTCTCGGTCATCGGTCCTATCGACAACAGGAGGCGCAGCACCAGCTGTAGATGGACGGTCTTCGTCCTCTTCCGCAATCGCATCCGTGCTGCGGTTGATGCTCTCTGAATGTCGAGTATCGTTGTATGGATCGCTAAGGTTTTTAGAGTGACCGTTCACGACTGGCTCATCCGCTTTGGCATCTGTCTGGCGAATGCTATCCAGCTCGTACAGCAGGTTGTCGAGCTTGCCAATACTACGCTGCCTTTCAACGACATGTTTCAACCGTTCGATCTCTCGCTGCATAAGATCGACCTCTTGCTCGTTCTCGGCCAGACGCTCCTCTAGGGTGGAAATGTATTCCTCACAGCTAGACTCGTTCTCCCGGGCCTTTTGCAACTTCTCGCGCAATTCTGAGATGGCGTTATCGTTCTTCTCTATGCCAGAGACACTGCTATCGATCTGGGCTTCGAGAGACTTGACGTATTCTTCGCTGCTTGCTTCGCGATCTACTGCCTTTTGGATACGTGCTTGCAATGACTGTGCTTGCTGTTCGAGAATCGTGATCCTGGCTTCTTTCTCGAGGAGATCGCTTTCGTTGTTGGCTAGTGAGGATCGGGTGGTGGTCAAGGAGGCTTCCAAGCTCTGAATGGTCTGCTCGTATTCCAACACGACGGTTTCAACAGTATCCCGGAACTCGTTCGATCTCTTGAGCCGCTCCAAGGCTGCATCGCCAACCGTATCTCTCAGCAAAGGCGTTTCGTCGACATCGTGCTCACGGGCCTTGGTCAGCTCTGTGATTAGTTTAGCGTGGCGGGCGCTCAAAGCGTTGTAGTTTTCCTGCAAATCGAGCACGTGGTTGTTGAGTTCGATCTCGCGTTCGTTCGACCGTTCACTCCATTCCTGCGGGTTTGCCTTCTTCCGGTCTGTCCGTTCAGAGAGCCTGATTTGGTCACGCAGGAACTGTACTTCTGCTCGAAGTCTGTCGATGACCGCCTGCTTATCGCTATCGTCGTTCACTTGTTGGATCTGAGGCTTGATCTGGATCGCACGAGCACGCTGGGCGTACTGGACTGTATTCAAGGTCTCGCTCAAATGGAACTGTGCAGGATTGACACATGCAATCATGTAGGTCAAGGCGTTTCCACCGAGCGAGTCTTGCAGCAGCCGTGTCAATTTCGAATCACGGTATGAAACGTGGGCGCCGTGTGATCGTGAGGAGAGCTGGGAAATGACCTTGCCCAGACTTGCGAGACCGGCGTTGATGGAAATACCCTCCTTCGCCCTCGCTCCTTCGGCTTGTGTGTTCTTCAGCCTTTCACTTCCTGCCAAATCCACAAAGTGGAGTTTGCTGTCCACCGTTATCCAGCTCTCCTTGCTACCAGACATGGCTTCGATGGGGACGGACATGCGTTTCTCGCGCTTAGTGAGAGGCTGCCCGGCCGAAGTCTTTTTCTGGACGAGATTTAAGCTGAAGACGGCATGTGAGCGGGAGGACTTTGCGTTCACGTTTGTGGCGTCCGTCTGTCGGATGGAAGAGCCAAAGTTTAGCGCTTGCAGCATGTCATCGACCGAGTTGATGGAGCGCTGGGTAAGGCCGGTGAGCAGAATACGGCCCTTGGTGTCCTCGCGGATGACAACATTTTGGCGCTCATGATCAGGTGTCTCGGGCGGGACGAGAAGATCTCGCAGCTGCTCGTTGTAGATCTGGTGGGATTAGCGGTGCACAGGGAATTGGGGCGAGGGCGCTTACCTCGACGTATGTGGCCTTCAGTTGCCAATTCTTGTTAGCTGACGACTTGGCATGCAGACCCTGGGTAGGAGGGGGCAGGCCAAAGGAACGCGATGGTGCGCGTATGCCGGAGCCTGCGTGGCGGGCGGGACCTTCCAGCTGTTCGAAGAGTACTTGGGCGGCGCGTGGTATTATGCCCTTGATTTCGGGTTTCTCTTGGTCTTCGGGGCCGGTGGTTCCCATGGTGAAGGATTTGCCGGCGCCGGACTGGCCGTAGGCGAGGATGGAGACATTGTAGCCCTCGACGAACGAGGTCACGCTTTCCTGCACGTACTCAAAGACGCCTTCCTGGTCGACGTCTTCGCCGAAAACGCGGTCGAAGACGAAGAGCTTGCGGCCGTTGGGGGCATCCACGGCGATCTGCTGGCCCGAGGTGACCTCGACGCGCGAGGTCTGGAAGCGCTGCGGGACGAGCTCGTAGCCTGGGTCGCCATTCTTCAGTGGTGGACGCACGCGAACAGCTGCATTAGACTGGTGTTAGAGCGGCGGTTCTGCAGGGAAAAAACGCAATGCCGGGTCATTCACTCACCCACTTTGACGGCGGTGCGCGAGTCGTCGTCGGAAGCACGCGAGCCGCCCTGCTTGCTGCTCATGCTCATCCTGCTGCTGGAGCGGACGGGGCGGATCATGGCGCTCAAGGGACGCTGGAGGGCGGCGGGCGGCGAGCCTGGGGGAGTGGCCATTGTGTGCCGGGGCGCGGCCGTGCCGTTGGTAATCTATGCGGGCGTGCGCAGTGTCGGGCGCTCGTGTGCTGGATGGGCGGTCGCGGACGAGGTAAATATAGTGGACGCGGATGTGGGCGTGGGCGAATTGTTCAGGGCGGCCCTCATAGGGTGGGTGCGGAGCGGGACGCGGAGGTGCTGGTTTAGGCTGTGTGCACCCTCGACTGTCGTTCACTGCAGCAGCGCGCCTGTCGCAGTTGTTCCAACGGCGGCACGGGGGGTGGCAGGCAGACAGACAGGCAGCACGGCAGGTGAAGCTGGGTTGAACAGCGCAGCAGCAGAGTAGACAGCTATCTATGGTGGGAGCAGACGGCTGGGCGCCCGGTGCGCATATACGGTAAGAAAGCGTGCAAGCCCCTGGCCTGGCCGATTCCAACTCAGGGGACGAACCGTGCCCCTCGTAGCGACCCTCGAGCGGCCGTGTGCGCGCCTGTCTGCGGGAGCGCCTAAGGAGTGCATTGGTAAGCCCTACACAGCGGTACGGTACAATGCAGAGCCCGCTCCAGGGCTGCCGCAACCGCACGTGTGAGGCCGTCGTCGAGTGCCGCCATGCCATGCCATGGGCGATGCCACCCAGCGCTGCCGTGCAACCCCTCCAGGCCCTCCCTCCATCGCCCTTCTACGCCTCTTCTTTGCTTGTTCCTCCACGCCCGCCTCTCTCGCCCAGCGGAAATTAGTCCCCAACCACCTGCATCCGCGCCGTCACGCCATGCCGCACCCTCCAGCCACGCCTTCACCGTGATCCGCGCGGCCGCTTGGCTGCGAGTGGAAGCCATCCGTCCAGGGCTGCGAAGCCTTGTACATGTCTCCCCTCCCCTCCCCTCGGTCCCCTCCAGCCGCAGCTGCGCTCAAAGAGACTCGGGCGCCGGCAGCACGAGCAAAAGCAGACATAGGGGGGGCCTTTTCTGCAACTGACGTCTACGCGTGGCTGTCGGCTCGAGTCGTGGGCCACATCTGTTTCAGCGCCGTCAATCCCGAGCCCAATTCGGAGCGCCGTTGACCCCCATCCCCAGCAGGCACAGTAGTCTTGTTAGTCTTGGTAGTAGTCTACAGCAGACGAGTGAGAGGGACGTGAACAGCAGCCAGCACTAGGCCGGATGGGTGGCTGCCTCTCAGTTCGCGGCTCCCCTGCCGTGGCTTGCAGTCAACCAGTGCCAAAACGACACACTGCCCGCACTGCAGGCCACACTACCAGGCCTCACTCCAAGGCCACACTACACCTCCATCCAGCTTCGCTACCATGTTAGCCAGCCTGCCGACCAATGTGCACGCAAAGCCATCACACCATGTCGTCACGCAAAGTCAAAGCAAAGCCAAAGTCGTGGTACGCGGTACTCTACTGGCTCCGCAGGCGTGTATTTGTCTGCCCGCAGACAAGCGTGCCGGCAATCCCACGGCGCGCCGCGCGGTGTGATGGTAGCCCATCACGCAGCCGCTGCTAATCACACTCCAGCCTGACCGTGCTTGGCGAGAACGAGAATGGACGCGTCGGGACAAGCTCCAGGAACAGCACCCAGCACCCGTGAAAGTGAAAGTGAAGGTGAAGGTGAAGAAAAGAAGCAACAGCCCGCGAAGAAGCAACCGCGCGCAAGCCCATGTCCACGTCCATGTCCATGTCCACATCCACGTCCATGTCCACATCCATGCCATGCCCATGTCATGTCCACCACATTATGCCCTGCCATGTCCACTGCAAGACTTGATTCTGTGACCACGGAGACAACCACGGAGACAACCACGGTCGTGGGCCTTGGCGCATGGTGCAGTGAGCCAGTGTGCAGTGCCCCGCCATGTGAAGGAAGGAACAACCGCCGCCAGGGTGGATACCTGATCTGCAGCAGGGCCTCATCACTCCAACACTTCCACTGGCACCAGCGACCACCACCACCACCACTAATTTGCCCTCCCCTCTTAACCCCACTGGCCGTTTTTTAACAGGCTCATTGACGGCCGACGCCTGCAGACGCACCTTCCCCACTTCCTACTCCACTTCATCGATGCATCGTGAACTTTGTACCCTTCACCGCCTGCTTATCTGGTCCAGCCTGTCCAGTGCCGTGCGAGTAGACGGCCGCGTGCTATCTGGACCTGTCCCAGTCTCCGTCATGTTGCACTCGCTCGACACCATGTAACCTGTCTGACTAGACGCCTGACCTTTGTTTTCTGTATAGCCCGCGCTGTTAATGCAGGCAGATGTAACAGACGGGCCACCAAAACTATCCGCCCTTCAGCCTTGGCCCTCGATAACATACAGCCCCTCTATGGCTTTCGGGGAATACGTATCGGCCCACTGACCAGTCCTATGGTACGGCTATCGTCGACATCCGAGACCTGTGCATATGACGCCCAGTGTTGCACGCTTTGTTGCACGCTTTCATTACCGACTGTTATGCTCAGTGTCCACACTGCAGCGCTGACATTTTGCACCCGCACAGACAACCTGCACCACGCTTCGCACTGTTGATGCTCTGGTCTCTGCTCCTGCTAACTAGCCATGCAGGAAGGACAGTGTTGACTCGAACTAAAATATGCACACCAGCAACGTGAACGTCACCACTAGCGCACCCTCGACTACGCAATCCTCCACCTGCCTGCTTTGGTCTTCACACGTTCCATGGTCTGGCCGCCAAACCACGTTGGAATCCACAGTGGACGTTCGTTTTAGCACCCCATACCCAAGGCGGGTAAATTGATGAAAAATCTCGCTATTTCCGATCACATTCCTGGCCCAAACGTCTCCACTTTGCCTTTATCCGCCGCCTAGTCCGGATCATACTGAAAAAAACGAGGAGATGGAACGTCTTTTTGCGGGGAAATGCTGTGTGACTGGCAGCAGCTAAGCTTATCTCAAACCTAAATTCCACCGCATCCTATACGTGTACGAGCCTAAGATATAGCCTAATTTTAAAATCGTGGAGATGGGTGTGCCATTCACGCTCAGCAGTGGTGGAAGAATAGTTAAATCCACCTTGGGCCAGTTGGTTTGGTGGATACGGCGAGTTTCGTCTTCTGCGGTGTGCGAGTGAGATTGCGGGTGTGCCACGTCAAGAGGATTTCCGTGACTGGAAAACTTGATACAGGCTATTTCTTAAGGATTGTTCCTTGGGGATCACTTGAAAGGAAGCGGTTTCTCTGGAGAGGGAAACTCATCGGTGAAGCAGTGCAGCCAGTCTTGTCGGTGTTCTTCTGATGGCAATATATCCAACTTCAATCAAGCATGACCCTGAAAGAATCGCCTGAAGAACTGGAAACCGGTGGCATTTGGAATGCTGACAACTTGAAAATATTCAGGCTTAGGTAACATGTGATTGAAAAGCTCAATTGTGCACGTTCCGTTTTCTACAAGCGTGCATCTTTAGCGATATTATACTCCCGAGTTTGCGGTAGACAAACATATCCTGAAACGAATAATCAGATGAGACCGTTATCGTTCCAGGTTATTCACAAAAGATGATGAACAGTCAGTCTAGCTTGTGAACTGATATCTCGACCCCTATGCGAACATGATGTCTTTAACTTTTAACAACCAAGAGGATGTCAGAATATAATCCTAGATTCATGCAACAGAGTCCAGTGGTCCGGACCGACTCCGTAGGAGTTGATCTCGTACCATTATAATCCTTCTAGCTGAGCATTACTACTTCTGCTCACTCAAAACAATAAAAAAAATTCGTTACTAAGCTACGCCGCAAATCATCCCCTAAGCACTTACCTCTCACCACTAACCCCCTCAACACCTCTACCTACTACCCAAAAAAGGACCCCCACTTCCTTCCAACCCACATCTCATCTCACCTCACCCCCTCAACACCTCCCATCACCAAGCTTACCGCAATCCCCCTAACCTACAGCGTCCACACTAGCTACCCCAAACATCAACACCATCCCTAATAGATACACGTATGTAAAGCAGACAACCCACTCGAACTAAGCCCCGTACGTAACACACACGCCTAGTGCATATCGATGCATGTGTATGTACATGTATACGCTCCTTCGCCCCCTCGTATCGGGAAGCAACGCAACGGCGCCGTTGAGGAGTTTGGCCGACCAGGTGGGGCGGAGGATGAGGCTAGGGTTGTATGCGTGTTAGCTACGGCGGTGGTGGTGCTCAACAGTTTTGGTGGGGGGCCTGGGGTGAGCATGGGAGGGGGAAGGGGAGAGCTGAGATGAGATGGGGCGAGGGAATTGTTGGGAGGGGGTGAGATGAGAGAGGGAGGGAGGTGTTGGGAAGGGGTTGTTGGGAGGAGTGAGAGAAGCGGAGTGGGCGAGGTATGCTGGCGGAAGAGAGGTGTGATTTCAGGACGATGAGCGGGGAGTTTTCTGAGGTTGTTGGGGTAGGATGTGTGTTTATATTTTATTATTGTCCTTGGGGATTGCATATCAGGTTAATTCTGTGAGTCTGTGGGCATGTGTCTGTTTGTCTGTCTCTGCAATCTTCATGAAATCACAGCCCATATAGCGAGTTGAATTGGAGGAGAATGGACGATGCAGGGTAAGGTCCTCGATTGCTACTGTATTAATAGAAATTGAATATGAGCACTTTACATTATAGATGCATGCGTTGTTTACTGGCTTTAGTGCACATTCAAGTAGCTCTCGAGTATTCTGTGAACATATGAAATATGAAAATATTGTATCATCCATTGACAAACCAAAGAGTTCAGTGTACGCACAGCGCAGTCTTGTATGCTATCACTACCATCAGGTACCACTTCACGATAGGGCACGCTAAGTAGTGTTTGCAAGTGGGTATATACAAACAGAATTTTTCTCTTGAGAAGAAAAAAATTTCTGCCTAATTTCTTAAATAAATGCACATCTTCTAAGATACCGCTGCCACGTCCTCCCCGTTGATATATATACGAATAAAATGTGCTGACCTCCATCAAAACTCATCAGCAGGTGATGTAGTGTAGAGGTATCACAGCGCGTTGTGGCCGCGCTAACCTGGGTTCGATTCCCAGCATTGCCAAAGTCTCCAATGTGGTCTAGTGGCTAGGATTTGTCGCTCTCAAGGATCGAAGACCTCGATTCGAGTGCCGACAAGGCCGGGGTTCGATTCCCCGCATTGGAAATAAGCATCGTCATCTGCTGAGAGAGTTTCTTTTTTGCTCACTTGATCAGTCTCCAAGGGGGAAGAAGGGGAGGGGAGATCGACGAGGGGGAGGTCCATATCTATGAGGTAGCTGTAGCGGAAGCATTACGATAAGGTAGAACTAGAGCTCCATTTTTTAGAGGCGGAGGAAGGACCGATATGTTAGGGTAGGTAAACCCAATAACTAGTTGGCCACTCTATTCTAGCTACATCTGTACACTTCCTGTCATGTGTTGCCCCAATGTACATACTTTGACAGGACTATCAGTCAAATTTAGTCAGCAGCACCAACGACAATTGGCCGACCGTGTGAGCATTCGTAAGAAGAACGTAACAACAGATCCTCTCATCACGAATGCCGAGGTCCTCCCGCGATATCAGCTCAAGGCCTCATCTCTCTATCAAACCTTCGGCGTACTTCTATCTTAGTTTATTGGGCCCCATTTGAAGCATGGAATACTTGCGGGATAGTTTCCATTCTATTCTATACCAGAACCAATAGAAAAAAAAGCCAGGCCAGCCCGGAGCTTACAGAGTCATTTCTCCCAATATCAGAGGTAAATTTCCAAGTGGCACTGTGGCACCGCATCCCGTCCAACTATCTCTTAGCGTACCCCAGATATAGGGTTTTCAACGTTCCTTAATGTTGTCGACCATTTTACTCGACCAGATTAATCCTCCACTCAAGACGGTAATATCACACTTATCAAACTCATCACACCTCCGTGACCAGCATCTACCGGCTTACCTTATCTCTTCCCCTAGACGCGTACTCCAAGCCCCTTGCATACATTTGCCACGCACCGGTGTTGTCATGCCGAGGGCACCAAAGCATGATGCACCTTACCATGGGCTTCCCAGCTAGCGCCGTCCAGCGACTCGCACCGATCCATCCACGCAAGTCCGCAACGTGGTTGATCGACGCCTAGCAGACTGGTGTCAACTCGCGTATCGCGTGTATCGCGAGAGGTCGGTCTCGTCTTGCGGAGACGCGGACACGGGTCGGTTAGACACATAGAACAGAATGGTGACACGTCTATGCCGCACGGGCGGTGTCGGCCGGCCCGCCATTGGGTTCGAGATTTGAGGGTCTGATGCCCACATCCTACATAGGTTCGTATCCATGTACGATATGCAGCGGGGGAGAGGGGGCCGAAGAGGGGGCCTATCGTATGATTTTGACCGCGTGGCAATGCAAGTGTGTCTTGGTGGATTAGCAAAGTTCCAGGCGCGCACTAAGGGGATGGCGTATGTTGCGGAGAATTGGAGAGTTTTTTCAGCGGCGGACGGCGGTTGTACCGCTAAAATCGAGCGTGGGCGCCGGACGGTGGGCGGAGCACGTGCGACGAGGGTTGCGCTATTGTACTATCGCGTTCTATGATAATGTGTAGTGGAGGCATATTGCTACTGGTATGACGGCGGTTAGCCGAAACGTATTCAAAGCCGAAGCCGTTGCTAGAACAACCCACGCTATCGGCATATCCTACGACCCATGTTCATATTGACAATACGCAGAATGGAGACAAAGAAAGGAAAAACTTTTCGTCCGTACCGATCTAGGCCACGGGACGCAAAATCGATGCCGTTGGCGATTGTAGCGCTCCGCTACCTCACGACATCATCCTAGTACCACGGGACGACCTCACAAGATGGGGGTTTCTGCGCATGGTTACTTTCCCATTCGCACGGTGCAAACCGCCGATCTTGATCATCAAACCGAATGGCCTTTCCTCGTTCAAGCGAGCGGACCCGTGAATATGTTCCTCGTGGCGACTAGGCACTGCGCTTTCGCATATGGACAGTGCGTGGATTGCGTCTTGCGCCGGGGAAAGGGTGACCCTGTCTCCGACGTCAACTAGTGTCCGGTGTCATAATCCAATAGTTACAGTATGGATCGAAGGGCATCCGTGTATCAAGGTAGGTATTCCTATGTGAAAAAATAATATGGGCCGCGCGGCAGAAGCATCTAGAGTGTGGAGTAATGCTAGCGTGGTGGCGGTCGTCACGTAGAGTGACAGGCGGAACGGCTTTGCATGAAGACGTCGGAAGGAACAGAAGCAATGTGAAACGGTTGCCGGCTTGCTGCAGTCACATGTTGAGTCACGGCACGGCCAGACAGATTGCTTGCAAAGTACAGATAGTGCACAGATATAAGAAAATTGATATAATAAAGGTACGTGCAGCGCCCGGTGGTGCACAGGTGACGTTAGTATTAGCTACTATATACAACGGCTGCTCTTAAGTAAACAGAACCGAGGTATGCGCAAAACAAACGTTTCGACACAGGCAGCGTGGGGTTCGACGCAGGGCTAGGCACCTGCATTGGGAATGCTGCGGGTCGCTATCTATAAAATTTGGTTAAAACCTGGGTATATGGCGCGTTTTATGATTCCAATACTGCAGGAACCCGAAAAGTTAACACTGTGACGCATACCGGGTTAGGGGTTCCACCAATGAGCGAGCGAGCGAACTTACTCAGATCCCCGTTCCAATATCTTGCTTTAGCACATCCAATATTTTGTTGCCATCAAGTGCCTCGCTGGCGTTGTTGTCCTTGGTGTCTTGGTCTTCCTTCAATGCGCGAAGGGTTTCCGGGCTAACGTGCTTGAGAAGCTCCTCGAATTCCTTCTGCTCTTCGCCTTCCTGCTGGAGATATTCTGCTTCCAGCATGAATTTTTCGGGTGGTGGTGTTGTCGACACAGGGAAGACGTATATAGTGGGGAATTCCAGGACCGTGCGCCCGCGAAGGCACTCGCCGAGTGTAGCTGCAGGTTCAAGGAGAACAAGCACGGGGCGGTTGGAACTCGTCCTCGGCCTCACTAGATAGAAAGAGTACTGATGAGAAATGGGTTTGGGCTCTGCGCCATGGACATGAATGCTGCCACCAGGATCCTTTGAAATTTGCTCCTTTTCGTCTTTCGTCGAGGCCGCGTCGCTTGCGGTGCTGTCTCTTGCAATGGCACCAGAGTCACCTCGCTCTGGTGTAGCTCTGTCCAGAGAAGAGAACTTTGGCTGCGTGTGTTCTGGTTCGATCTTGGATACCCCTTCTTGGACTTGAATAGCCGGCGAAACATGCTGCTCAACAGGCTCGGGATCTACTGGAGGTTGATTATCACCCCGCTTCCGTTTCTTGGTAGCTTCTTTCTTCGCGTCCCTGCCAAAAGGCTGACCGGAAAGGATAGATTGCGCAGATGAAGTCTGGGTGAGGACGCGAGTTGAATCTTCGTAGATCCACTCTACTGTCCAAACTGTGTTTTTCTTACTGCGCCGATTAGCAACGATGACGATGAGTCCAGAGACAAGCGCACCTTTTGTTGCGATGTGTTTTATTCTCTTTTTGTCTGCTCAACCCCTGAGGTGCTCGAATCACCGTCACCTCGGCCATTGCGAAGTGCTGATGGGATGGTTGCCGTGCGTTGGCATCATGGCGGGGATCCGAAAGGTTCCCGGTGCTGTGGTTTTGCACCTGTCTTTCCGCCTTCTCCAAGCCACGTTCAATGCTCGTTAAAAAATTATAATCGTGGTCTATGCCTGCAGGTGTGGCAAGTTCAGACTTTTTCATAAACTTGGTAGGGTCACGTTTTCCATTGCACTGTGCCCACTGCTGGTGGCGTTTGTAACATGGCAGTGAACACGTCCGGGCGGAACATCCGGGACAACGGTACTTGAACTTGGCAGTGTTGCTGGCATGTTTAGTCAGTTGATGTGCCGTGTTTCAAGATGAATCCGAGACTATGCATATAACGCTGAAAACGAGCGATTTCTCTGACTGTAGAACCCCCACACCCCTCGAAGAGAGAGTGCCGAGGCTGTGCGTGTAGCCAGTTGGTAACGTACCATATGCTGCAGAGATCGCTCAAAAGAGCATCGTCGGCCATAGCTGCAGCAAGTGGAAAATACCGCGAACAAGGTGAGGATCCACAAGACACTGCGGGCTTTTTTCAGGGGATCGGACAGACGGGATCCAGACTGTATAGCGGTCGGAGCGGCGACCGGCAGTAGTGCTATGTGCGGCGCAGAGTGCTGACGTCTAGTCGTGGTTGCCGTGTGCGAAGGGTGAAGGTAGGAAGGCTAGTCTTGGCGGACAAAAAATGGAAGTTGCGATGTTCATTGGCGCACCTGCAGAGATTGTAGCCCCATTCCCCGAATACACTACCCAAAGCCACCCTTCGCCCCACCACTCGGACTACTGTCCTCACCATACGACAGGCAGCTGCCCATGTCGAGATCTTGTTCATCTCGCAGCTGTCCAGATCTCCTATCTCCGACAGCTGTCGACTTCGGCACCCAGCCGCTTCTCGCTTCTAATCGCTACCTGATTGAACCTTGAACACGCCAGCTTGGTGGAGGCTGAAGGGGACATGTGCCTCTTCTTTGCACGTGTGCACCGCTCCAACACGTAATGCACGTCGAAGAGGACAGGCAACTCGACTGGAGGCTGCGTTGTTTGGGGAGTGCCCTTTCCGAGATGCGGCTGGCTGGGCTGCTGACCCCCCTAACCATTGGCGTGGATATCGAACCAGGAACATCCAGGCGATGATCAATCTGGAGGCGTCGCGGGGTGTAACTTTGCAAACTCTCGCCGTCGCCAGGCACAATTGCTGGCCATCAAAACATGGGCGATTGGACCAGCTGGGCTGCAACCACACGCAGCGTCAGAGATGGCGCTCTCGAGGTTGCTGGCGATGGTTGGCAGCATGTCTCTAGCGCGGCTGGCTGCTCGAGGGTTGGCGTGTTTCATGCGACAGTTGTTCGCCATTGCAGCTTCCACACGGCTTCGATGGAAGCCGCTGGCTCCACTGTGTACGCCGCCGTTGAGGACGGGCGGAAAAGCCACTTGGGTCAAGCAATCAATCGAATTGGACGCAACACGACCCGCCCTGCGACCGATCCTCGAATGGGTTTTCTGCCCGCAGACAAAAGCGTGCAGAGGATCAAACATGCCGCCAGGGTGGGCAGAATTGATCGGCATTGGGCGGGCCGCGCAATCACAAGTGTCCAGGGATGTTCAGGAGTGGGTGGGCTTGGAGTGGATCCCATCGGGGAAGGTCTTCCAGTGCGTGGGACTCATGCGTGCATGCAGAAGATTCACACTGCAGCAGGCGGTCGCGGAAGGCATGCAGCGTGCGTCGCTTGCGATTTGCAAATGGAACCGGGCCCAAAACACCTGGGTACCAGGCACCTCGTTCGGAGCCCCCATGGACCAACGGTGCTGCCACGGTCCATGTGCTCCCTGTGCTCCATGACCGGACGAAGGTTCGCGCCGGCCGATTGATATGCGAGAGCTGCCGTTGCGCGACTCAGAACGGCGACGGAATTGGCTGCTGGCCGAGAGCCCTAGCAGCAGCAGACGTCGATTCTATACATGCACGCGTCGTGATGCAATCCAGACAGCAGCACGGTGACAGGCGGCAGGCCGCAGACGGCACACACACTCGCGTCGCCGGACACAGGCACACAGGCACACACACACAGATGGGCGCGCCCCGACTTCCCGCGGCCCTACTTCTGCAGCAGCGGCCGACCCCAGTCCCCTTTGCAGGTTCGCTCTGTTTGCGGCGGCGCTGTGCAGGATGGCCGTTGTGCACACATGGGGGGATAAAGTTCCTATCACGCACAGCACACGGGTTCCTGGCGGGGTCCACGCCCCTGAGCGCTCAGTGCGCGAGCTCTGCGCCGGGGGCGACACCCTGCTTGGGCGCGGATTGGCAGGGAAACCTCCTCATTTCGCTGTGCAACCGAGACTTATGAAGCCCACCCTAGCAGCGCCACTTTCGGATCCTCTCCATAGCTCTAACCCAAGCTTTGCCTTGTCCAGCACGGCGCCATCTCCCCAAAAGACGCCAGCCCGCCCGCGATAAATCCACTTTCCCTTGCAGCAGCAGCAGTAGCAACTCCTCACTGCCTCCCGCAGCAAGGCCATCCACGCGGTTCACGCGGTTCAAGTATATCAAGTGCCGTTCTTCGAGCGCCGTGTCCAGTGCGCCTGCCATTCTTTTCGCGAGTCTTTTGATGTACCTCCACTAGGCGGTACGCTTTGCTACAGGACTCCTCCTAGTCCTTTGGGTGTACAGGTTATACGCCGATCCACGTCTGGCCCATTCAATCTGGTACCATCCACTGCAGCTCCTCAACAATGGCACCCTCACTCAGTCTTCGCCCGCGCACCAGCGACCGCGACCGCCCACCCACCAGAGACAATGGCGACCACAGCCTGATCATCCCCAGCCGGACCTCGTCGCTCCACTCCAGAATCACCCAGCCTCTCCCTTCGACACTGAATGTCCGCCAGGGTGCTAAGAGCCCCAAGACCCTGACCCATGCATACATGGTATGCGGTGTAGGAAGAGAGCCGTCGCAATGGGTCAAGGCACCCGCTCCCAGCCAGGGCAAGATCGGGCACATGAAGGGTGCAGTCGGCACATTCTGGCTTCCTGAGATCCTCGGAAGCAGCCCGAGGCTCGAACAAGACAATGAGATCGCCCGGTCTCTTCATGCCGCGATGCGGGTAGGTTTTGCTTTTCTTCAACGGTCAAGAATCCTGACTGACATGGACAGGCATGTTTCCCCCACGACGTGGAAATTTGCACTGGACGAACTCAGCCGCACTGTGTGCACCACTCCTTTGTTCTGCAGCAGGACTCATCGCACACTCTTTACGGCATTGCTTTGCGTGTTTGGTCGCGCGCCGACGAAAAGAGGGCTGAGACCATCCGTGACCTGCGCAAGCGGATTGAACCCGACTTCTACGACAACCCGGATGAGACGTACTGGATCCCGTACTGCCTAAGCTTCCTGTCCCGGTACCCCTTGTACAACCTTCTTGGTGACTACCTTCGTGGTATGTGGATTCACTGGAACAAAGCCACTAACCTGTTCCATGCCGAGGAAGTGTCCCGTATACTGAGTTTCCCCGCTCCTCGTTTGAACGACTTGGTTCGCATCGACATGAAGGACTACGCCTTGTGCTACCAGTTCCCGTCTTCGCCTACCGGATTCCAAAATTTCGCCATGTGGCCGCTGTTCACGTGCCTGTCTATCCCCAACATTGTTGGTGTGATGGAGGCTGCAGTCTCACCTACGCGACGAATCATATTCACAAGTCACTACCCGGCTATGCTTACAATTGCGGCTGAAACGGTGCGATTCTGTGTCAGAGTGTACGAATGGAGCGGTCTGTATGTGCCTGTTGTTCACGCACGCCACATCAAAGATCTTGTTGAGGAGCCCGGACCATACATCCTCGGTGTCACTTCCGAGTGCCGTTCGTTGTTCACTGCCCCAACTGATGCTTTGGTGGTGGACCTGGACCGAAACTTCGTCCTGACGTCCAGCCCCCCGACTGCTCTCTCCGCCGGACAGAGGACCAAGATGATCACGCGTCTGACACAGGCTCTGAATGGCGAGGTGGCACCTACTGGTGTTCCACAGCATCTACGATCCGCATATGGAGGTGGCAAGCTTATCCCGGCTGGTCAAATCATTGTGATGCGGGGCGAGGTAGAGAGTATCCAGGATCCAGAATGGTGGAACCAGGATGCCGTCATGACCGTCATGGACCACGTGTGTGAGAAACTGGTACGTTTATCTTTCTAACCTATGCTTATACCCGCAACTAACGATGTTCCACAGGGACGTAACACTGGTATGAAGGCAATCTTCGGTGGCTCCGTCAAGAAGCCACTGATGACCAAGGTGTCCATGCGCCACCTTAACGAGATTGTGCGTGAGCGTAACCAATACTCTCGGGACGCACAAGAGGCTTGGCAGGACTTCATCAACCTCAAGGGCCGCATGGACACTGAGCTCTCCAAGGTCAACAAGAGGAATAACTTCCTCGTTGAAGAGCTTGAGAGCTGGAAGCAGCAGTTCCTCAAGTTCCAAACCTTTGCTGAGCAGCTTACCAAGGAAACACAAGACCTCAAGGTTAAGATCGAGAACCACAAGCGGGAGAACCGTCGTCTTACTGGTCTTATTGACCAACAGAAGGATGATGCTGCTCGTCTCACTGTTCGCCTTTCTGGAACTGAGAAGCAGCGTGACGATGCTCTCGAGGCTCTCGTTCTCCAGCAAGAGATTGCCGAGGAGCTTGAGCGTGAGCGTAAGAGGAACAAGAAAGAGCTCTCCTCTCTACAGAACACCAACCAAGCTATCTTGCGCCAGCGTGACGAGGCCCAGCGTGTCGTGTTGCACCTCCGCGCTCTCATTGATGGTCAGACCCATCACATGGAGCACATTGTCAAATCTTTGGGCGCTCCTGAGAACGGCGTAGCCAGCTTCATTGAAGAGGGCTTCGAAGACGTTCCTGAGGAGGTCGAAGAGGATTTGACGGAGCCTGAGCATGCGCCGCAGGAGAACTCGGAGATCGTTCGCGCAGAGCGCAACGTTGACTCGAGGGCAAGCACTGTTATGAGTAGTAAGCATCTCGACGGCGAAGACGTCTCGCCCGACATGGAGCAGCGCTTACTCGATTATCCAGTGCACCGTAACTCTAAGCGCTTCTCGAACTCTTCCATGATCGATGTTGCAGACCGCCACTTGCGCGACAAGACCGACGCCATCGCGTACATCATCCGAAACATCTCGGAGCAGTGCGCCGCTGCCGTCGAGGGCCTCCAGCTCGCTCAACAGGCCGACACAGAGGACGACAACCGCAGCGAGCACTCCCGCAGCGACCGGAGAACATCTGCAGTGCCTTCAACACAGGGAAGTGACTACGGCGATGATGAGAGCATGCTGCGCCCCGGCCGCGGTTCCAGCATCCCGCCCACACCGGAACTTTCCCACAGGTCCAGCACTTCCATGTCAATGGCCAGTGCATCGACCACACCTGATAGGCACAGCCTACAACACCGTCTGCACGACGACATCCCCGACGTGCCGACCCGCATCCTCGAGCAGGACGACGAGCAGCTCGACGCGGACATGCACGCCGACATGCCCATATCCAAGTATGCGGCACCCCTTGCGCGACAGAGCAATAGACGCCTCGCTTAAGGGTTTTTTCCTTTCTTAAATCCAGTTCCTTTGTCTACAATTCTTCTTATGTCACCATACTAGTCCTAGTCCTAACTTTTCTACGATGCCTCTGCCTACATTACTTCGGCGCCATCTGTTTGTGTGTTTGTATCCTGGAGTTTGGATCTCACTCGTAGTAGTATTCTTTAGCACTTATGTTCGCACTCTCCTTGACGACATGTTGCATATTTCTCATATCGTATAAGTTTTTTACTTGGATTGGATTGGGGAGTCGGAGGGAAGGATCAGACCGTGTTGTAACCTGTATAGAGGCACACGCGTCGAGGGAGAAGCGTCGGAGCGGAGCGGGTCTTCGGTGTGGCCGATGAACGTTTATCAGGGAGGAAGGACAATGGGGGAAAAGGGGGGCAACGTAGATGCTGAGTAGATGGAGGGGGCTTAGAGCGGTTCGGGCACGAATGTGTTGCGGCTGTTCAGGCAGGAGTCGGCTTGTATTCATGCCTGGTGCTTGCTAGTGGCTCTGAGTATAATACCATATTTCTTACTGTTCGTTCACATCGATATTCCTTCCTTCGTGTGTGTGTGCTTGTCTCGAAATCGACAAATATCCTGCTTGCGTCGCGAGATGCAAATGCCATTTTCAAATCATAATCAAAAAAGAATATGGTAAACCCAATATTGCATGCATCATCAACGGTGGAGATGCCCTTGAAATTACGCCGCCTATCTTATCTTATCCAATCAGTCCGATTCCCGTCCTCTTGCCTGCGCCGTCGCTAAGAGGTGCCATGCAAAACACACACACAACCCAGGGTATTGGAATCCCCCTGTCGTTCACCTTTCACTAACGCGCTCCGTATCCAAGCCACATCCCTACAAGTATATAGACAAGAAGAAGAAGAAGAAGAAGAAGAGAAAAAGAGAAAAAGTCCGCTCTATATCTGGGCGTCATCCGTTTCCGACGACCGCGGTGACAGCACCTCGTCTTCCCCAACACCGTCCATCTGCCCGTTGACCTCCCCGTTGATAGCGGCCATCGGAGAAGCAAGAGGTAATAACGGCTCGTCCTCACCCGCGTCGAGATCCCCGTTGAGCATGTCCTGCTCCGCATCGTTCGCTACTAGCGCACCGTCCGCCTCACCCGTTACATCCTCAATGCTACCCCTCCTCTCATGCGACCCTCGATAACCCCCTCGTCGAACCTAATCTCTTGATTCCCATCAGCTTCCTCCTCACCCTGCACACCATTATCAGCAGTAGCACCACCCGCCGTCTTCGGCGCCCCAATACCCAGTTCCCGCACCGCACGCCTCATACTTTCCAGCCTCGCGCGCTCCGTCACCACCATCTTCCTCGCGAAATCCTTCAGTGCTTTCCTGCCCATCTCCACGCGGTTCTCCTGCCAAGCGGCCAACTCCTGCGCGACGACCTGCTGCGTATATCTCAGCTCCTTACCGAGGCCAGCAAGCTCATCCGACGCGCGCTCCATCTTGTCCTGGGCGTCACGCTGCATGCGGGAGCGGGCATCGTCGAGGAGGCCGAGGGGCCAGCGGTCGGAGCGCCGCATGGAGAGGGAGTGGCGATCGACTGCCTTCTGCGTCGTAGACATGTTATTCACGAGGGTGGAGGGGCGGTTCAGCGCGGTGAGGATGGCGTTGATGGTGCTGGAGATGGCGTGGATGTTGTAGTAGAAGCCCGCCACTGGGCTTGCCTCTCCCTGGGCCAGCGTCTTTGTGTAACGGTCCATGGCTCTGAGGTGCGATTCTGGCAGGAAGTTCAGCGTGTGAACGGCGGTGTTGGCCAACTTTGCGGCATCCGCGAGGTCGCCTGCTGAGGCGCGGAGCTTGTTCGTGCGCCGGAGGACGGATTTGGAGGCGTGGTGGACGGAGCGGACGGATTCGCGGGCGTGTTGCACGAATAGTTCGACCTCGCGGACGTCGTAGATGGGGGTGTATTCTTCGCGGACTCGCTCGACGCGCAGCTCTGCTTTGCGAGCCGACCTCTCGGCGAGCATGGTTGGGTCGATGTCTGGGACCAGGAAGAATTCCCAGACCATCTCGTGTGTCGCAAAGGTGGGGTGCTTCAAGAGTATTCTTAGGAATGCATCCAATCGAAGTTGGATGTCTCGAAGTACGGAGCGAGACGGCCGTGACGGTATTAAGAAGGGCGAGGCAAGGTTGTTGATTACTGGAAGCCAGGATGCCGGGTGTTCCTGAGCCAGCCATTTGGCTAGACTTTCGAAATCTTGGAGGGAGCGACGGCATGTAGTAACGGTGATGGTCGAGTTTGGGTTGGGTGCCCCAGATTTGATGACAAGACGGATGCTTCCGTCTTCGACGAAGAAAGACCGAACGACGGTGGTTGTACGACCATCAGGGCCTGGCTCATTTGAGAGTAGTACCATATCGTCTATCCGGTTCCGTACTTCGTCATCCTTAGCAAGCTCAACAGCTGTAAGCCCTCTGACATCTTTGGCAGACAGGTCGACCCTAGGATCCTGGAACAGCACACGGACTAGTTCAGTACGACCGTATTTGCTGGCTACCATGAGGGGCGTGAAGTGCTTGTCGTTTGTGGCGTTCACGTCCGAATCGCACCTGTAAAGCAATTTGCCCGCAATTTGTGGATCTGCAATGATATGTAGCAGACTGTTGCCTTTGTTATCGATGTGCTCGTCCAAGTGTAACGGCTGACCATCATGTTGGGCTCGCGTAGCAGCATACAGTGCCATGTCAATCATGTCATGGTATTGATCGTGGTCATATGATCGACAGAGAGCGAATACGGGAGTCTGCCCATTCTTATCCTTCAGTCTCCAGGGTACAAGGTGACCAACACGATCAATCAGTCGAGGCTGGTTGAAAAGATAGTGTGCCACGCAACGGCCTTTGGAGTCTTGCTTGGCAAAGTAATATCGCAACACATCCTCTGCATGTCTGCTTTGGAAAATCGAGTTGAGCAGGACGTCTGTCGTCTTTGCATTGCTGAACTGTACGGCCGCGCTGAGCAAAGTAGTCCCATCATTATTGCAGTCTTCTAAAACAAACTCTGGCGAGTAGAATTCAGAAAGACTAAGCAGGTACTGCAACGATTTGTCCTGCTCGTTCTCTACCGCCATCATTAAGACCGAGTCACCATCTGTTCCCTGTGTCTTTGACAGCTTTTCAATCGACGTATCGCCTTCCAAGCCCGTGCCGCGAGATCCCAATGTGGTACGCGATTGAAAAGAGATGGCCGAGGAGCTGGACATGCTTCGTGTATCCATCGAGACCCTCTTCTTCGGTTTCGGTCGCTCTGGTAGATCTGGACGGTCTGACGGCGGAGGTGTTGGTGCTCGTTGGAAAGGGAATATGTGGGCCAAGGGGCCATCTTCGCTTTGGTGTCGCAGGCGAGACAGTCTACCAGGCTTGTACGTTGCGCCGGAATCGCCGTTGGTAGTAGCTTCGGTGGTTGCCAGAAGCTCAGAAGAGCTTGGTGCGAACCTGACAGGTCGAGCATTTTCGCGAACATCCTCTTCATCGTCCGAATCAGCCCAGGCATCTTCATGAAAAGATCTTTCAGGTTCGAGTACGCCTTGTAGTGTGGCGAGGTCGCCCGTTTTGGTAGCTTGCCACAAAGCTCGGTTGCGCCGACTGGCTTTGCGCAATCCTCCTGAATCTCTGGCCAGATAGGAGAGTACAGCTTCAAACGTGCTCAATGCGTAACCCATCTCACCGCTTTCGACGTCGTCAATGAAGATGAAGTGTCGCATGTAAGACAAACGGGTCTGCAGATTTTTGATCGGAGAGCGTATGACAACGATGAGCAACAAAGACACCAAGGTATCCGCATTGATGGTGAGCAAAGGGTCGTGTTTCTCCGAGTATCGTTCGCCATTCAGGGAAAACTTCCTCTGGGGATGACTGGGCTCTGAGGGGGTTTCAGGCATGGTGATGCTCTTTTGTACAGCCAGTAGAATTTCCACCATCTCCTGGGGGCTTCCTGCCACGCCCATTTTCTTGAAGATGTCGACTGCTTTGGACAAGCGGACCGAGAGCTCCTGCTTGCCCTTTCGGCCATGCCCGATATCAATGCCCACTTGTGAAATGTCGATGTCTGTCATTTGCCGCGTGCGCATTTCAAGCTCGACATCGTCCGCCTTCCGAATGTGCTGTAGACGGGGAAACATGAAGACGTGCAACTGCTCGGTGATGTATTTTTCAATCATGCGCTCGACAATGGGACCTGTCAGATCGGTTGTCGCGCCCAGCAAGGAAAGCTGTTGTTTGTCCACTCCTTGGAATAAATCAATCGCCGCAATGACAGCAGTCTCCAGCGATCTGCGCATGAGGTCTTCGTCGTCGTCGATCTCCAGGGTGGATATGAATCCGTTGGGTCCAGACATACTGCTGTGCAAGGACATGGGCACGCTCTCTGCTGAGGATACGGACCCTCGCCTCCGTGAGCTTAACGACGATGGGCGCGATCGATTTGAGGGTGTAGGCGGCAAGGGCTTCTCCAACTCTTTCCTGAATTCGGTGAACAGCCTGTCCAGACCGGGCTGCATCTGGCGCGCAATCATGGGGAAGTGGTTCAGCAGATCGGCAAACGACTTGACGTCCTTCTTGCGCGGCATGGATGATGACGGGCCACTGTTCGACGGGCCTGCAGCGGGTTGCTTTGCAACGGGCACACTGGTGCGGTCGGGTATCGAGGCAGGTATGATGAGGGTGGCCTCGTAGGTGCCGATCAGCGGGCGCGATATGAAATACACCAGCCATGGCTGCTGCTCGAAGGTGTCCGGGTAGAAGATGATGTCGTTCAGCAGCTGGGCCTGGTTCAGCGTCTTGAAGCCCTTGTTGCTGTAGACAAAGGCGTCCTTGATTATCACCGTGCGGCCGTTCGCCGTCGAGTATTGCTTCGCCTTGCCGCGGCTCTCTCTGAAGTTGGAGCCGTCCTTGACGTGGTTGTTGGGGCCCACGCCGCCCGGCACGCGCAGGACATGGCTGGCGAGGAACTCTTCGGAGCCGCTGAGGTCGGCGTACGAGGCGTTGGTGTCGCGGTCGCGCGAGGTCAGGAGGACTTCGGTGGTGGGGACGAGCAGAACCTGTCTGGCATTCAACGGGACGTCCTGCGGCAGGGCTGGCAGGGCTGGCAGGGCTGGGGGCTTACGTGGTGCTGGACTGGCGAGCACTGGCTGGGGAGAGTGCTACGGAAGAAGGCCCGCAGGAAGGGGTTTAGGACTGGAGGCATTCAATCGATGGGTGCCGTAGTCGCGGGGATTCATCGAACGTGGACCATGGGTCCTCGCAGCTTCGACCGGACAAACCGGTGGTGGAGAGCTTCCGAGCGGTCGCAAGCAGATGCCTGCCAGCGGCGTATGGTGGTGGTGCGGAAGAGTGGGGCGTGCGATCAGGTGATGACGATTTCTGCAAATGCTCAGGGCAGCGCCAGAGGTATCGTGGACGGGGTTTCGAAGCGACAGCAGCAGGAGAAAATGCGGAGACGCAGGCGGGAGGCGTGCGTTGCTGTTGTCCGACTGCGAGATGGCGTCCCTTGAGCTGGTGCTTGTGAACGCGCGCTAGGCTGCGTTTGTGAGCCCCCAAGGCGCGTCATCGCTCACCACCGCCCCGGCCGTCAGACCTCTGACCGGATTCCATCAGATTGGCATTGCGGATCGACGTGCGATTGTGTCTGCGCTCGCTATTCCCACAAAAGTGTAGACCGTCGGCCCGAACGTAGCCTGGTGCACTTTACATTGTCTCGAAACAGCTAACTAAGTAGGTACCACATGCATGCCTGACAGGCACCCATCCATGTTCCGCAGTAGGGGCATTGGGATCTAATAGTAGGGGCATTTTGGTTCAACAGCAGGGCACTGCTACAACCCCTTGACAGGACGCAGCCGGACCATCAGCGGCGGCTTTTCCCACACTGCATAGGACCTCTGATCCACCCACCCATCGGCCTCCGGCAGCAGCTCCAAGTCGAAATCGAACAAAAGCCGTGCCATAATCAACTGCATCTCTACCAGCGCCAATCTGTGCACCAATTAGCATCTCCTTCTACCATCCGTGCACATTCATGCCTACTTTTTCCCAATGCAATTCCGTGGGCCATACGAGAATGGTTGCAAAGCATCCTTGCGGTCCGACTTCCATTCGTCGTCACCAAGGAACCGCTCCGGGATGAACTCCTCGCTCCGGCGGAAATTCGACCTCGATCGGGACGCGGCATAGAAACTCACACCGACCCTCGTACCTTCTGGCACGTATCGACCTTCGAGAGTGATGCCTTGAGGTGGGACCACCCGTGGCAGACTTGTCGAAACAGGGTGGTACAGACGGAGAGTTTCGTCGATGACCGCAGGGAGGTATTCCAGCTCTTTCAGACGGCTCATGTTGATTTCCTCCTTTGTCGCGAATACGGTCCGAATCTCTCTGACCAGTTTTGCATACACACGTGCGTCTTTGCCGAGAAAGTACATCAAACCGGATAGGACTGTCGATGTGGTTTCACTTCCGGCTGCAATCAATAGGGGTACGTTGGCTTCAAGATATTCCGGATCTATGAGTGCCTTCTCTTCCGCAGCGATCCAGTGGCTTACAAAGTCAGTGTATTCAATTTGGTGCTGTCGCTGTCTTCTTCGTGCAAGCTTTTCACTGGAGGCTCTAAGATGCATCAGCCCTTTCTCAAGGGCTCGTTTCGGAAGCAGACGCAGCAGTCCTGACACGACGCGTGGATCGATTCGGCTCAGGGCCCGGATCCATGTGACTATTTTTACTGTATCGAAAAAGAAGCTGACCCAAAAATGGTACTCCGTGCTGGTGAGGCAATCGAACGACTCGGCGAAGAGCAGATGGCCGATGATATCAAAGGTGGTGAACTTTCCACCACTCAGTCGGGAGCTTGACAACACAATTCTACGGATCACTACTCACGTTGAACCATTTGACCATGTTTACAGGCTCGAAACAAGCGTCGTGCAACTTCTCCATCAAGAGATCGACGTAATGAACGATCACAGGCTCCTGCTCACTGAGCGCCTTGTCGGTAAATGACTGCGAAAGTATCTTCCTCATCTTCCCGTGCTCTTCGCGCGATGCGAATAAAAGACTATCTCGCCGGGAACCTTGCACCGCTTTCATGTTCCATGCTGTGTCTTTACCGTTCTCTGGCGCGTTGTGTTTGTAACCACAAATGGGTTTCCATACATTGCCATTAGTGTAGAGGATCTCATCTGGCGCAACACGAACGACCGGTCCGTATTTCTCGTGCAATTCTAGTATGGCCTTGTGTTCATCGGCGCGATAGACGTGGTAGATGTGCCATAATATGGTTGCTTTTGCCCAGAAAGGACCGGGGTATGAGCGCAGAGGGTGGAAATAGACATTGTAGACGATCCGGTACGTAGAAAGTGCGATAATCTAATCATACGACGTGTTATCAAGGTGGTATCATAGTTACGCGGGAATGACTGACCACGATACAACCGAAGAGTGCACAATATAACGGTGAGAAGAAGGCTGGTGACAACATCATCCCTCGAATGATATGGGAAGCCAGGAAAAGCGTACCAACTCAGGTTTATATTCACGCTTGCTATCGATAAAACTAATCTTATATGTAGGGAATCAGCGCTGCTTCTCAGGCCATATCCCATGGAACCTGAATCTCGAAGCATACGAAAACGTCAACTGACATAAAGCACACTTTAAATAGATCATTGGTAGCATAATCCGACCTCGTAATAAGCGCCTATCGTTACCGTGTATCAGAGTTATTAGCATCAGCACAAAGCATTGAACAGTACCGGAA
Source organism: Pseudopithomyces maydicus (assembly GCA_026873275.1). Taxonomy (NCBI): domain Eukaryota; kingdom Fungi; phylum Ascomycota; class Dothideomycetes; order Pleosporales; family Didymosphaeriaceae; genus Pseudopithomyces; species Pseudopithomyces maydicus. The sequence continues at coordinate 1,339,029 of JANTUC010000010.1, read as the reverse complement.
GCTCCACTGGAGCACGCGCACAAGAACATCTGAACTGCAGCCAAGAGCGTTAGTGCAAACCGCACAACCTACTTCTATGTCATTGGTTACACGTAGCGCCGTTGTCTTTGACTTGTGCCAATCGTACTCCATCCGATGAATGAGTAATCCGGCTCAGGTCCATACACCAACAATCTCGTATTCACGGGAGTGGGGTAATGCAGACGACCGCAGTACATACAGTACCTACAGTACAATACCAGCAGACACATCCGTAGATATTCGACCGACCGACCATCTGTACAATTCCATAATCATTCCTTGCTCTAAACAACTAATGCTAACTCGCGGTGTTGTCCCTCGCTAGAGTCATGTGGGGCCTTGCTTTTCCACCTGCATCTCTTAGTCGACACTACCTGCACGGAATTCCGGGTGCTCCTCTCACCCCACGCACACATGCTCATATTGAGCCATGTTTTCTAGCTCTGCTTTAAACCTGCAATCTTGACTGTTTGATCTTCCATCGACATCTAGCTCGTAAGATGTGGAGACAGTTGAGAGAATGGGTGTGTTTCCTTGTCTATAGACGACGAGACGCCAAAAACATACAACGACGGCACACTGAAGTTCTCTTGTTTCTCTCATGATGGGTGGTTACCTGATTGAAATTCTCAAAGTCACTGCATGGGAGGGTAGGCCGATCACTCAACCCCATTAGCCTGAAACCCAGAACATTACAATTCCCTCTTCTCTAACCACTGATACCTCGCTTTGCGAATTCTTGCAATCATCAACTCACCAGTGAATATCCAAAAGTCTCCCAAACAAGCACTCAAAGTTCCAAGTTTAAAAGGGGAGACCTCAAACATTCATACATATAAGTACACCAATCATACACATACATCACACGCACCCACACCTTAACACACACCCACGTCCACCTTCATAACCCCGCTCAAACCCCATACTCATACTCCCAAATCTTCTTCTGATAATACCATGTCGCCAGCGCCCCCGTCGCCCCCAGCGCCCACGGCACCGGCGCCCTTCCGCTCGTCGCAACGATCCGCGACACCGCGAGTCCAGACAACACCGCGCTGTTGGCACGGGCAAGCTCGAGGCCGTTGTCCTTGTTTTCTTTCACGAGGTAACCTGCATGGGTGACTTCGTTAGCACGTGCCCATGGATGGAAGAGGAACCGAGTTCCAGGTGGGAAGTAGAGAAAAAGAGAAATTGCATACCAGCGTATCCATACGATGCTCCAAGCGCGATGCTCGAAAACAGCGAGGCCTTTGAGCCAGTTTTCCTGAATCCCGCTATTCCGCCGGCCGTGACTGGGCGGGAGGGTTAGTGGAGGCTAGATCTATGCAGCAGGTGAGCTTTGTCCGATACTTACCCAGGGCGGCGAGTGTAAAGGATGGGTGCTCTGCCATGTCTGTATGTTTGATTGATTGATGGATGGTGGTGATTGGTGATTCGGCTGGATGGAGTGGGGATGCGATGTTGGAGAAAGAGTGTGGAAATCGACTTAGTAAGCAGGGTGAGCACAGGCCTTGCGGATACCTGGGCATGTGTGTGTACTTAGAGTTGGGGTTGGGGTTGTTTCAGTTATTGGAGAGTTTGTTTGAATAAGCTTCAGGTGTTTAGTCTGTTTTAAATAGAATGATTTCGGAGCATTGGGAAGGTCGGAAATCCTACTATTTCGACAGGTAAGAATGCTCGGCGTAGCTCGGAACATCGGGTAGACACTTTAAGGGATTTTTTTCTTCGCTACAAGTACAAGCTGCCGAATCTAGCAGACAGTATAATATCAAATGATTTATTAGAACAAGGGCTCGTGGCTGAGGTGAGATTCGTCCTAAAGAGGTGGAAGCTCACATTCTTCCGAATTTTGAACAGGCCAGTCCCATCTACATACGCATCGTAAACAAAATAACTTCTGATTTTTTGTTTATTTTCTTCAGAAATGTATCACTGGTTTATAGATTTCAATTATTACTCAAAGGTGAAACCTTAAAAAGTCCAATTTACTTTGGTTCTGCCCAATTCCTTAATAACTCGTGTTACGAGTTATTATATACTGCAGATGTGCAGGAACCATGTGACCAGTATATAACAGGAATCTATGTTCGAATCGGTAATCAATTCAGGCCTGTCTCCTATTCCGAAAGATGCCAATTTTGGAGTAGGTGGCTCAGCTACCCGATGATCAAGCACATATTTGGTAAGAGTATCTACTATGCCCTTAACTACGCTTCAAGAAATCTTCAGGATAATATCCAGAGACGCGAACAGCAGGTATGGATTAGTATTACGATAAATTACCCGTAAGCTCTCGATATAATAATCCGTGTTACCGGCGCACCACAATAATGCAGTAATAAGCAACCACAAAATATACAGTACATAATGGCACACTGGAACTAGACACAAGCCTAAATTCAATTCAATTACTCGGTCGTTATATAAATTATCAATAGGGAGAGATTTGTTGGTCTAAAATTCGGGTAGATAGAAATTAGCAGATTTTCAATAAAAATATATAAGCAGTCGTGGACATGGAAATGTATTCACTTTGCTACCCAATGAAGTATTTCAAATACTAATTTGTTTCGTTTTCAGAACAGCGCACGATGAAATCGTATAGTACAGTGTTGTATTGATTTACACTATTCAACGAAGTAGAAGTTACTACCCGTAAGTAGTGGCGAGACAGACTGCGATGCGTTGCTGAACGTGAACACATCAGTCATGGCCGCCAACCATCCCTACCTGCCCCAGGATATCTAAGGAGCTACATAGTATGCCTAAACACATCCCTTAAACATTCGGTTTTCTTACTTTGATTTCTCAATCCATGTAAGGTTGGTTCGCACAAGTACCCATCAATGCAAAGTGCTACGGCAGCCTGAAAAATCCATTTTGTTTCCTCCGATCTCAATATCACCTGGGTATGAGAGCATTCAGAGCCACGCAGCATATATCTCAATCTCGGATCATATGAAATTTCATGATAAGAACTTTTGCACGAGCCCCCGCAATTGCTGACTCTGCTCACTTTCCATTTAAGACACATGCCAAATAACACAGATCACGGACCGACGCAAATCCTACTGGAACAAATCAACACATCTTCATTGAAAAACTGGAGAAAGACATTAATGTCATTCCCAACGAGCACTGAGGCGAACTAGACTACAATATTTCTCCCCCAAATTAAATAAATCAGAAACTGCTCACGAATCCAGACCCAAAACCCCGCCACAATGTCAGCATCCTCTCGACCTTTGAATTCACGCATAGGATTTTTATCTCGTTAGAACACCATGCAAATTTAGCCGGTGCATGGCGTGGAGATGGTTCGCTGACGACCTGTTCGCTCCCGGACTGGACCAATAGGCTTGTCGCAATCATAGCCACTCAGCGGACTGGCGACATTCTCAAGGTCGCGGCACATGGTTGTACATAATTTACCTGCAGGGTCGGTCAAGGGTGTTTAGACGGATCAGGGTGTGATTGGTCGCGTAATTGCTGTAGGGCGAAACTGCATGCGCCCACCCAATATTCCATGCTCGAAAGTTATCCAGAACAACTTTTAAGACCATGATTTCGATAGTAATTACATGGATAGATAGCTAGGGTAGATACAACAAATACCGCTGAAGGGGACGGATCTGCGGAGAGGGTGTCAGTGAGCTGACTTTCCTTCTCCCCTTCTTTAGCTATGGCTCGTACTTCTCTCTTTGTTGCACTTCTTGCTGCTTTCAGTGGTGCGGCTACCGCAAAGTGGCTGGGGGAGATCAAGAATGTAGAAGGTATCACTTACCAGTGTAAATGCTACTCGGACAACTCATGTTGGCCTACGACCGCGGATTGGAACGGATTGAACAAGACTGTAGATGGGGCGCTGCAAGTCGCAATTCCTCCAGGTGCAGCTTGCCATCGCAAATTTGAGAATTCTACCATCGGCACATTTAATGAGGCAGCGTGTGCAGAAGTGATGGATAATTGGGTCAACGAGCAATGGCTGTAAGTACGCAATATCTAAATGCAAGCATCGAAATTGAGATAATCAGAACCGATCACCCTATTGCGAACCTGTGGCCGGTGTATACAAACAATACCTGCCTACCATCAAATGACCCCAATTCCCCGTGCACACGAGGGTTCTATGGTATGTATGTGATTTTGGCGAAGAAAAAGGAGCAGATCAAAGCCGGTATCGATTTTGCGCGCGAGCGAAATTTGCGTCTTATCATTAGAAACACCGGGCATGACTTCATGGGTCGCTCTACAGGATTCGGTTCGTTGATCATCAACACCCATAGCTTTCGAGACGTCACATTTCTTAAAAAATACACCGGTCCAGGTGATTGGACGGGAGGCGCTGCCGTTGTTGGAGCTGGTGTTCAAGGCCGCGAGCTATTCCGGCAGGCCTTTGCTCAGAAGCCTCCAGTTGTGATTGTAGGCGGAGAATGCCCCGTGAGTAATCTCCATCAATTCTGCAAGATTAATATTCTGATCAAATTCAGACTGTTGGTTGGGCAGGTGGATATATCCAAGGTGGAGGTCATGGACCCTTGACTTCGATATACGGTATGGGCGCCGACAATGTATTATCATTTGATGCCATTACTGTTGATGGCGAGTACGTCACGGCCAACGAGAAGCAAAATCCGGACCTCTTCTGGGCGCTGAAAGGTGGCGGTCCATCCACATTTGCAGTCGTAGTCTCGATTACCGTCAAGACATTTCCCGAAATACCTACAGCTGGTACCATCATCAACATTAATACAACGCATACCAACAACACGGCAATATTCAACAAAGGCTTCCATATCTTTCATAATTTGGCAAACCACTATGTCGACAACGGAATGTTTATATACTTCGAGGTTGGTCCTGGGCCTGGGAGGCTGCATGTCGCCCCGATCGTTGGCCCTCGGATGGATGAAAAGAAGCTCAACGAAGTACTGAAGCCTCTTTTTGATCAGCTTGACGCAGCGAAGATCCCGCACTCCCGGCACACCAAGGCTTTCCCGACATTCTTCGAATTTTACATTGATATGTTTGAAGACGAACAGCCTAATCAGAATTCAGTTGTCGGCGGACGCTTGTTCACTCAACAAGACCTTGACGATGGCGCTGAGAAGGTTGCTGACGCTATCATCTTCGCAAGTTCCAACCCTACACCGGAGACCCTGGGCTTTTCAGTAGGTCATATTGTGAATCCTGGCCATGGCGTGCCATATGCGGATAATGCAATTCATCCTAAGTGGCGCAATGCCAGCAGCTTCGTTATCACTAACGTGATTATGACTGGTTTGGAGTCGTGGGAGGAAAAGAAGAAGCTCGAGAACGTTCAGACCAACATTGTGGGTAAAGCCATGAGAGAAGCCAGCCCCAATGGTGCAACGTACGTAAATGAGGGTGATCTAAACGAGCCTAATTGGCAGGAGTCGTATTGGGGAAGCAAGTATCCTAAGCTCCTTGAGCTTCGGAAGAAGTGGGACCCCAAAGGTATCTTATACACCAGAACCACACCCGGCACAGAGAATTGGGAAATCCTTGGATATGGCACTAAGCTATGTAAGAAGGTTTCGTAGGCTCTGAAAATGTATTGCTGGAGCAATTGAGCAGTGGTGTTGGGGTGGGTCTTTGGAACGGTAGTTCGCTTATGTAACTAGCCTCGGCGCATCGTAGCTCCGCCCCGCCTCCTCTTAAAAAAAGCTTCATCGTCGAACTTCTACCTTCCACACCTCCCAGGTGCTCGCACCGAGGCTTCAACGCGCCTATATGCGCTTCATCAATCGCCGAATATTTATGAGATGCTAATAAGCTCTCACTGCTCAGTCTTCGCGCACAGTAAGTTGCCCTTCTCTGCCACCGGACCCCGCTGCAAAGGATTACACTTCATAACAATCCAACTCCTATAGCTCCGTGACGGACATAAATACTCTAGAATTACAATGATGCATACTTTGGCACCGTTTTCGCGTTGATCGCATTGTAAAAACATCGCTAACGGTCACTCCAGTGTCGAGATGTTCCAGTCCGCATGCGCGCGTCGCACCCATTGAATAGCTTTAAAAGGTACGGCTACCCCACTGCCTCGCACCCATCCTTTAGCATAGTGATGATACTGTGACACCGGAAAGGCATTCCTCGACCTGAATATACGATGTCGATCTTGTCATTTTAAGTTTCAGCCTTGTCTGATTGTGCTCTCAACACAAACTTCTCAATCGCGCGCACATGTTGGAACCTATAGCTAACAGCGCGTTCTACAGGTACATATTCCACATTCTCTCGACATGCACTCTTTCCATGATGAAACATCTCCGATGCAACGGGCGGACAGACTGCACTCTCCGACCGGCGCTCGTTTACAACAGGACGTACAAACCTGTGGGTGTTCGGAAAGAGGGTTGCTTGTTGATAACGCATCTTCTGATCGCCATCATACTGCACACATGGGTCGATTTACCTGGTTGACATCAGGCTAACCCAAGTTGCAGGTATGCTGAAATTTTTTTCCTCTGTCCGGTGCTCCATCTCGAATGATGATACCTTGATATTCACACTGTGTGAACGGTTTCTGCCGTATTGATCTTACCAAAAAAATCTGATTTAATGAGGTATGTCACGCCGATGAGCTCAGGTCGAAGATGTACATCAGCTAACGCGAAGCAGCCTGATCTCAGATGGAGACTTTCCTTTGCCATCCAACCAGGATGCATGAGCAGCTTTGAGAGTTCACTGCTAACCACTGCTGCTTGCAGATACCCGTAGACATTTGCTTCGTGGTACATTATACCGTGGCCTAGATGGTAAGCATCCCTCTCACAATTTCCCTCCCCCTTCACCTGATGAGTAAAATTATTCGCTGTGTTCTTACCGAGTTCACCGTTGAAGAAAAAATATTTCACCTTGGAGAACTGATACCCTACCAAATCCTTTCGGTTTTTGATATCTCCCGTCCAGCAACCGTGCTAACGGCTTTCAGGTCTTTCAGTGCCGTAGTAGACCATTGTGCTGCCATGTCATGGTCGCTGGCCTAGTTCATTCCATAGTTTCAATTGATACCCATGTTTCAACTTCATTTTTTTTGCCGGTGTCCAACGTGTCCATGTCGGTGTATGTATGTATGCATCACAGCGTGTCACCGCTACATCCGTTCCATCCACATGCCCGTCTCCGTGACCGCAACACCGCACCTCGCCGGCTCTGCCCTCCCATCTCTCACCCTCCTCCGTCCCCTCCCGCACCGCTTCTTCCCCGACCCACTCGTACCATCGTGAAAACGCGTTCGTCGGCGTTCGGTGGGGTCCCGTTTCGGCATGGCCTCCATCCGCTCGCCTCGCGCTTTCCCACTTGCCCACTTGCAAAAGGCGGTCAGTGTGCGTGCCACGTCTGATCCACGGGTGTCAAGCACGCACGCACGATGTGTGCAGTAGGTAGGCAGGCAGGCAGGTAGGTAGGTATGGCGGGCATATCCGTAACGTATTGTATTGTAAAGAAAAAATTCACTCGTGTGGGAAAAGTGTCAACCTACCCGGATTCAGGGCTTGAAAAGTGGAGGGGACAGGACTAGCGAGGCGTAGTGAGTGTATCCGGTGTCTCGGCTGCGTGCGTGCGTGCAGCGTGGTACTGCGTGGTGTGTTATGCATGTGGGGGAAGAGTCTGGAGACGAGGCGACGTGGGTCGTTGCGGTGGAGATGGAGAGTGCATGTTGTTTGTTGTGGTTTTGGGGATGTCGGTGAGAGGGCGAGAGGGTGAGGGGCTTGTGGGGGGTGGGGAGTGGGTTGTTTATTGCACATGGTGTTTGCTTGTTAGATGCTATGGGCAGGTGGGTCGAAGGGTCTGCCAAAGTGGTGAGGACGCGCAACGGATGTGATGTGGCATGCGTTCAGACCGGGCATGGGCTGGGATCTTCAGAGTGGGATATTGAATGCTCGTGCTGGTTTACGGTGGCCGCCACGTGCTGGTTGTCGGTTATCACAGATGTGAGGCAGGTTGTTTGATGGGGGAACGGCGATATCTCGGATCCTATCTAATCTAGTGATGTGCTTCTGCTATCGATTTGACGGCGGGGTATATCAATATTGCGGCTGACATGAGAAGTGCTGGGCAGCAAGAATCTGTCTCCGGTATTCCATGAAGGGAGTGGATACGTCCGCTAAATTTGTCAATTAGACGGAACCCCGATGTTGACCCTGATGGCTCTCAAAATAACAATCAATGTCTTCCCTGTTCGGTGGTTGGGTTGGGCACGTAAGCGGCAGCTCCGGACCCTTTTCCTCGGGGACCCACGTGCTTCTTCGACGCCTCACATTGACCCGATCATTCAACACAGGAGACCAACCGCATTCAGTCTGTTCTATTCAGAACTCCGGCCTCCCTTGGCCTCATCCTTGTACCACCGTAATCTCCAGAGCTGAGCACACAGCTTACGTCCGCCACCTCTGACCCCAGACTCGATTGCGCCTTACGTATCAGTAGGGTACTTTATTATAGGAATTCCATATTCTTCGCCCTGCGAACCTGATGGGATGGTGTTCTCCCTGAACGGCCTCGCACGTAAGCCGGCCCAAGCACGGTCGCTGATTTGATTGTTCGGGACGGTCCTTCGCGAAAGGACCGGGTTGATAGTCCTGCCGTGCTTGGGGGCTGACGGTGGATCAGGTGTGGGTGTGTGAGCTACGTCTGTGTGAAGGGGTTGGAGTGGGATGCGAAGAGGAAGGTACAAGAAAGTCTCGACCATCGGAAACCGTAGATAAACGGTTGCTTGAGACACATCCGAATCACACTCCTTGAAAGTTAGCTTCGAAGGATGGTATTCCTGGACGATGATACCCAGCACGAGGGTTGGTGGGAAGATGTAACATGACTGGGACAGTAGCGTGGTGTCTCACGAGCAACTCTATCGTAGATGCAGTTGCGACTGCAAAGGTGAAGTCAGCGCTGCAGCATCTACAGCAGGAGAACTGCGTGGAGTGAGACGGTAATCACATTCCAGCCTTGACCGCCGGGTGCCACCGACGGTTGAACAAGACCATTGGTATGCTGACAAGCGTCGAAAGAAGTTGACATCCCACGCTCGGCATTTCAAGTCCATGATGCAGACATTCGAATGGTAGGGTGTCACTAGAACCCGCACTATTGCTTTTCGTGCGCGTTGTCATTCTTGCTTGTTCTGATAGCGGCATGTGCTGACTGATGGAAAAGGAAAGCGCCGAGATGCTGGATTTCACACATCAACAGCACACCTAGGTGCGGTCGCACAGTGACACTTCACCATCGATTCTTTAACGTCCAACTGTGAACAAGAGTGAACGTATGGCCAGAAATCTGGGAACAGGATCGGAGGATGCCACCCAACAAGCGGGGTAAGGAGCTGTGAAGGAGCGCCAACAAACGTGGGCTTGCACAAAGACCCAAGCTCTGCGCTTTCCAAGGCAGGGCCAACTGACCTCCCCTAGCGTGACGGCGGGTGAATGCTAAGACGGCCCGGTTGACTGGCGGCGTCACGGACCTCGATCGGGAACGGAGCATGTGAGGTAATGAACGGAACTGGGCTACGTGCTCAAAGCAGAAGGGCCTATTGCATTTTGACAGGTGCCTGATTGGGTTGGGGGGAACTGGCTGTGTCTGCGAGGCTGACGTGTGCACCGCGTTGTTTTGATGGCTGCGCAAAACCAATGTCAATCGCACAAGGTGGGCACACGCAATTGGCTCATGGCGTGAAGGCAACATCGGTTGCTAGGGAGTTGGGTTTGAACTTCTTTAGTGCTGTCAAAATTCATTGGGCGGCGATTATTGTCATTACCGGGTGGATCTACTGCCTGAATGTGAATAGTGTGGACAGCCCGGCCGTAACATGGCGAATCCGTCGAGCCATGGCCTTGACAAACGTCCGTGGGCCGAGATGGGAAGCAATTTGATAGACCAAACAGTGGAAAGAACAAGACAAGGGCGAGGTGCAATGAATATCGAGACGATGCGATGACGCATAAAGAGTGTTTTGAAACCGGGCGAGCTGGAGCCCTTGCAATCCTGAAGGGCAGGCAATATCGCGTCGAAAGTGCACGGGACAGGGCAGACGGGAGAATGTTTCTAGAAGCAGCAGGGAGAAGACGCAAGCTCCGAGGGCAATTACAACAGGGCTCGCACATCGCACCGTATTGAACCGTAGGCCAGTGTGAATGCGATTCTGGCAGGCGCACAGAGGCCCAAACCGCGTCTCCGTGCCCACGCAATGGAAGGAAGCCGGACAGTGTGGTCGTATGGTGATTGCGGCAGGAGGGGTTGCAAGACACGCTAGCGAGCGAGTCGTGCTGGTGGTGCTCGTAAGGGCTCGCGGAGGGGTAGCTTTGCCGGGCCTCGACCGCGGACGCGACAGGCTCGGGCTGGGCTCAGGCTGAGGGTTGATGATGATGGCGGCGATGATGACGATGACGCGCGACGGCCATGGACACACAGGGCGAAGGAGCTGGCAGGAGAGTAGGTCTCGTCATGCTCTCCCAATGTGCCCCAGACGATCGTCGGCGAGATGACCGCATCGCCGCGGGTTCGGCAGAGCGGCTTGCAGATTCATGAGCGCCGTCACCAAGCACGACCGTCTGGGTTCCCGTAGATTCCGACGGTGCGCTAGAGGGACGCCTCGAGCGTAGAACCACGACGACGGAACCTTATGGACGGCGTGGGCCAATGGCCAGGAACGAGGACGGCGCCGCTCCAATAAGGCTGCAGCTGGCTCAGGGACAGGGCCCAAAACAAGATTGGGGGCCATCCCGGCTGGGCAGAGGCGGCGGTGCTCAGAGGGACAAAAAGGGGCTGATCGGCCGACACGGGCAGCAGGCAGGACGTCGCAGAAACGTGGTCGAGCAGGCGGGCCATGTCATTTCGATGCCGCCCGCGTCGCAGCCAGGCACGCGATCCAGGGCGCGTCGCGTCGCCGTCACGGTGCGCAGGCTCTGCTCGGGGCGTGCCTGCGGCTACTGCTGCGCTGCTGCTGGCGGTGCTGGCGCTGCGACGCTGCGACTGTTGCCGCCGCGGGTGCGTGGTGCGTGGTGCGCGTCGCGTCGGGGTCAGCCTCGGGCTCAGCGCGCGCAAGCTGGCCGCCAGCGAGGGGAGAGGGGGAGGGGAGGGGAGGGGGATGGGATAAAAATGGACGCGCGCTGCAGCATCGACACAACTCTGTGGATGTCGGGCATAAGCGTCACGTGGAGGCACAACGTCGCGCGGGCGGGCGAGGGCAACGGCGCGACTCAGGGAAAAGCGCGTTCGATAAAGGCAAAAAGGGGCCGCTGGGGCCAATGGGCCGGCCGGGGCGGGTGCTTTTGGAGCTTTTGGGCGCGCGCTGGGGTGCCTTTCCAAGGTTGGCTCAGTGGCTGCGTCTCTGGCGACGCTGGCTCGATGCAGCCCGGGTGCAGGCGCTAGCAGGGCCCTCAGGGCAGGCGTGCGGGATCGATTGTGCCTTCCTCGTCCCCCCCCCCGGCAGTCAGGTTCAACACTGCCCATGCGAACCTTCAGCCCCCCGTCGTTGGTCGACGCAATTTCACGCCCCCAGCAGCGCCCGCCGGCGCCCCCTCCGTCGCGCTCATAATCATCCGCCTCGCCATGGCCATCGTCTGCGCTGCTCTGCCAAACTGAGCTTTCGCCCAACGCTCGCTAGCATTCACCATTCACCGCCCCGTGCCCGCCCGCCCGCCCGCTGCTGCTGTTGCTGTTCCTGCTGCTGCGCGCGCGCGCGCCCCCAGTGCCTAAGCCTGTCCGCCGGTCCTGCAGCGGCTCCCTACACGCCCTCGCAAAATCAACCGGCCGCCAGTCTTGCCAGCACACCAACGCCGCCCTCGCCAGCTGCTCTCCTCAGCAACGGCCATCCTCTGGCCGGCCCGCAGCCTTTCCCATTCCAGCCTCATCATCTCCATTATTACCAACTGGCCACGCCGCTCCTTTTCCCCTCTAGCCGAAATTGTCATTGCCGATTCATGCTCAAGCCCACCGTCCCACCGCTTTGCCCTCCCGCTGGATCCCTCCATCAATCACAGGCCGGTCCACCCACGCTCCCTAGACAAAGTCGTCTTGTTGTGCCCCGACAACCCTCCTCGACCATTCACACGTCGCCGACCCTGTACTGACCGCCTCGCCAGCACGGCCTCGTAGCGATCGTCTGGAGCGCATGGTGCTCACTCCCACCTCCTTTCGAGCTTTGTTCCACTTGCCCTCCTCCCCGGACGCACGTCCTCTGTCACCTATTATCCTGATTCACAAGCCACTCGAGCTATGGTCACAGAATAATTCCTCTGCCCACCGCTAGAACGTGCTATCCCGTCCACGCCTATCCGCCTACCGTGTCCCTGGACCGCCCACCGCACGCCCTTTTCGCATCAAACGTCCCTCATTTCTTCGACACCACTCCCGCATCTGCGCGAAACCTGGACCCTTACTCCTCCTGCTATCGAACCTTGACTTGGCGATAAGCACCGGAACCCCCTCCGCTGGACTCGACTCCCCTCTGTGTAACCACTCGTCACTATACGACACACCATCCAATCCTCTGCATCCACCTGAGATGAGCCAAACTGAGCAGTAGAGTTCCATAGCAACCATCGAGGAACGCCACAAGCGGTACATACAAACACAAGCCCCGTAGCAAACTCACAAGGCTAATTGTATAGTTCTCCCACCACTCTAATATGTACCCCGACGCGCAAAGCCAACCCCAGGGTTGGGCGTCGTTGGAGGAACGATATGAGGTCATGAAAGAGATTGGCGATGGCAGCTTCGGCAGCGTCGCTCTTGCACGTGTACGGACCGCCGGCGCGCACATTGCGCGTCGTGGCACACTGGTATGCCCCACGGTCGCGTTCATGGCGACAGCATCTGATCCCCTCTAGGTCGCTATCAAGACGATGAAGAAGACATTCGACTCGTTCCAAGCCTGCTTGGAACTTCGAGAAGTCATCTTTCTTCGCTCACTACCCCCACATCCCCATCTTGTCCCTGCTCTGGACATCTTCTTGGACCCTTACAGCAGGCGACTCCACATCGCTATGGAGTTTATGGACGGCAACCTCTACCAACTGATGAAGGCGCGCGATCACAAGCCCATGGACGCCCACAGTGTAAAGAGCATCCTCGTTCAGATCCTTGCTGGCTTGGAGCACATCCATCAACGTGAATTCTTCCACCGCGACATCAAGCCTGAGAACATCTTGGTTTCCACCTCGCAACAAAATGACACATCCCACCCGTTCCGGAGATACTCCGCACTCATGACCCCACCATCAACACCTCCGGTATACACCATCAAGATCGCTGATTTCGGTCTTGCCCGTGAAACCCACTCAAAGCTTCCCTACACCACCTACGTCTCGACACGATGGTACCGAGCTCCCGAGGTACTTCTGCGTGCGGGCGAGTACTCGGCACCTGTCGACATCTGGGCCGTTGGCGCTATGGCAGTCGAGATTGCTACCCTAAAGCCATTGTTCCCTGGTGGTAACGAGGTCGATCAGGTTTGGAGGGTGTGCGAGATTATGGGTAGCCCAGGAAGCTGGGTGAACAAACACGGTCACCGAGTTGGCGGTGGTGAGTGGAAGGACGGTGTACGCTTGGCTCAAAAGCTAGGCTTTTCTTTCCCCAAGATGGCGCCGCACTCTATCGACACAATCCTCCAAGCCCCACAATGGCCAGCCAGTTTGGCCAACTTCGTCACGTGGTGCCTCATGTGGGACCCGCGAGGCAGGCCAACTTCTACGCAAGCGCTTGCTCACGAATATTTCCAAGATGCTTTCGACCCGCTAAGACTCAAGTCTTCTTCGTCTCGCTTGCTAGGCCGCAAGCAGTCCGACTTGTCTGGAAAGGACTCGCCTGATGCCTCGCCCAGCCTCACATCCAAGACTTCCTCATGGCTGCGCAGGTCGTTGGTGGCACGAGAAAGTGCACCAGCCGTTCCACAACACACTTCAACTCAGACAGCATCGCCTCGCCCGTCACCTGCACATGCAAGTGGTGCGGAGGTGAACAGCCAGACCAAGCAGCGCCCCAATCCCACTAAGCGAGCTACGTGGACGAACGGCGTTCCTGCCAACGGAGCACCCATCCCCATCTTGCCGTCAATCAGACCCGTGTCTCCTTTGTCGGCTGAAGTCACTGCTCAAGCGAGCGTACGCGCCGCAGAAGGAGACGAGAAGGCAGCCAAGAAGATTGGTCGTCAGCTCTCCGTTGCATCGCACGGGAATCACTACGCAGACATCCACCGCCAAGAAGCGGAGAGAGCCTTGAACGGCCAATCAGGGCTTGCTTCACCTGCCAGTGGACACAAGGAGGGCTTCTTTTCGCATTTGAGAAAGCGAGCGCGCCGTCTGTCTGGTCGGTATCAGACGCCCATGTCTCCCAACTCGGATGACATCGAGGCCAACGCTGGATGCGCACCCTGGGCATCCGGAAGCAACAGGCAATCGATGTTGATTGATCAGCCTCTGGCACCCACGCCTTCCACCAATTCTGACCTCTCGGAGTTGGACAAGGCCCTGCAAAATGTAAGGTGCAGCCTTGATGCCCCTCCCCAACCAAGCAATGTCACGAAAAGTGCACGGGTGGCTGCTAACCCTATGCTCAAGCGCCACCATTCGTTGAACCATGGTCTGGACAACCGTGTATCAGAGTCTGGCATTCCTCAAGTCGGTGGCCCGATCTCGAGCAGGACCAGGCGTGCTCTCCAAACCAAGTCGAACCCTTCGAACAAATATGAAACGCCCAATGAAGAAGAAGAACTCTTGAGTGAAGTGTTGGCTTCTGCCCACAAGGCCGCGAAGAAGCTTGACCGAAATTCTCGGGCCCTTCAGGAACAGCAAAAGAGGACCCACCGGCCCGCCTACGTGGACGGGAACCCTGCTGCTTCATATCTTACGCCATCGCCGTCTGCAAATCGGAACGGCGTTGGCTTCGGGCAAGCATCCTACCACACCCCCACGAAGCCACTCGAGATCTCAAAGACCCGCCCGACACAAGATCAAGGCCCTTCGACAAAATACGCTACCCCGCCCGATGACCCAAATGATTGGGCTTCGAGCGTAGCTGCTAGCCTCCTAGCCACACAATCCATGTACAGATGATCCCCATCATCTTGGGCTATCTGACATCCGGACTTGCATTCTCTACTCCTTCTTCAGCTCCATAATTACTGTAATTCGGGTCTATCTCGGGCTTTCATTTACTAGCGACTATCGTCGGATACAGATCAGGGCTCGCGCCGCTACTAGACGTTCACGGTTGACGACCACATCCCGTCAGGTACGGTACATGAGTCCAAAAGGTGCCAGACGCACTGAGTCACCTTTGGAAAAAATGGTGCAACAACCGCAATCTTGGGTTTGGTGTTTATTTGGCGCACTGCATCATGTCCCTTCCAATCGTTCTTTATCCGTCATTCAGCGCTGCCACCCTCAGCCGATTTTTCCGAGTTCCGCTCTCTCTCTTGATTTTCAATGGGTACATCTATGCTACATTTTCAGAAGCAGGGATTTTCTTTGCAAGGAGTGGGAATTATCGTGGTCATGTTTTTTTCCGTCTGTTCGCGCATGGACGGACTTTTGCTGCATAATCACCCAATTTCCTTTCCAGTTTCATTCCCGGGGCAACAGCTTTGTAAGAGATACCTTGCTAGACTGCGTGTTGCTTTTCTTGTTGGATCATTTCCTTTCGATTGGCGTATACCCCAAATTTGGCATCTTTGCATTTGCGCACACCATCATCATCTTACCACTTCATCACATACTACCCTCTGCTTGGATTGAGCGACTGGCGCGAGATACCAGGTTGGATGCTGGGTAACAAGGGGAGCGAAACCGAGAAAAAAAAGTTGTAGCTAGTGTCAACATCTCCTCCTTGCCTTCACACATTTGTTTCTCCGCGCCAGATTGCTGCAGTTCTCTATCTCCTTTGTGACATTCCACCTCTTTCCTTTGTCAGTGTTGTAGACGGGTGGACTCCGCAACGGACCCTGGAGGTTTTCCATGGCCGAAACAGGCTTTTCCCAGACTGTAACCTTGTAACCATATAATACGCACCCTTTTGCTGTTTGACATTGCCCGGGATTGGCATGTCTGCACTTTGTACACATCACCCAGTACGTACATACGTACTTGCTTACATACTTTGCTTTTCTTTCAAGCAGGGGGCTGCTGGTCGGTTATCCCATCCGATCGACAGGACAGGACTGGACAGGGTCGGTCGGGTCACATCGCAGGCTTATCCGCCGTTCTTTTCGGGCGGCCTGGATGGAAATTTGGGACGGGAAGGACATCTTGATACCACTTACTTATTCAGTTTCTTACTTTACTTACTTACTTACTCACCCGCCCGTGTTGGGCGGGAACTTGTGGAGCGGCGCATACATACGTTTTGTGTGTATATGTACATAGGTTTCTGGCTGGTCCGGAGACATGCATAACTACTTAGTTTGATAGGGTAGGGGGAGCGGGAGACGTTCTTGTCGATCCGAAGAGGGAGAAAGTAATGCAGTGGTTCTCACTTGGTTGCGAATACCGAGGATGGCATTTTTGTTTTGCTCTGCTTTGTTTTGTGTGATGCTGTGCTGAGCTGTGCCGTGTTTGTGTCGTGTTGATCGAGAAGGTGGCTTGCAGGCAATGATGCAGCGATGCATGTCCACCGTATGTGTGGATGTATTGTTTTGTATTGTATCCATCCAGTACCCGTCTACAATATACCTACTTTCTCGATGCACATCGCTTACCCCGACTTACCCATACGAGCCTGACCCCCTCTCCCCTCTTCCCCCTCCGCACCGCATGCGCCATCACCATCACCATCACCATCATCACCCCCTCATGTAAGTATGTATATTTTCTGCAACGGACCGCTCCCCGCTCCCGCGTCCACCCACACACCCACACACGTACGTACGAATCACAGCATGGTCGACAGCCTGGTTCTGGTTGACAAGTCGTACGACAGGCAGGCCGGCACCCTCACCCGCACCCGCACCCGCACGCGGCTAGGCTACCGGCGGGACGTCCAGGGCTGCGAGCGAAGGGAGCGGCCCGTTGCGCTGCGTGGTGGTGTGGCACCGTGACTGGCGGTGCCGTTAGTGTACCACGGCGGGGAAGAGGGGGCGCCGCCGTCTGCCCAGCACCAGCCAGGTACCGTAGCCTGTAGGTAGGTACCGTACCTAGGTACCTAGACTACCGTACCGGTGGCAGATGTTCGGGCATGTGATCCGCGAGCGACGTGTGGCGGTGCAGAGTTTGAGCTGTGGTTTCGTTTTCGTCTCGGAGGGAATTGATGGTGGGATGGCGTGTTGCAGTTCTGGTTTTTGTTTTTTTCATGTGAGCTTCTCCTGTGGAAGGTGGCTTGTTTGCGTGCATGCGCATGTGTGGATATTTAGTGGAATGACATCAATCACAGGATCGGGCGATTGGTAATTCAGCGAATAGTTCAACGATGGTGTTCTATGTGCAGATCTTTATGCCCCTTGTGTGCAACGCCTACAAATGCCCAATCCGTCTACAACGCCCGAAAATGCTGAAAAGACGACGCGCTCACCATCCTCCGCCGATGCTGCTTGCGAGTCCAGCGACCCGCTCGACGTCGTTCTGCTTCTTGCCTACATCGCTTTCCACTTTGCGATACGAGGTGTATACGAGATGCTGTGCATCCACACCAGTAATGGCTGACCAGTGGCTAAGGATACCCTGGATGTACTTTCTTGAAACGCCATTCACCACATCTCCGTCCTTGTGGTCATTCGTTCCATTGGTATCGACATCTCGCATCTCCTGGTCACCATCGACGTCTGCTTCGTCCTCGGAGCCAGAGAAATAAGCTTCGTCTACGCGCCCCTGCCATTCTTTCTGCTCCTTCGGACCTGGTCTTTCTGCCACCACATCCCCACTCGCAGCTTGAACACCCTCGTACGCACGCACTTCCTCTACTTCACTGACCTTGACTTGACCTCCGCCATTGGTGCACCCACCAGGGCACGCCATGACTTCGACGTACGCGTAATCTTTCACCGTTTCAACCGCCGCGCCGTTAGGTTTCCGGCTCCCACCAACCCTGGCGCCTGGCATTTTACTTATCTTTGCGGGTTTCAAGCGGCGTACGAGGTTCTGGATATTGCGGAAGCCGTAGTACCGTGCCATCTTAACGATGGTTTCGTTGCCTCGGACGAGTGTGTAGTCTATGACATCTGTGTTCCGTCCTTGCTTTACGATGATTTCCGAGCCAGGATTTTGGGCTTGGTAGGTGTGAAGTATGTGGTGCAGGTAACCTCCAGAGGGACCGGCTTCTGAAATCTGGTTCTTCCGACGAGACGAAGGGAACAGGAAAGCATCGAGTTTTGGGTCGGGGAAAGGCGTCCGTTGCGAAGAGGGGAGAGGCGTGCGGGGAGGCTTGCAAAGTTGATACCACGAGCGGCGGAGAGATGCAGCAGTTCGCGAGCCGTAATCACGCAGTCGGTATCTCGCACAGGGTCCTGTGCGGTGTCGTGATTTGGAAGCCAGACGGAGGATGTGAGCTCGCTCCTGCTGGCCTCAAGCTTCTTGTCAAAGCATGGCATGATAGCTAGGTGCCATATCTGCGAGGGTGCGACATTGAACCGCTGGGCGAGAACCGATTTGAGCAGCGTACCCGTCAATGCCTGCGGGGACTTCATACGCGAAAGATGGGGGAGGACGTAGGGATGCGTCTTCTCGGCATAACATATCCACCCGGGGCATGCGGATGTGAGGATGGGTTTCTTCGGCGTGGTATCGATTGCACCCTCGGAGCCTGCGACTAAGGGTATATCTGAGACTTCTGGTGACAAGGCCGTGGCAACCTCGTCAGCCGCTGCAACCAGACACGCTTCCCGGACAACATTAGTATCAACGACCCAGGTGAAATCGCTGCCGTTGTGTCCGCCGGATCGCAGACCAGACGGTCCACTAAGTAATTGTTCGATCATGTTTCCCGCCTCTGCCTCTGTGACCCCAAAGACTGCAGCCAGACTCGCTCGTGTCTGCGGCGACACGCTGGCCACGAATAGCTTGCCCTCAGCTGTGCCGTTTGGAGTCCCATTGCTTGTGCCATTCCGTGCCTCCCAGGGCGCGCGCAAGGCCGGATAGGTATCAAGGGTGGTCAGAACTTCAGTGTGCGACTGAAGCGAAACAAGCATGGCTTCTGCGCTGGTCACGCACCCCGAACATGCCAGGCAGTCTGTGAGTGAAATAGAGGCGGGAGGCGGGGGTTGTGAGGCTGCGACCTTGTCTTCGGTGGTGACTTCATAGGCGTTCTAGCATTTGTCAGTATGCGGCGACGGAAGGCGAGACACAGCAAAAATGGCATCGTACCGAGTTGTCCTCGGGCTTGGCCGCCGGGAGTGTTTCTATGGGTTTTATACATGCGACTCCCGGCGATATGAAGTCGTTCAGGTCGTCTGCGGAAAGTATGGCGCTCATGGTGGGCGGTTTGGACGGGGCGATGGCGGGGCGCAAATGGTTTGACGCAGAGGTTGCGACCAGCGCGGAGGGCGTCGACGAACAATATACAGTGCGCGCACAAAACTGCGAGGAGAGAGCGATAGGCGCAAAGACACAAGTCAATCAGTAATAGGAACGCAAAAGACAGGCAGCGGAGAAAGCACGTCAGACTTCTTTTTCCCTTTGGCACCTCCGGTTCCTCGCCGCTGCTATCGATAACTAGCCAACAATGACCAATCGCCAGTCCTGCATTTCCGATGCCGCCGCCACCCGCACCGCAGCCCTCACGTGCTTCTCCCCGCAAACAACTTGGGAGGGCGATGATCGGCGAACCTCGCGCTGACCACTCGGCTGCCTCCGTGCCAGCGGGCAATCAACCTGCAATATATCGCATGTATCACGAGCGTTGCGGCTCTACCATTTAGCCAGGGAGCCGGTGTGTTTGCGAACAACATGGCCTCACCTCCCTCCTTCACCCCTAGGCATTCTGTCGGCGAAGGGCTTCTGATGAGGCCTTTTCGTTGCCGAAAGCCACCATGCGGCGCATCTCCATCGATACCTTGAGCTTGACGGGCGCGAAGAATGGCAGTGCCTACTATCCCAGACGAACGAAGAGCCCGTGGTATCTCTCACGTCCACGGCTTTTGACGACGCTTCTGGCCTTCTTAGCGCTATACACATGGCTGAACTTTGGTGGGCATGAAATCGTGATACCGCAAGACTCGTGGGAGTATGTACGGGATGCATCGGTCACAGACATCATGAACGCCACCCTCGGCGTAGGTACCTTCCATTGTAACTCCACAAGCCCCATCTACAGCATACCTGCGATACTTCCCTCAGCTCCATGTCAGTCTGCTTTGGTGACCCAGCTAATACCGTCTCGAGTTTCAAAAAATCCTCGTTCTCAACCTTCCCTTTCGGACGGATCGACGTGATGCCATCGCTCTTTCGGCAGCGACAAGCAACATACAGCTTGAATTCGTTGATGGCGTGACCGGAGACAGCATCAAGCAAAGCGCGTACCCGCCTCCCGAAGAGAACATGAAACTGCTCTCTGGCATTCGGGGGAGCTGGCGGACTCACATGAATGCGCTACAGAGGTAGCACATCCTCGTCTCGTATACATGGCTCATGACTAACTAATGCAAAGAGTGATTGAGCAGAATCTTACAACCGCCCTGATCTTTGAGGACGATGTGGATTGGGATGTTCGGATCCGACAGAACCTCCAACGCTTTGCATTGGCATCACGATTCTTATCCGAGAACAAGGAAATTATCTCTTCTTCACCACAATACAAGATCGAAAACGTACAGAATGTCGAAACGGAAGAAACAACCTTCCGCATACTGAGCGATAACCACACCATGGCCCATCTGCCATCGACGCCACTGTCTTCCATATATCGTAGATCGCATCACCCAAAGTACCACACCGACAGCCCATACGGCGATTCCTCTGAATGGGATGTCCTTTGGATCGGTCATTGCGGGGCAGGCTTTCCTCGTTACTCGCCGCTACACAAGAAGACCGAAGTAACTGCAGCAAACGTAGTGCTCACCAACTCGAACGACGATACAGTACCCGCGCAACGACATCTGAAAGCCCACCCTTTCCAAGGAAGTCTTGATCCGTTGGCCGACGCGTATCCCCCTCACACTCGTATCTTCCACCGATCCACTGGCGGTGAACTCTGCACCGTCGCCTATGCCGTTAGCCAGCGCGGCGCGCGGCGCCTGTTGCACCAGTTCGGCGTCAAAGGCTGGAACGGCATCTTCGACGCGGAGCTTGGGCGATGGTGTGCAGGCGAGGACCCAGACATGGGAGCATCATATGCCCCACCGTCGCCCTCTTCGAATAAGGAGATCAAGAAAGGCGCGCGGGAGAGGATATGCCTGGCGACTCAGCCGCCCATCTTTGCGCACCATCACCCGCGGGATGGGGAGAGCGATATCGGTGGCTTGGGGGCGGGTATGCGACCAAGTTTGAGACCAAGTATCTTCGTATGAGCGTGAGGATGAATCTCGAACGGATCGTGATGGGGCGGAGAGAGAGGAGTTGGTAGATCAGTGGCCGGACGAGGGTGGGCATGCGACATGAGGTGTTAGTAAGCAATTCAATCTAGCATGAACTTGTCATTTTCTTGAAGCATCCAAATGAAAACAACAAAATTCGAAACTTTCGCGTCCGAAAGCCTCAATTTGAAATCTTGGCTCTCATCTCAGTCCCGTCCTTACGAATAACCCCCCATTCCTTTCCGCCCAAAGCCTCAGGCCCTCCACAACCATATAAACCAGCATACTCAAAACCAAATTCTTCATCACCCCTCTCATGCCTTGTTCTACCTCCCCGATCTCCCGATTTCCCTCCCTTTCCTCCCAATCCTTCCAAACATACCCAGGCGCCCTCTTCCCACCCCTCGCACACCCCATCACCCAAAATAACACCGTCGTCCCCACCACCAATCCCGCAAAAAACAATCCCACGCCAGCGGGATTCTGCGAGCCCACCCACCAATGACACATCGAGGTTACCAGCGCCCACGCGGCCAAGAATAACCATGCCAGTGCCGCGTAGACAAACCTCTCTGCTTCCCAGACCTGCAGGCGCGGCGGGCCCGGCGAGAACACGCCCCAGCGGTCGGGGAGGCCGAACGTTTGCGATTGGACGGTGTACGCGCGTTGTGCGATGGAGAGATGGAGAGGGTTCAAGCGGCGTGGGTCGAGGAGGATTTGGCCGCTGTTGAAGAGGGTGATGGCGGTGCGGGTGTTGGCGAACATGATGGGCGCGGAGTAATGGGGCTGTGGTCTCTTTTCGAAATGCCTACGGCAAGGAGGAGTGAGCGTGTAGCTGGTGTGGGCTGAGCGTTGACTTCGTGTGGGCTGCGGAGTAGCTCGTCTCTGCTGGTTGCGACGGACTCGATGGTGAGACGTGAAAACGGTCGTGGCTGTCCGATCTGACTAGTTATCAGGTTTATGGAAAGAGGACGAGGGAAGGTACCATGAGTTGCCACATGCGTGAGGACACGTCGTTATTGACTAATGTAGGGTGTTGATTTGCTGAACTGTTGTTCTTCCCAACGGGGCCATCGCCACCTCAACGCCTTCCCCTTGTCATATCATGTCATCAAACACCGATGTTGCTGCTTTATACACACGTGAGCAAATACACGTCAATACCTCTGCGCCGGCTTTGCTGTTGACGCGTTCACTGTACCCGCTGTCTTTGCTACCACATCCTCAATCTCCAACTAAGGGAATTATCTCGCCAGGTACGCCCAAGAATTTCATAGCGAAGACATGTTTGCAGTGCCACAACAGCTACAGAATGTATTCGGCCGCCGCGGCCAGCGGGTGGATGGAGGATATGGGCAGGTGTGCGGTCCACAGCTGGGTGTCTTGACGCTGAGGGACTCGCCCCGGTGGGTGCTTGCGAGGCGCGCACGCTGAGCGCTGTCTTCCATTGGGCTTGTTATACTTCCTAAATGCCATGCTGCCTACTAAAGTGCTTTGCTACAATGAGTTTATTGCATTTGAGACAGGGCTACTTAGAGCGACGAATCTTATGTAATAGCCCTATGGGCGAAGAGGAACCCGACTTACAAACAGTGCCGTACAGCACATGTGTGGTTTCGCTGGGGTGCGTGTCCGATTCGCGTTGAGGTAAGGTAAACAAACACTACTACTTCTTCCTCAAGTATCTGGTGACACCAGACAACTTAATGAAAAACAAGTGTTCGCATCAGCCAGAGGTAGTGTAATCTATCAGGTCAGCACACGTAAACAAACAAGTCGCTATTGTAGCGAACAACTCACACTGGCGACACTGTGGTCTCAACTATAGGCAAGCCCAGTGAGAAGAGACCTGTTTGCAAAAATAGGAATAATCTTGGATGTGACCGTAGTCACGTTCCAGCGATTAAACTAGAAAGAACAGACTATGGCGCAAGAAGGTTAGCTGACTGTGAACACTAGGCTGGAAGGGGAGAAAACTCACTACTACACTTGATCTAAGCCAAAAGGCAAAGAGAGCTAGAGAACAGGAAAGAGAGAGAGGGCAGAGGGGTTTATATAGACGGAGGGGAGGGCGCTTGGACCCGCGCTAGTTGCGTCACGTGAGGGTGGCTGCCTGGGCCAGGATGTCGCGTCGAGGGAGGTGGAGCAGGCAGAGGCAGTGATTGGCTGGAGGGGAGCACTGGGGGCATGTGAGAGACGGCTGCCTGGAGTTCTGAGGCAGTTGCTGCCTGTTGGGTACGTCATTCTCGTGGTGGCAGGCCTAGGTGGTGTTGCGCTGGGTCTGGGGCGGAAGCAACACGCAATGAACAGTAGAGTTGGGTGTGAGCAAAGCATCGAGACCAAGCTTGTTCCTGGCTATAAGGTGTTTGCACTCTTAAACATAGTGAGCCGTTCTATATAAGAGTGCATGCTACGATACTCTGTCATATAAGGCGCCAACACTTCCAGATATCTGCTCCTCCCTGAACATACCAAACCCAAAAATCCCTTCTCCGGACTTACCAAGCTCATATATACGCTCACCGACAGTGATCGAGCTGCTTACAACCTCTGGCATTAGTTCGCTCCAATCCTTAGAACTTTTCACGGGCAGGTCTCATGTCAAGCTCATGCGTCCATAGACATGGCCTCTGGTTGTGCAGCCATAGATAAGTCTCTCCAACCGCATCTGCACTCATTTTCTTTCCCGTCTTTTGGTCCTCTCCATCAGCATCCACAATGGCACCATTAGCAATAGTATGCACAACATGTACACCCTTTTCGCTTATCTCGCGCGCAAGTGTCTGTGCCAGTTGGCGAACGGATGCGCGGCCGGCTCCATACGCAGCAAATTGTGCGCTGCAACGAAGTGCACCGAGAGTACCCGTGAAGATCAGGGTCTATGGTGTATCAATAATGGTTGTTTGAATTGGAAGGTATATGCACGTACGCCCTTTTTATCCCCACCGTCTGCCAATCCGCTCTCTCCGTGGTCCGCAAAGAACCGCTTCAACGACTCCTGTGCGAATGTGAATGCCCCGCCAACATAAGTCTCGAGTGAGTCTTCGAATTCTTCACGCGTCTCTTCCAAGAAAGGTTTCTTCGATGAATGCTTGATGCTGTAGATCGCCAACCTGAGTTTGAGATCTTTGAAACTCTGGTGTTTCTTGATTTCTTCGAAAGTCTTCTCGAGGGACGCTTTTGACGTATCCGTGGGGAATGTTTCGAGAACAGCACTGGGGCTGGTCTTGTGAACTGTGCTTACGACTTCATTGAGTGATTCTGGACGGCGTGCAAGAAGAGCGACCGCCAGATTACCATGGGACGGATGGGAGAGAATTCGTGCGATTCCCGTTCCCTGTGAAATATTTAATGGTTATTCAATGCCCTTTCCTTATGGCTTACCGTATTCGGGCCTGCGCCAATTAGAATTGCGAGACCGGAAGGAGGCATTGTATTTTATTGAATCCAGTACGTGCTTATGGTTCGCTATTAGCATTGGTAGACCGAAAGATGAAGCGTAAGTTGAATGTATATTCACTATAGAATATAAAGTGGAGTTATTGCATCATCATCATTATTATTACCCCCGTGGACGTCGTGCGGGGTAGCTTCTACGCACTTGGCCACATTTATTTACAGCTCATCATAGACTTTTGACGCTCGAGGTCTTGAGCATACAGTAGAGCATGCATAAACCATGCAATATAAGTTCTTATTCCACGGTTTCGGTATCTGCGGAGCAACATTGAATCGATGCGCTCTGGAAAGACTCGTTCTAACGGAAAAAACTGATAATATGTAACCAACAGATCTGTAATATGCAGTGTCACAGTGTTGTATAAAGTAGCGGATAGGATTCTGTAGGTCCAAGAAGTGCTTCAGCGAAAATTCAAGTCGACAGTCTGACCTGCCTCGGCCGCGGTGAGGTCCCGAGGTCACGTTGCTGTCACATGACTTTAGGAATTCCGTGCCAAGAACAATCCTACGCTAGAGACTGCACAGCCTTGAACTGACGTACGACTTGTCGGGACCGAGTACAATCTACGCAACATTCCCACTACTGTTACGCACGTTAGGTATACTTTGAATTTCCAAAGTCAAAAAGATCCACCTTGAGATTGAAAAGCGCAAGTGCGTACTTGGTTATGAAAATGCGCCTTGCAGTTAATCCTACTTACGAACGTAGAATGGGAGAAACTTCCTGAGTGCATGTACGCTACGGATGTTAGACAAGCTAGCATTGGGCTCTGACCTGCACACGTCTCCACACGTTTTGAGCCAGCCCAAACTACCATCTTACTACGTGATGACGGATATCTGGGTTTTGTAGAGTTCCGACTTACGGTACAGGCAATTTTGTACAACCAACGACACTCCTTTCGGTGGCATATTGAACGAAACACCCAATTGAAACCATTGCTCACAACTATTTGGTCAGATCAAACCCCAATCAGGATAAAAAAAAGGCTACATCTACTTTGTCTCAAGGACCGGAGTCTCCGTAGAGACCCACTTTCATATTTCTCTATCATGTAGTTCCAATAGTAGTCACACCGCCGACGGTCCTTCAGCAAATCAGATCGTCTCCATGTACGTAGTAGTAAACTTGCGTTCAGGAACAATTCTGACCTCCGTCTAGTCAGCCTTACAAGCCCGTGTTATGCTTTTATGTAAGTTTCCGTGAGGGACATCATGCTCCCCGTATGTTATGAAAGACACATCCGATCACTGAGAAGTAAATCACCCAGCTCGATCACCTCAACCGAATACTACCTCATCCAACCAGCATCGCATACCGCTTCTCACAATGCTCTTCAAGTCTATGTACCTTCTCCTTGCCGTGGGCCAAGCTCGCGTTGTCAAGGAGATCGCAAAGAGACAGTTTGAAGATCCCATCAACGCTATCATCACCTCCTTAAACGTTCTTGAAGGAAATGGGTGCCCTGCCGGGACCTACCATCCAGGAACTCTCGATGAGGGCAAATCAATCAATACCTTTGTCGACTTTGACAACTTTGTCCTAAACAACAGCGAGGCTTCTGATGATAGCCTCACCTGCACTCTCAGCATCGATTACGAGATTGTATATCCAGCGAGCGGATCTGCACAAATCATCCCGTCCATTCAGAGCCATCTCGAAACCAAAGATGGCAAAGATACGGAGTTTCACTTGGATTACAACGTCGAAGGGAACCTCGATAAGTCGCGACTCAAGGTAAATTTTCGACCGGCTCTGCTTTGCGTGCAAATGCTTACGGTGTTTTTCTTCTAGCTTGATAACGTTAACTGGGGAACCTCTGAGAATGGACCTGATAAAGCAGAGTTTGGCATTGGCCTTTTCTCTGAGGGAACCGCTGGCGAGACTGGTACTGGATCGTTCAAAGCCCAGTTCTCTATGTCCACCTCCGGCACAGGAAGTTTCCAGATCCAGAAGATCGTCATTGGATTTGGCATGGTCTTCTACACCGACGAGTTGTAAACCCGTCACTCTGGCAGCATGGCTCAACTCCATCTGTTTGGCTTCTATTACTCAAGCAACAAACAATCATACCGAGAAGATCGGGAGAATATGATGGGTGGCAAAGGCGGGGGAGGGAGCATCAATCATTACACTCGTTTGAAATCAATAGTAGTAAAGGCTAATATCAATCACGTGGTCTTTATTCAGCCCAGCTAAACAAGGGGTCATTCTATCATTCCCGTGCTTAACCTAAACATCATATAATCACACCAAAACAAGTCGAATGCAGTAATCCCACAGGACAAACCAGTTTGAACAGCCGATAGAGAACATTTTACGTATTTGTAGATAAAGTGCAACCTTGTAGAGTGCGCACCATGCGAAGAAGATGTTGAACTAATTTTGATTGCCACTGGAGCTGAAACCCAATCCTACACGGTGCCATCAACAGAGATCGCGAAGGGGACATACCGTCCATACAGCTTTTTGGATTGTTCCACCACATTAGATTGGTGGACGGTCTCGTATGGTTGTTGTTTGTTCTCAGGCGTAACTGTAGTATAGTAAGTGTGTACTCGCGGAATTCTTGTAATCCAAGCTCTTGCGCAATCATACTAGGCTTAAAAGCGATCACTCTGCAGGAGTGTGTACTATGCGGCTCTTCGTGAGACAACGGTTCGTTCGTGTGAATGGTGACAGACAGCATCGGTACACAGACATCTGGATGACAGAAAAATACAACGCTCTCACCTGCATATGCGTCCAGGTTGCTTGCAGGACCCAATCAGAGTACGGGTAGGTCTGAAAGTGATGCGATGCTATACACTAGTTCGGCACCGGATATTACGAGTGCGATGCAGTTCCGGGCGAAATGGCGCGTAATAGAGTTTCGTCCCGATAGCCTGGTCGCCGCCCGACATCCGTCGGCAACGAACGGCGGCCCGTGCTAGTAGCTTGATTGAACTGCAGATTCGAAGTGCCTCTCCTCACTGTTGCTCGACATGCCGTATATACAATTAAGGTGTTGTTTGCGAGACCTTGCCTTGTTGCCTTTTTCTGGTTGGATGTTTGGACACAAACCAATGGACAGTTGTTCATGCAGCCTGATGTCAGTATACCTGGTCGGAGGCCGCACGTAGTGTGCTAAAGAAGCAATGACACTTCAACCCAAGAGGCTAAACTCCTGTCTTGGCAGTGCGTATATTAATGGTCCTGGAGGACTCGCTCCGGGGTTTGTTGACCTGATCTTACGCCCTGATCTTAGCCGTAATGGTGCCCTGGTCTGGGCAGCCTACATTTTCAGGGCTGGTTGGAGACCACGAGAAGTCAAAGGTCCGATGTCCATAAATGCACAATGATACAATTGAAGGTATAGGCCTTGATCCATACTTGATATCTATCGTGATGCAGTTCTAATTTCCAATCAGGGTTGCAGAAGACCCAATGCAATGGTTAAGCTCGCTTCTAGGCCTCAGAGGAAGTCACATAGGCTAGGCGAAGGCCATCTAACGTCAACATGCCAAGGATACCGGTGAATGTTTGCATCTTCTACGTGTTTGGGGATCCCTGTCCCAGCAGTCGGAACTCGTAAGGGAAACTGCGCCAGCATAGCCACTATCAGTCAACGTGAACACTGGATTCTGCCTTGGGAAAGCCTTGTTGGAGCAAAATAATGATACACGAATCTGGGGGCTGAGTTTATATCCAAGTGAAAGCCTCAGACAACGACTCCGCCTCCCTCAAGACTAGTATAAATCGAGGGGCTTCCAACACCTCGAATGTGAAAGGCTTTCGCATATCTACAAACCTCCCGAGGTTGCTAAAACCCCCACTCCTTTGCCGCATTTTTACGTTCAGTGATCGCCAAAAACCGGTCAGCACAAGCGTCAAACGAAACGCAAAGCACAAGAGTATTCCTCCAATCAATAAGCTTTTCTAGCAACTCAGAACTCTCTCCGACGATACAATGGTCCGCAACCGATGGGATTGAGCGGAAGATTGAGCTCCCGCCTCATTATTCCTTTGGACACCGCTTCTTACGCCATACCTGATTCGGTCACCTGAATTGCCCGTATCTTCAACCGTACCCGGCAAATCTATGCGCTACTGTAAAATCGGAAAGCTGCCATATATAATACTGACAAAGGTTTGACCTGAACACTTGATTGTGTAATTTTTAGCCATTCCCATCTCGCAAGCGAGGTTGGCTGTGAGCTATGCAGTAGGGTTCGCTCTAACATGCACGGCATTACTAATATGACAGTTCCTGTCATTCAGATCTTGATCATACGATATGGGGGACAGACGTCTTCCCTGTCTCAATGTTATTATTGGCTTTCCCGTCCCGTTCAATTGTCACCATCGATCAGCAACAAATTTTACGCATGCCAAGGGTAACTTCGCCCGGCACTTGTCCCTGTCCAATTCATATCGCCCTCGCTACCGCTGCTGCCCTCTTCAAGGCGAGCGAAGGACTGCTCGCTTCCCGTTGTACTAGTCTTAAGTAGTATGTGCGCTCTGCACCTGTTAGACTGTATCCCGCAGGACTCTGGTCCTAGGAATACGTGTACAACGCAATCCGACGCCACCACTTGACATGGAACACACTCTCACTAAGATTAAGCGGTTTCCAGCGGGAACAAGGGAAATGGGGTTGGCAGATGACCAAGACGTTGCGTGCATAAAGTCTCCCGCCTACGCCGTTGAAAATCTGTACATGACATAAAACAGACGTCCTACCCATGCCACAATGCGCTTTCTGATTGAGCGAAAAAATTGGACTTGCGAGTTTGTGTTCGTATGGGCCCTTCATGTTGGATTTACCGGCGAACATCAAGCTGATTATGTATAGACTTACTCGTTCTAACGAAACCAATAACCATTCTTGTACTGGCTCTACCTCGGTCTCAAACCCTGGAACCACAGTAATAGAGCAGCATCTCCAAGAAAGGAA
Source organism: Pseudopithomyces maydicus (assembly GCA_026873275.1). NCBI lineage: Eukaryota > Fungi > Ascomycota > Dothideomycetes > Pleosporales > Didymosphaeriaceae > Pseudopithomyces > Pseudopithomyces maydicus. The sequence continues at coordinate 1,309,146 of JANTUC010000010.1, read as the reverse complement.
AACAACGTGTGACACACTCCCGTCAGTCGTACCACTCCTTGAACATAGGAACAAGAGTTACTCAAAACGACGCAACACTATTTCACGTACCTGGAGTTTCCGCAGATCGATAGGGAAGGCCATTTTACACTTCTCACGAGATCGCTCATCCAACTGCTCGACATATACCATGCTACCACATACATCTACTCAAGAGATTTTCAGCGGGTTTGCAGAGTTGTCTGGAGACCGAGACGAATGCGAATTGCCAGCTGATCCTAGTCTGACTTATACCAATCATTACGTACACCGCACTCAGCAACCAACAATGACAGACACACCAGCGTGGCAGAATATTCGTGATTCTCAGCGAAATCGCAAAGATCTCGTGAATGCGACAGCCGCAACGTTCTCAAATACATCTCAACGGACTGTCATACCCATTGACACTTCAATGATTCCAATTCGAGCGCGACCTTCTGTTGGGCCTCATCATTATGTCTCTCCAGTTATGAACAGTAAACATTCTTCAATGGAGTCCCATTATCCACATGCTATGCTGTTTAGTCCTCAATCGGCCATCAGCCCAGTATCATCGCAAACGAGTACTCCGGGATCCCAACTATGCTCTGGTTCTGAAATATCCAGCAACGAAACTTTTCATACTGGATCATGTGGCGGTAACCCCCACAATCTTATCCCTTACCATCTGGAAAATCGATCCCCTTATTTAGACACAAGCTTCGATCCTTCATCTTATTCTCAAGATCTGGATAATTCAAAATTGCCTATCTCGTCTGTCTCGCCTGTATCTCATCAACAGGTCCTGGATTCGTGGCACAACTTTCAAGACGAAGGCAATGAAATCTCTGTCCCAACCACTTCTCAATCTTATCAATTATCAGGGTTACATTGTAATTCATCAGACGTGTTGCATGACAGTGTATCAACTGCATATCAACTTACACCCGCGTACTCTCAATATCCTCATGCAGCGAGGCAGTTTGACCAGAGAACATATTACCTTGAAGATGACTATGAGGTTGCAGCGCCAAGATATACCGTGATCGAGGATCAATTGTCATACCCAAACACGTACCATGGGTCAACGTATGTACCTGTGCAGGACTCTGAGGTGTTACCCAGCTATGAACAGAGTCAAGCTACCACAGCACTTCCAGGAGACTACGAAGCCATCGCAGTACCCGCCCAGCGAGCCCAGAGAACGCAGAGACGTGGAATCAAACGGAGTACAGCTAGGGTAGCTGAAAAAATCGTGAGATCCTTGTCCCCTGTCTCTTGTCTGCATTGTCCCACGTTGTTCAACGGCGAGTATAAGAAAGGAAATCTGAAACGACACGTGAAAGATTTTCATACACATCCAGAGCATGAAAGTGACGGCATTGATCAAGGAAGGATCTGTGGAACTTGTGGCGCACGTTTTGCAAGAACAGATGCGAGAAAGAAGCATGAGTGGAAGAAGCATAGAAAGCTGGATTGCAAGCCAAAAAAACGTCGAATCGAGAAAAAGAATGGAGAAAGGAGAATCTATATGCCTGGGATGGAAGCTGACGCAGAAAACGAACCTTTGAACAACCGCTTTTGATACTTAACGATCCTTGTTATAAGATCATATACGATTATCTGGGGTTTTTATGTGCAACGCAAAATCTCGATCGGAGATCGGGCTGGTTCAGAACGTTTGCTTTTGAAGAAATTGTTAGGAGTTCTTAATTCAATGCAAATGAGTAATTACATTCTTATGACATTCGCGCGTGGCTATATATACAGAATTGTTGGCAAGTGTGACGAAAATCACGGTCTCAGTCTGCTCATTACATCATAAGGATCTAATCAGATCGTATCGATAACAGCCATGTGACAAACCAAACACAACAGATTTACAAGACAGAGGACACATCATAACCATACACAAAACATGACGAGGTGAATGGAAACGATGAAAGGGCAGAGACCGAAGATCATATGCTAGCCCCAATTCTAGATGGTGATCTTATGAGACTGGCTACCGACAAACTAATAATTAAAGCACCTCTCTACAAAGGATCTATCTGGTGAGTGTGATGGTTGGTGACATAGCTATAAACACATAAGGAGACTTTGCGCAACAATAGAAGATGATAGAACTACACATAGGTTCTGATTCAAACGGAGAAAAGGCTGGGTCAGATCGGGCATGCGTTTGACCTGGAAGAATGCGGCTCTCGGTGCACCTGGTATATTTAGGTGGCGGAGTTCCCATATGCTTGTAATACCAAGACACGGGAGGACGAAGGATGGGTTGGAGGAGCTGCAATTGAGCTTGATTCGGAACACCGGTGAAGGCTCTCTGGATTCCCCGCAGATAAGACATCAGCGGCATCGGTATAGAGTGGTATATACACATCACTAACTAATAACGGGGATGCCGAAGCGAGAAAGCAAGAGAGAAGGACAAAGCTAATGCAAACAATGCTTGATCGAAGGAGGCTGAATTGGAGAGGTCGGTGGATGTCCTCTGGGAAACAGCTGCTATGCTGCCACCTGCCCGGGTGATCTGCACCAGGATGTTCGACATATTTGTGTCACATTGCCACCCGCTACTGATTCCTCCTATATTGGGTAATCGAGTCAAGGAGCAACAATTCCCGCGTATGCAGCTTAGATATTTAGCAGAAATATATTTTTTCCGTTGGCTCGTTTTGACAAGATTCTTTCTAGAAGAGCCGCGTCTCCGTGTCCGCCTCCAGCGTGGTACGCAATAGCGAGTCGCCGATATGACGACTACCTTGCAGGAATAATAAGATTCAGCGTAACGAGGTCCCGATAACGGTCAGATGCAGCCGGGGCGATGCTAGTCAAAATGTTCCGAACAACTGTATCAAACCTGGATAAATTGATGCACACAGGGTTCTCCGGATCTGACAGGCATAATACGTGATAGGAGTATCATATCGAAGCTGCCTATTACAGCGAGGATCGGAGATTTGAAAATACGGGGCCGGGGTCTGTCTTGAGGACCGATACGCCTAGGCTACGCGTGTGTCTATTCCTTCGCGCTTTCAAATCCATATCGGAACCTTGTACATATCATATCCATCTAAAAGCCGGCAATCATTCGTGGAATGCCGTTAGTACGGTAGATTGTACAAGGACGATGGACGATATATGCAACATTAGTACATGTTGAAGCGTTTGAAAAAGTCCTACGGTACCGATACTTTTGACAGGGCTTGCAAGTCTATAATTATCGAAAATGAGGCGAGGAACTGGTTAGTGATTATCAAGGCTGCGGATGTGACGGAGAGTATACACCGGGTAATAAGCTGCAGCTGCATTCCCACCCGTATTCTTCCTCTTAGTCAGAATCGCCTCCTCCAACTTCTAGGAATCATTATCTCAGCAAATTGTTACCTCCACAAGAAAATTTGCCTGAAGAATTCGTCTACGGGAAGGGACGACGCACAACACCATGCTTTGATGCACACACTGTAAACCCCCGTGGAGATCGTACGTTGGTAAAGATTGACAAGGTAGATTTGCTTTTTTTTTTTTGAATTTTTAGTGTATGGGTTGTGACTTTATGCAGCCTACTGCGTACCTTGCTGGAAGACAAAACATCTAGAGCGTATTCATGTGCTGTCATGCTTCCATTCGTTAGTCCTGGTGCTATGACTTCCAGTGTGTAACTCGGTGTCCGTTACACCTATCTTGATGAAAAAGACCCCAATTTCGTGAGACACCCACTCTGCGCTTGTGGGGTCGGAATTAAAGCCTGATGCTGTGACCTCAGCGACCGATGGGTCGCATGTTCGTTATGACTTGTATAAGGAATTCGTGTAGTCCAGCACCCGTGGAGTCTGAAATGTTATTTTGCTCGATTATTTCAACACACCAATCTAGTCTCACACTGCTTGCGGAATTTTTATCCTTCGTCCTAAGGAACAAATCGGGATCCACGCAATTATGAAGAGCATAGAATACAACAAGTCTAGGTTGCTAATTCTATTCTTATTGGGTTGGGAAGCTTTCAATACTTAGCCTAGAATTTTTTCACGGTAAAGTAAATATATGCGAATTCTCGATTGCTAGGATGATGATACATGTAGCTCTACGAAACGGTACTAAGCACCTCAATGGTTCAATACATATCCAGGGCCCTCGATAACTTTTCTCAGGCGGCAATTACATGACCACAGATAACAAACGCAAAAGTAAATGCTTCAATATCTCACTATCATGCACCGATCCATTTACAACAACCGAAAACGCTCTATTGCTGAGGCATGTGATAGACTATCACAGCAAGCACAGTGCAGAGGACGCTAGAAAGAATCGAACCGATCGTGAACCGGTGAGCATCTGCACGTTCCAGGGTATTGCGAAACCTCGCCGACACGCAAATCTGCGATTAGATTTTGGCCATATCCCCTATTTTGTGGCACTGGTCATCTGCGGTCTCACACGAGTCTACAATTTCCTGTACTCACTGTCCAACCAGATTTCGAACCTGGTGCATGCTGCGTCCACCAATATTTCTATATTGCGTCCCTCATGCATGGCGCGAGCAATTGGGTTCAAACGTACGGTGTTGAAGTCGGTATGCATCAAAATCAAGGTTTTGCTACCGCTAGATGTGTCCTTCGTCCTCACAAAGATGTTTGATACAGATCAGCTCCGCTAACTCTTGTATCAGACAAGCATGGACTCGAAATACATTCCATGTAAACGATAATGCAGTCGCCACCAGCTTGCATACCAAGATCCGACATATGCATGGCTATACATGATAGCGAACGAAATATCAGTCAAAGTGGGCCCTTGCCCTTGCCCTCGTCCTCCCCTATGTCTATTGAAACCTGCGTTGGATCATTTGACATTGTTTCAAACCTCTGGGATTGGTCTATTGTGTTGGTGGACATCTCGGTGCGTCTATACGGTGGATGCGGTCCTACGAAGCCTTGTAAGCAGCTGTTAGTCATCACTGGCACGACCCAAGCTGAACCCAGATCACATAAAGTCCTCCAACCTGTAGGAAATATCTGAAAAACCAGAGAAGCACTCCGCATAGCTTCAAAATGCCCTTCCTGTTCGAAGTGAACCGCTCCGGAATTACGATAAAGTAAGTATGTGACAGTGTTGCTTCGGCATAGCTCACACAATGTAGATTTTCTCGCTCGGATCGTGGGACAGATAGAGGTGCGACAGTCTTGCCAGGAACTGGGGGGCATTCAGTCCTCATCACACCTCCAAACTCGCCTGGGGGTCCCTAAGAATTGACTACGTAAAGCAAGGCCTTCGCACTTCATCACTGTTAGAGGGAGAAGCAACGCTTGGAAAGCGCCATACTTTACGAGTCCTTACATCTGGAGTAAAGACCAGGCTCAGCAAGCTCTTCAAAGACCCACTCAGTGAGCTGTCAGACGAGCAGTTCAGGGAGCTATACGTGGAACCACAAGAACTCTACGTAAGTGAAACCCCGCAAGTTCAAGAGAAATAAGAACTGGATATCAAATAAGCATTTCACTGCGAACTAAGCTATCAACCGTTATGTATGCTTATCTTCTTCTTTTGATGCAGAGCCCACCCGCAGAGCCTGTAACACCCAACCGCAGCCCAAGTAGTAACAAAATATCTACATCAACCAACACCCAACCCCAGACTCCTGAGCAATCGTCATGGACCAATCGCCGACAGACGTTGAGCTTACTCACCTAATGGTATCAGAAACCCAGTATCAGGAGGAAATCAATGGTGTATACCCTCCCAATATCCATAATATTTGGACACAAACTCACTCCTTGTTCTCTTCTTCCCAGGACCAAATATCCCCTTTCGGCAGCGGAATTTCGTATGATTTTGACCAGCTTAGTTTGGGTCATGCCGGCTATGACCCTCTTTCTTACGAACCAGACAACCGCCGTAGACACACGGATTCAGACATCTTCAACTCTACCCACATGTCTTTTCAAGACTATGGCTTACAAGATACTCATCAGTACGCTGCCAGCTTTTCACCCACACCAACACAGCTTCATATGTTCCCCGAAACTCAATCTCTTCCCGACAACCTATCACCCTCTCCTATCTCGCCAGTCTTGAATTGGGCGTCAGATCCCAACACATCGTTCTTTTCACACAACAATAACGATTTGGCATTGATGACAACTATGCCCGATTTTGCGCAAAATGCCCCCAGTTTCTCACCGAGCGACGAAACGCAATACAGTCAGGGGACCCCAGACTCCAGTCAGAGCTCCAGTTCCAATAGCCCTGTTTCTCCTGCTACTAGGAATCCCATGGTTGAGAAACCTGCCAACGCTCTCCGCTGCGACTATTGTCAGAAGACATTCATAGGTTACTACCAGAGAGGCAACTTGAGGCGCCACTTCAAATCCTGCCACTCTAATGCTGCAATCACAGCGGATAGAATATGTCGTGTTTGTGGGAACCCTTTCAAACGCTCGGATGCCCGGAAGAAGCACGAATGGAGGAGGCACAAACTACTATCCGCTGAGCCGACCAAGAAGTACTGAGTCGAGATGCACACACACATCTATGGGAGCCGGTTTCCCCATTGAAGAATTCACGTAACCAGGTCTTTAACTTTCTTCCTTTTCCGCACGCTTGCGTCTTTTCCATCTAATATTTTTATTATTCCTTGGTGTCTCTTTGGTCCACGTTTCCATGTCTCCTAGGTTCGTGGTTTGGAGTGAGCCGCTCAACAGACTGTTTACAGGAGCCGATGGGAGATGATATGTTTCCATAGTTATCAATCGAAGTACTTTTTCAGTTATGACGTCATAGTCTATGCCCACAGTGACATGCTCTCATCGATCAATCTTCCATTGAGGCCCATACCTAGCATATGGTTTGATTAAGCGCGCATAGCACCAAGGCCCGAGTTAGTGTCATTAGGCCAGTCGCACGATGGGCCTGCATTGTTGCATATACGTCGGCAGCAGCGTACTTCACGACCTGCAACCTGTGAAGCGACCTTTTTACACACACAATTTGGGATCGTAGGAAGAGAACATGAAGGATCTTGGGCAGTCCAAGGCCGTGCATTGTCCAAACAATGCGCGATCTGCAGTTTTCACGTGCTTAATTATCCACTTTGACATTTTTCGAACTGGTCAAAAGCGATGTAGGTAAAAAGTATCCGTGGTAGAAACATACTACTTATATCTTTCAACTAAATGAACTGTGACGATAGTATAGCAATCCGGTATGTCCAGCGGGTGAGTGGCTGGCTATGCTATTAGCACAGTTGCTGCCAGTCATGGAAACCAACGCCTAAACACCAGACCTTCGCAAGCCAGGAATTAGCGCGGAGCGGCGGGAGCGATGAGATGGATGGCACGAATCGCAAAGATGTCAATGTATCCACCGACTGCATGGCCGCCCGTATGCAGGTCACCGCGCATTGGACTCCACCTGCGCTTGGTGCAGCATCACAAGCTTTTGCAGCATTGTGTGGCTCCAGCGCCCTTTCTCTCCTAGCGCGCTTTCGGATACCCTGCCGTAGGAGTGCCTCAGACTCAAGAGACCTCGTAGCCCAGTTCCGCGGCCAGACGGTCTTCTTCCTTCTTTGCACGCGCCGCTTCAGTTTCGTTCCGAAGCGCTTCGAGATTCCACACGCCATCATCGTCGTCATCCGACTCGTCCTCATCGCCGCTGACCTGCCAGTCGCCCTTCTCGAACATCGCCCTACCGGTCGCCTCACGCATCTGTTTAGCTTGTTCCTCTGCAGCCTTCTTGTCCATGCGCTCCTTCTTCCACTTGGCGAAAGTTTCAACGGTGACAGGCGTGAGGGTACCTGTGAGTTTGTGGCGTTCTGATTCCAAAAAGTCCTCGAGCGTGAGGGTAGCCAATGGCGAGTTCTCCATGAGGGCTTTCTCGGCCGCACGCTGTTCCTTGGTCTTGAGTACGAATCTGTCCAAGGTTAGCACATGCTTTTGTGTGGCAGATAGGTGAAAATTATTACCCTGGTGGCAGTGAGTGCTTGTACATGCACTTGTCACCTCCGTTCGGACATATCCAGAACCAACCGTACTTCTGGTTTTCGACTGCCTCAATGAAGTACTTGCACACCTTGTCTGTGGTGGTCTTCGGGTTCCCGTGTTTGCTCATGACCACCTTGCGCAATTTCTCCTCGTCCCAGTCGTCCATCTTGTCCTTTTCTTTCTCTTCCTTCTCGACCTCTCTGTTGTCCGTGTACAGACTCCTCTTCTCGGTCTTCCGCTCCACGGCCAAGTCATGCGAGAACTTGCATTTGCGACCCTTGTCGCAGTGGCCCTTTTTGAAGAACTGGCAGAGCACGGTCTTGGGGTCGACGCCGAAAGGAACCTTCTGCACTTGGACGGGCTTGAAAAGCTCGGCAGATTCCTTCTTGGCTTCTTCAGCGGCCTTCTTCTCCCTCTCGCGCTGCAATTTCTCGGCTTCCTTCTTTTTTTCGGCGGGGGATTTGGCGCCGGCAGCGGCTTGTTGGATATATTTGATCTGTTTCTGTGCGGCTCCGCCCTTTTTGTTTTTCATACCAAAGGTCTACATGGATCAGCAAGCAACAAACGGCCCCGGTCGACTTGTTCTGCGCACCTTGTCAATAGCCACCTTCTTCTCCTTCGGCTGGTCCCTGCCCTTTGGCGCCATGATGGAAGGCTGCTGCTTGGGTCGTAAAAAAAGGAAAGGAAGGTCTCGATACGTATCCACCGCTGAGGACGGTGGGCTGGGGCGGAGTGTGTCCGGTGGTGTTTCTCGTGTGGGTGTCGAGGCTGCGCAAAGTGAGAATGACGCCGGCGGGTTTTGGTGGGGAGGAGCGGGAGTGGGTGGCGGCGGCGGAAGTGCACGAGCCCACCAGGAGCGAGCAAGCGCCAAGCTACAGTCGCGGAAGCTCAAGGTGTCTTTACGGATCACGAACACAAGACGCACCTTCACGACCGCCCGCTTCCCACTCGAGTCGCCGTCGTCGACCATCCGTGTCCGCTGCCAGGTGTATGTGGATGATTCTGTGCGGCAATTGCCCTGTTAACACTCTGCCAGAAAGCTCCACTGTCAATTCGCTTCATTCCGAACGCGCGGTCAAGATGATTACCGACAACCAACTCTACACGCTCGCAATCTTCCTCGGAAGCGCATCCATGCTCCTCATTGTTCTCTATCACTTCCTCGAGGTCAACTCAGAAGACCACGTTCCTGAAGAGAAAACCAAGACACCAGCAGGAAAGGTCAAGGCATGATGGATGTGTTTGGTTCGAGCGAGATGGGGGACAGTGGAGCATACATCATGGCGCCATGGGACCACGTCGGTCATGGCACACGGGCCCAGCGACGAACCGAAGGGCACATCACAAAGTCTACCGGCGAATTGGGTGCATACAGGAGCAGCTGCTCACGGAGTTTGGAGTTAAACTTACAGAAGCCCTAGGAGGCTTCCAATTTATGTATACTGCTCTCCTGCCAACCCTCCCCTCGTTCCCATGGCGCTATCGCCATGCCGTACTCTGCGTGAGAATCATGGTTGCTTGTTCCCACCCAAGAGCCCGGACCTACTCTGTAGCATCGACAAGCTCTTCGTCGACGTCTTCATTCTCAATGAAGCCTCGGCGCCGTTTCTCGTTGACCAACGTTGCGCCCCCACGGTCCATTCCTGGTCCTCCAAGACGCTTCTTCTGAGCAATGAGGTGCTGCTCTGCATCTCTTGCTTCCTTTTGCAGATCAACCCTCGACGGACGCCCACGACCTCGACCAATTGAAGGCACTAAAGCACTGCTGTGGTCGGATGCGTTGAGCTGGCTTCTCTCGAGGTATTCCGGACGAGCAGTGAGCTTCGGAGTAACACGACGACCACGAGCATCATCTAGATATGCTTCCGAGTCTGTCGTATCTGCTCAGTCTGTTAACATCAGCTTATGAGTGGGGTGAAGGCAGAGTGTGCAAACCTGAGACTCCGCTGGCCGGACCGTCCCCAAGTTCCCAGGCCAGTGGGCTGAAATGCATTTGCTCCAAATGTTGCATCCAGTTGGCAATCGTGGTGAACGTTTTGGGTTGGTGCTGCTCAATACGCATGCCTGTCATCGCATCCTGGTTCGTCACCTTCGTAGCGCAACCTGCCCAATGGCATACCACGAAACCCTGATCATTGGTGGATGAACGATGGACTTTATTGACATGCCTCTTCAGCGTTCCAAGATTATGGAGCTCAGCTTTGCAACCCTCCCACTTGCACTCGAAGGACTGATAGCGTTGTGTTTTGTTGGGGATGCCGGGAGAGTTTGAACTAATACGGATGGATTCCGGGTGACCGGAATTTGCATTTTGCAATGTGCTTAGTTGAGATGGTTTAGGCTTGTATTCACGAGGACCGGTATGCTTATTGGCGTCGGGGGTGCTCTTAGCTTGAGCCTGAGGTGAGCCATGTATATTCTTGCGCCAGCCTACTGGCCGTCCTCTTTTCTTTGGTAGCGGATTACCGTCGGCGTCGTACTGTATCGCAGGCCTGAAAGCGGCATAGCCCACTCCTTCTGTGCCAGTGCGCGGTACACTGGCACTCATGGTCTTTGGAATTGGACGCGTAGGGGTAGATAATGTTGTTTGGTCAGGTCCAAATGAGTTTCGCGGGGGACGACCGCGCTTTTTGGCTTGAACGGGTTAATCGCCTCGACAAGCGGCTGAGCACGGATCACCATTTCGCTTGCGCTATTGTGCGACAACAGGGCTGACCCTTGCTTCTTACTCTTTTCGTCGCCTGAGTCTTCTTCGTCATCAGCATCTTCCTCCGCATTTTGCACATTATCTTGGAAGTAACCTCGCGGAGGTGTACCTGGATCGATAAGATCCCATCTTAGTGTGCTCAGATCGGCATCTGGTTGTACGTTTTGTGGAAGCGTGGTCTTCAAAATCTCCATATGCTGATTCAACCGTCGTGTTTCTGGATGTCTTCCGCACGCGAGCAGTACGTCCCGTGCAATGGTTTTAATGTTATATGTGTTGCGCCGCAAAGCTTTCTTGCGGTCGAGTTGCTCCACAATGTCAAGGTGACGCAGGCTGACAGCGGGAGGTGGAGGTGGGGTGGGATGATGGACGGTAAGTTGTGGCGTAGCAGGAGCTGGCATGGGAAAATTAGGAGTATCTTGGTCCAAGTCCATGTGTTCGGTAGGAGTGAGCGAATACGCCGATCCACCGAAGACTTTCTTCGACGGAGGGTCCAAGTCGTCTTCGTCTGCTTGTGATAGATCAATTATATCGTTGAAGTTACGCTTTCTCGCAGCTTCTTCTTTGTTGGCGGGGCGTTTCAACTCCGGCTTAATGGGTACCATTTCTGCAATAGGAGTAGGCGTAGGGGCTGTCAATGTACGTGACTCTGCGGACTGAGGGTATGCTGGAGAAGGTGTTGAGGACGCGAACGTCGCAGCTGGAGTCCCGGGAGTGCCAATGTCTCTTTTCATGACAGCCGGAGGCGCAACTGGTGCGGGAGCAACCGCCACATTGCCAGGACCTTGGGTGGACTTAGCTCGGGAGGAAGAGTTTACATCCGGTACAGCTGAAAGCAGGTTTTTCGCGAAGGCTGCTCGATCTAGTTTGATACCTAAGCCCTCTAACTGCTCGCACAGCTCAATATATGATGGGTTCCCATCCAGCATGCCCAGTACCTGGTCAGCTTGTATGGGCATCTGTGGGTTCTGGCCGTTCAGATACGTAGCCGCAGTGGCCGCCAACGTGGCTTTTTTTCTGGTGGCCAGATGGTGTAACCGCGAGTACGTGTCGACGCGACGGGGGTGGCACTAGATCGCTGCTGGGTCGTTATCGGAGTTGCCGGCTTCGCAATTGCAGACGCAGGCATTTCTCTTGCTGAAGAAACCTTCTTTCTTTGGTTCGCTGTTTGAGGTGCACTGGCTTGTACTGGTTGAGGAGGTATAGACGCAGGTGCAGGCGTAGGTCTTGCGGCAACTGTCGGTGATTTGTGAGCCTTTGCTCGTCTCTCTTCTTCCCAAATCCTTGCTAGCATAGCCGGATCCTTGCTGTTGAATTCTCTCATTTTCGCCATGAGAGCACGAATCTCGGCCTCCATCTCTCCACCATCAGGACCTTCCATATCACCAGCGTTCGTCAGTGAACCAGCTCCAGGTCTTGTTACTGGTTGTGGTTTGTGGCCCTTCTGCTTCGACTTGTTTGTACTAGTCTGTTGTGACCTCTCCCTCTCTTCCTGTTGCCGTCTTTCTTCTTCTTTGCGAGCCGCTTCTGCAGCTTCTTCCTCTGCTCTAGCGGCATCTTCAACTGCTTTTTGAGCTCGAATTGCCTCCTGCTTCCGTTGATACTCAGGCCAAGGGTCGTAAACAGCCATTGGATCCACCGTAATCGCACCTTGGTTGAAAGAATCTCCCACATTATTCGCAGCTGTCTGTTTAAGGGGGCTGGGGCCGGGATATCTTCGCCACTGTATGATGAAGAGGTTGCGGTCGTGCTACGAGTAGTATTGAGGTTTGGCAATTGCCGGTTGTTATATTCGGTATATTGCGCGGCCGTGTGTTTTGCAGGATTTTGCAAGCCGTGGCTATACTGATTTTGTGCTGGGCTCGCAGAACGCTGCGGCGGCTGGTTGTATACAGTCGACGCACGCTGCGAAGGATAGCCAGCAGCCATCGGTGGAGACGTGATGCCGCGCGAACTTGATCCCTGTGGTTTGGTGTCATTCACGCTGCGAGGGCGCACTTGAGACTGTCCGTAAGTTGGAACAGGTGTCTGAGTTTTGGGGGGCTGATGAGTGTGAGCGTGAGATTGAGGATCGCTGTTATAGTATTGCGCATTGACAGCATTAGTAGCAGTAAACCCGGGCCGATGAATCTGTGTGGTATTATTTGGGGTATACGTGGTATTGCTCATGTTGTGGAGCACCTCAGCGGCTCGGCTTGTGGTTTCGCGGTTCCCATTGTAATCACTACTACCCCAGGCGCCATCCTGCGCCGCGCCGTATGTCCCTCTCTGGTTGTTGTATGACGGAGCCTGATACGGCATGTATTCGGTCGGTTGGGATGTCGCTGGAGTGGACTGGTATTGACGCGACGACTGGGATACGTTGTTGTTCGAAGCGGGTGCAGTCTGGTAGGCAGAATACTGCTGGGCGGAGCTCTGCTGATACGAGTAATTGTAGGGGTTGTAATTGCTCGAGGTCATAGCTGCAAGCGTTACAGAGCACCAGCTCTGCCCGGTACTTCTTTCCGTAGATAGTTGAGCAGGCGCATGGAGTCGACGGAGTGGCTAAATGCCGATTTGGGCAAGTGAGAGAATATTGGAGTGAATGCAGCCTGTATTAATGTCCCTTCCAAAATTGCCACCTAGAAAAGGCGCATGTGGCAGGCTCACGGGGGTCGAATGTCGAAGCAGGGCGTGACGCGCTCGATCGCAGAGCCAGTGCAAGTTCGTAACGCGTCTGCCTCGCCGAGGGACTCGCGCTGGGCTGGGTGCCCGCCGCTTGCCAAGACAGCTAGCCGTATACGGATAGCGCGCGTTCTGTAAGCGAAAGTGCGAAATTCGACCACACACCACGACAAACTTGCTAGCCCGCGCAGCCATCGTCAAAACACCACCGTCGACAACTAACCACCAGCACAATGACCAAGGTTCAAAACTCCGTCGCGAGCTCGCGCCGCAAGTCGCGGAAGGCGCACTTCAGCGCTCCCAGCAGCGTCCGCCGCGTCATCATGTCGGTTCGTGGGCCCCGAGGAAAGAGGACAACCGTAGGGGGATCGTACTGACCGTAGCAGGCGCCGCTCAGCAAGGAGCTCCGTGAGAAGCACAACGTGCGAAGCATCCCCGTCCGAAAAGACGTATGGACCCTCGAACTGCGCCTCCTGCCCGCCGTATACTGAACAATACCAGGACGAGATCATGATCGTGCGCGGAACCAACAAGGGTCGTGAGGGCAAGGTCACCTCCGTCTACCGTCTCAAGTACGCTCTTCACATCAACGGTGTCGTTCGCGAGAAGAGCAACGGCCAGTCCGTCCCGATCCCCATCGCCGCCTCCAAGGTCGTCATCACAAAGCTCAAGCTCGACAAGGTATGCTGGAACCGGACCCATCACACCATTGTGGACTGACGCGGGACAGGACCGTGAGAACATTCTGGAGAGGATAAGCCAGGGCCGCGAGGCTCAGAAGAAGAAGTCGGAGGCATAAACGGTGGCGTGCTTTTCTCTGGTTGACGACAATATCATGGCTGGGACGCCCGGGGATTAGGCGCGGGCTGTACCTCTTAACATCGAGCGGACGGAATGCATAACATCTCTTTACCAGTTCCGGATATGCCACAATGCATGGAAAAGTAGAGGCGTTATATCAGTTCAGCTCGGGCAATGGACACGCCTACGATGGCATGTAACAACGACATGGGTTACGATCACAAGCGATACCACCTTACGTGCACCCTGCATTTCCCTCTGCTGCCCTGCTACAACCATACCCGACTACCACTTGCCCCTCACACGCTACAATATCTACTTCTCAACCCTTCTCGATGGTTGATTCAAGTTAAACGAATAGCGGAGATTGATAAACAGTGGCCTTGAAAAAGCCATGCTCGCCTGCAGACCGTCTCCGAGTTCACAATGAAGGTTACGGTTTGACGGTGAGATACATCACTTCTCGTAGGCCCTTTTTTTGGTCTATGCCCTGCAAACTACATCTCGGCCAAATAGTGAAATGTTCTCTGGCCCCTGTAGTCGTGCAGACTGCCTTAGCAGTACAGTACCTTGCCTTTCAATGCCTTCAACTTGACCATTGTGCGGCCCTCTGAATCACACCTTTTGACTATCAATCTTAAGAAGAGCTCTCAATGTGATCATAATAGCTATTGCTTGCGATAAAGCATTGAAGCATAATCAGGTTTGACCAAAACTTCCTTCAATTAGAGCTGAGACAACACGATGGAATCGCTTCGTCCGAGTCTCGAGGCTGTACAAATCATCTATATAGATTAGTTCAATAACATACAAATCGATTGTTCAATGTTCAAAAGTTCGCAGAGTACTTCCATTTCAGCTGGCTCGGTGGCATGGTTATCTAAGTGGGGGCGCATGGGGCAAGCGGCACTTCCAAGTTCGGACACTACATCACAACCACCAGCACAGGCACAGCAGCAGCAGCATTGTAACTAAAATGCGTACTCTCGTTGCTCAATTGGGGTGGCGCAACAGATGCATATCAAGAGGGGAATCGAATGCACATTTTGTCCGAATATTTTTCCGCCCTCACTTTTGGCTACACGAATGCTCTCGGCCGATGGCGGTCGGCGATGATGAGACATAATCCCGCTCAGAGGCGCCTCTATCCGCGGGGTCGAATATAAAAACGTCCAGTCCCTGCCTGAGCGTAGTAGTCTCCCGGACCCCGCTTCGTTCTGGCCCTTCTGACCCAAACCGCCAACTTGACCACCAACTCTTACCAATTTTGATAACATCTCCCACCCACCAGCATTCAGCATGGCTTCCTTCTCTGATGTCCTCTTTTCTCTGCTCTTCCCCTGGCAGTTCTTGTGCATTGCTATCTCCTACCTCCCTGGAGCGCTGCAAAAGTTGCTGCAATCTGAAAATGTTCAAGACCTTTCGCGCGCCAAAATCCAAGATGCATGGTTCAGTGCTTTTTGGAATCGCGCAGGGGCGAACATCCGCAAGATGAACGGACCGCGCATTACAGCTCTGTTGGAAGGGCGCATAAGCCAGGCTAGAGTCGTTGATAAGCCCGTGGTAGCCCCCGCCAGCGGTGTCATCTTGGACATCGGCCCCGGGGCTGGATTCTGGGTTGACCTGTACGCCAAAGCAAATACTGGCGATCTCAAGGTTTATGGGGTTGAGCCGAATGCCGCGGCACACGACGATTTGAGAATGCGTGTTCACGAGGCTGGCCTTGATGGCGTCTACAACATCATCTCCGCTGGAATAGAAGATATTAACAAATTCGAAGTCACTGAAGCCGATGGTAGCGTCCGTAAGATTGAGAAGGGAAGCGTGGACAGCATCGTTACGCTTCTTTGTCTTTGCGGTATACCTGAGCCCGAGAAAAATATTGCAGAGCTCTATCAGTACTTGAAGAAGGGTGGGCGGTGGTATGTATTCGAGCATGTAAAGCATACCGGGCCCTGGTATATGAAGTTTTATCAAGGTATGGGAACTCACATCTACGAGCAGTGGCTAGAACTAACATTACACTAAGCCTTCGTTAATTTGTTCTGGCCGCACATCGTTGGAGGTTGCCGCTTGTGCAGAGGTAGGCCGATTACTTATTGCAATATATTAGGCGTCTTGCTAATTACGTCCGTTGCAGACACGAAACAGAGTCTTCTAAATGCCGGCCCTTGGGAGCGAATTGACCTTGTCCAACCTCCAGAAGAAACTTGGTATGTAGCACTGTGATGTGATGTCCCTCGGCCTCGGCTAATATTATCTCCCTTCGCTCAGGTACATGACTGTACCCCACCGGTTTGGCACTCTGACCAAATAAAGCACCCAGCCCAGTAGGCGATGCAGGAAGCTAGACGATTCGCGCAATCCAGTCTTTGCTTTATCATCTTAGAACTTCGGGTGCCGAGTTCAAATTTACAATGGCGGTACACAAATTCATATGTTTGGTTTTCTAACTGATTGACTAATTTCGAATGGGGGAGGATTTGCACGTCTAGGTATTTTGATTTTCCTTGAAGTTTTCGTAGAGACATTCGCTTTGTTTAATGTGGTTTTGGATTTGTCGTTTGAATGCGGTGGTTCAGGGTGCTTCGCTTAGCTTAACAATCATGACGTTCCTCGGTCTCGGACGTGTGACGAGCTCCGCTTTCTTCGCAATTAAACCCCGGCATTGCATCACGTAACGACTCGTTACTAAACATCCCATCGATATCTAATCAGACCACATCATAAAGTTGCTCCTTAAGACTCCCTACCCCGCTTGTAGCGTTGACTACTTCTTGTCCTCCCATTACTGCACCAAGCCTGCTGTCTTTGCCCACCTTAATCCATTCATCTTACCATGACTTCAAAATTGATCGCGATTGTCGCAGGCGTGGGTGCTGGCACTGGTGCCTCCGTTGCGCGCAAGTTTGCAAAGGCGTACCCAGTTGTTCTACTAGCACGGAATCCTGAGAATTTCAAGAGTCTCGCCGAGGAGATCAACTCAAACGGTGGGAAAGCAATCGGCATCAGCACCGATGTGTCGGATTCGAATAGTGTCCAAAATGCGGTGGAAACTATCAAAAAGGAATTTGGGTCTGATGTAGGAGCTGCAGTATGTATTGCTAAACCGGTACCCTCTCGAAATTGTGCCTGACTGCGATTAGGCTGCCATTTTCAACGCATCTGGTGGTTTCTTGCGGAAGCCATTCCTTGAGCTCCCAGAAGAAGCCTTCACTCAATCGCTGGCCGTGAGTGCAAAGGGCGGCTTCTTCTTCTCCAAGGCCGCGCTTCCATTTTTGCTTAAGGGTGTGGAGCAAAGGTCCCAACATCCCCCTTCGCTCATCTTTACCGGCGCAACCGCATCCGTCAAGAGCAATGCCCAGATGTCGTCGTTTGCCACCGGAAAATGGGCTCTTCGTGCGCTCAGTCAGAGTTTGGCAAAAGAATTCGGACCACAGGGCGTACATGTTAGCCATGCCATCATCGATGGTGTCATTGACATCCCTCGAACCAAGGAGTGGCTGAAGGACTTGGGCCCAGAGGCCAAGCTGAATGCCGATGGGGTAGGTGCATCCCTCCTACAGAAAAGCGTTTTTTTAACATACCTAGATCGCAAATGACTACTGGTACTTGCACACACAGCCGGTCACTAACTTCACGTGGGAGATCGACCTGAGACCTGGTGTGGAGAAGTGGTAAGGCAACTGATTGTAGAAGTGGCATCTGCTGTAAGAGTGACAATCTTAGCCCAATGAGCCACAGCGTAGTTTTAGATATGCATTCCTTTCATTCGCATCCATCATTCTTCGGATTCCTGAACCTGAAAATAGTCCCTTGCATTACCAGCGATTTGAGAGCTTAATTCCGTATACGGCTCTCGCACTGCTTGCTTTGCGAAGAGTGTTGAGATCTAACATAGTGCGCTACACTCTCGGAAACTCGAACTTCTCACACGCGAGACATCCGCCCTGGGTCGAAAGCTCATATAAGCATATATTTGAGACAATATATCTACCATGTGGATGCGATTTCTCCTTCTGTGGTTCATTCCATTCGCAACTTCCTCGCCAGCGCCGGCACCAGCACCAGCGTCATCGTCAGCACAAGCATTACAGCAAGCAGAACAACGTCAACAGAAGAATGAGCAGGAATCGAATTTTGAATACCTACCTAGCACGTCTGGAACTAAGCGTAATTCAGGCTCTAGTTTGAATCACCGTATACGTTCTGACGGGTCAGTTTATAACGACGCATATGCACCACCCAATTCACCCGGTCTAATATCACTATGGAGCGGCGCCGGACGATCTCAGATGATTGACAGCTTTGACCTGACTCCATGGCCCAACTGTCCATTTCAAAACCTCGATTGTAAACGGTGTCCTCAGGACTCCCGCTGCACTCTCTCCGTCTCCTACACCGCCACCCCTATAGAACATGCCCAGCCGACACCCCAGCCTGCGGGTGTAGGCGAATACAACGCGATAACCGGCCAGCAAGACTCCGACGTACCTGCTGCCGCGGGCCAAGCTCCTCCGCCCTGTCCCCTCCAGAAATGCAGCGTCGCAGGTGCAAAGCCATGCGGACCGGGCGCGACGTGCAGGAAGGATTACTGCTCGTGTCCACCGGGAAGAAAGGGCCAGCCTATAGGTGTCGCGGGGTGGATGGGGCTGCGTGGTTGGACGTGGCCTGAGGCTTTGAATGTCTATGTTAATCCGGGTGTGCCGTGTGCGATGCCTTGTGATACACTGTTTTGTGGGGAGGTGAGGAGGGCGAGGGGTTGTGTTGGTCTGCAGAGCTTGGATCCTGGAGATATGAATGAGACGAAGCCGAGTGCTGTGGCGGCAGAGGCGAGCTTCACGACACCGGTCTCTGTGTCGCAAGAAATAGTCTTGGAGACGGAGTATCTGGTGTCTATGACAACGCTGTCGAGCCAGAATAGCTCTTCGATGATAACTGATGTATTAACACGAAGTTTTGCAAGTCAAGTGAGCCTTGTGCTTCCCCAAAGTACGGGTAGAAGGGCTGTACAGACGAGGAGTGTGGTACATGACGATGCAGCGTTGCCAATTATGCCAGGTGGTAATGGTGCTATACAGGCACCGAGGATGCCAGGAGATGGCGCGAATAGTTGAAATGCATGGTGACAAGATCCGAGTGCCATCATATTGTTAGAGCCGCAATATATGTCACTGGAGCTAGCGGAGCATGTTTGTTCCTTGACTGAGCATGGTCAACTATTTTATTTTATTTTTGCTACTATTTTAATAATAAGACAGGGTTGTTTATGCTTGTCTGATTACTCTGTGTACACTACAGTGCCTTATTTCACGTGGTTTGGGTAAAATCAAAGTTTCAAAAGAATTGAAGAGTATCTCAAGCCCAAGGACCCCTATGTTTCGATTCGAATGTATGGACAGTTCCTACAAAACCACAGGCAACTCGATCCATATTTGTTCTTCTTCATCTCGAAGCTATGACAAGTGCAAATCAATATGATGATATGGCTCTGTGCCGCTTACTCTGAAACACTGCTCCGTGAGCAGTGCTCTTAGTCACGGACTTCGATCAGACGGTATCGTACACAGTGGGGTATCAAACACAAGGTTACATCAGCTTGCATGTAAAACGAGAGGGGTCTGAGAGCGGGAACAGGTGGCGTTGTCAAGAGCGATGATCGTGCAGGGGCCAGATGAGATGTGGTCGTATTCGATGTGTCTTCCCAACACGCGATATTGATCCGATAGAGGCTTCTCATTTGGCTGGCTGAATGA
This sequence comes from Pseudopithomyces maydicus, assembly GCA_026873275.1. NCBI lineage: Eukaryota > Fungi > Ascomycota > Dothideomycetes > Pleosporales > Didymosphaeriaceae > Pseudopithomyces > Pseudopithomyces maydicus. The sequence continues at coordinate 1,289,233 of JANTUC010000010.1, read as the reverse complement.
CTAACTGACGCTCCACATTTGCAAGTATCCTCCAATCATCAGGTCACTGTTTTCTCCATCAGGGCTCGTATCCCGCCGAAGGTTAAATAGTAGTGACGTGCCGTTTTTGTTGGGACTGGAGGTCAGCATTGCGTATGTGGAATACCTGGGGATGAGACGCTTATGTACGAGTGAGAAAGGAGCGGAAAATACCGAAACATGGGGGAATGCTACGATTTGCTGGTTTGCGTGCATGTGTGCCTGGACGGTGTCCTGCCAAATTAGTACATGATCCGGTCTGGCCCAATGGGGCAAGTAGTTGCATGCCCACGTCCGTCCCGCGTGTCGCACGTGTAAAAGCAAGTGTGCCTTGCAATGTAGGCGGGAATATTCTCCCGGGTCTTGAAGAGGACGGGGCCAAGTTCAAATCTCGATTGGGAGACAGCTGGGGTGTTGAGCAAGCCGCCTTCTTGCTAGAATACGACCACCGGCAAATGATTTGACGGGACATCAGCATCGTCTCGACGCGTTCCAGTCTTTCTCAGGGGCGTATTGACTGCCTTCGGTTGCGATGAGAGCTGTGGATCGTTCCACGGCCATACATCGAGAGACATCCACAGCTGTAGTAAACAATGATCACTGTGGTCAAATCGGATACGAGTGCTGATGGGCCTGCGAGGCAAGTGGAGCCGGGTACGGGTCGACGGGGATTATCAAAGGGTCCACTAGGAGGCCGCATGGCGTGGGACCAGAGAAAGGGAGACGGGCTCGAGGCGCGGCCCCTCTTCCACTCTGTCCGCTTCAACGGCGCCGTCACCAACAATCACAGCAAGACCCCGTGCGGAGAATTGATTTGCTGTGGGCGAAGATGGGAAGCGTGGATGTCCCTGTGGCAGCGAAGGGTGATTGGCGGATCACCCGAGGCGCTTTTCCCCAGACGGAAAGGCGTACTTTGGCACCACAACTCCACGACCCATCCACGACCCATCCACGACCCAGACGTCGACTCGCCACCTTTCGCCGTGCAGTCTGAGTCGTGTTGCCATCATCGTGCGGCGGGGTCCTGACCAGAATCTCGACCCACGCCCCAATTATTGCCATTCTCGCTCATCACAGTCGTCTCCAAATCACATGGCGCAGCATCGTGGTCGACAGCGGGCCCGGAAGCGCCGCCACCCAGCAATCCTTGCATCCCGCCTGCCATTGGTGCGCGCTTCCCGATGGTGCCCTGCAGAGCTGACCACTGGGATGCTACATCAACTACTTGCCTGTTCCTGGCGGCGACGAGACCCACGCCCGACAGCCACTGACAAAGGTGCCTGATATTGGAAGTCCCAAGTCACGCCCCATCGACGCTGACTGAGAGGACCGAAGTACCTGGCCCCCGGGAGCGGATCGCGGCATGCGATCCAGTACCCGCGCTTGCTGCCTCGTTGTGTCTGGTCCATGTTCCACTCAGCGCCAGAATTATGACTTTCATGCATGTACCTGGCTTCTTCCACTTCGCCATTGTGGAGAACGCCCTGGTCCGCCGAGCTGAGCAGTGCACCGTGCCGTCCGTGTAGAGGCATATATCACTCCCACCTGTCCTGTGCTTCAGAGGGTGGTGACGCTTCGTCCAAGCTCGCTCGTTACCTTTGCCCGTTGACCTCAACACCGGACCTTCGCCTACCTGACCCGTCGGAGTGCACTGTGTACTCCGACCACAACCCCTCATCCATCATGAGATTTCCTCCTCCAGAAGTCCGTGCCCACTGGCCCAAGCCGAACTATGTCGACCCCATCACCCGTGGACCTGGACTCATGATTGTCGAATTGACCCTGGTGCCTGTAGCTCTCATCTGTGTTATCCTGCGGCTCTGGGTTCGAATTGGATGGCTTCATAAGAGTTGGTGGGATGACTATCTCATGGTAGCTGCAATGGCACGTGGAAAAGCCCGAGAGTGCAAAGCACGAGCTAACAGGCTCCAGATATTCTCCTGTCTGACCACAGCTCTGGTCATCATGGCAGTCCAGCTGTACGGTTGGAACATCCACGTGTGGGATGCAACCATCCCGCTGCTGCAGAATGGTCGAAAGGCTTCAATGGCAGGCCAGACCCTCTTCGTGCTGGCCTCCAGTTTTGTCAAACTGTCCATCTTGGTCTCCTATTTCCGTATTGCACCGAATAAATCAACGTTCCGGAAGCTAGTCTGGGTGACCTTGGGGATAGTAACAGCGGCCTTCCTCACGTTTCTCATCGCTTTGTGGCTACAGTGCATGTGAGTATCATCACCTCCTTAACACGGCGCTGCTAATGGATACACAGTCCGATATCCAGTTATTGGAACCTGCTCGCCGGAGATGGTGACTGCATTCCAGAAGGCCCACCTCTCGTTGTCCAGACGGTCATCAACGTATTGACCGACTTCATCATCTATGCGCTCCCGATCCCCACGTTATTCGGCTTGTCACTTCCCATGGTACAACGCATCGGCCTTGTCATACTCTTTGGATTTGGTGGTGTCATCGTCGTTGCGGGGAGCTTCCGTGCCTACTGGGTACACTACGTTCTGTACAAAACATATGATGCGACCTGGTATGGGTATGAGATCTGGCTGTGGACTGCCATCGAGACCAACGTCGGCGTCATATGCGGTTGCATTCCAGCCCTGAAACCTTTGCTCTTTCCTGCGAGGGCTCGGGCTAATGCATCCAAATACGCCAACGGATCGACGCACAGTCGTAGGAAGGAGAAGGTCACGCCTGTTCTTGATCAGGTTGAGATGGATACGCGGAAGCTCACCGAGAGCGACTCAAGGCCAGGCACTGCCACTGCACCGGTGCATGTGCACGTCAGCCATGGCTTGCGGCCCATGAGCGGGGACACGGACAAGAGTCGATTCGATTCTGATATAGAGCAACAGAAGACGTATATGTACTGATCTCCGCTCGCTCCAATTTCTTTCTCTGTCCTACACTAATTTTCGTCTTGAAAAGGGCGACTGTAAACAGTAGATTCGGCCGGATCGCTCCTGTTCAGCTTATCTCTTTGGTGGGTGGTCATCTGAGCGAGCTGCTTTGTTTTCGCGGGTCTTGGGCGCATGATATCCCTCTCCTCCAGTGCTAGCGACGGTGTTTGGCGCAGTAATGCAATGAATCCAAACCATGTCGACTCATTCTCGTTTCCCTTGTGGTCTTTACATACGTTGGGGCCTCGCACTTTAGACTGACAGATGCAGCTTCCCTACGGTGCCGACCCAAGCCCAAGGACATCTGGACACATGGTGACCCTGTCCTGACCCTGTCCTCGCTTCAAAGTTTTTCCAGCCTTGCATCATCTGCCAACTGACCATGAGGCAGTCGACAATACATGGCACCATGACGATGTGCGCTCGAGCGCCATGATGGCCAGCGCCGCCCATGGTGCGACCGCCCGCCGTCGACTCTTCATCTTTTTTATAGCCTGCCCAGGTGTTCAGCTCGCCACGTGCGCGTCTGTGCTCGCATGATGTCACCCCACGATGGCCTCGCTTCCCCTTCATCTCGTCTCGTCGTCACTTTCTTTCTTCTCTTTGGTGGTCGCCATCTCGGTCGCGGGCGGGATGGTCGCCGAGCGCGGGTGCTGCGTTGGCATTCGGCTGCGCTGGCCCCCTGCCTCACACCCGCGGGACAAGTCTCACACCGGCATGAGTTGGGACATGAAGGCCTCGGGCATGACATGCACAACGGACGACTGGTCTTCAACGCGCGCAACTTGACGGGCATGTGTTGCACATGAAGAGTCAGGAACCACCCGAATTCCTGGAGAGGGTGGAGCCCGAAACGTAGCGCTGGGTTTAGGGCTGCGAACTGGTGCGCCTCGGTAATGCATGCACCTGTATGCACAACCAGCAGCCATCATGCATCGTGACATCTGCCGCACAGCTGTACACCGCATAGCCATATCGACCGCCATCGTCTGCCAGGCGGCACGTCGTCCGCCGCCAGCCTCTGCAGGTTCAGCTCGAGAGACGCCGCTCGGATCACGATGAGGCGAGCCAAAAGGAATTGTGCAGCGCATTGGTTTCCCTGGCTACGGGTATGGGCAGGGGGATTGTTGTTTCCAATTTGATTCTAACGCTTTTGTAGCAGCTCGCGGGCCGTCGAACGTCATGATCGAAGCCCAAAGCTCCCGTGCGCGCAGCCGCCGTCCCAGTTTTCCCAGACGGTATTTCTTCCGCCCAGCGGCCGCCTAGTCGAGGCTCAAAATCCGAGAAATGGCGTCGTAACGGCAACCAGCCCTCCATTTAGCGCTCCTCAAACGAATCGTTGCCAACGCACCGTGCAGCCCATGGCCAGTTCACCCGCAAAAGCAGATACGCAGGGTCGTGGACCATGCATACGGCTGCAGTATATCCTCCAGCTATGTCGCTGCGTCACTCCAAAGACCTGAGGCTTTCTTCGTCCATTGATACCCATCCACCATGAGACACTCCGCCAAGTACTCTCTTGCGCTGCCCGTACTCACATATCTCTGTCTGACGGCATCAGCGTTGCCGACGAAACCACCCAAAGCGCCTGTGTGCATCATAGGCGCCGGTCCAGCGGGTCTCACAGCGGCCGCAAGGCTAGAAGAAAAGGGCATTGAGTCTGTCATTTTTGAAAAACAAGCAGCAGTCGGCGGAAAATGCCAATCATACTATGATCAAGAGTGAGTGTTACACACGACGTTGCAGCGAAGCGCCTTAACCGCGGCTGACCACCCTTTCACCTTCAGAGGCATATTCCATCCGCTTGGTGCCGCCTTTTTCTCCAACGCCTCGTACCCTGAGACCCTGAAAGTGATCAACGAGTCTGGCGTGTCAATTGAAGAGTTCGCACTCGCTGGTGCACGCGAACAATTCCGCTTCAACATTACGACAGGCGTTACAGAGCCCTACCCTGCGCTCTCGCTTCAGGCATTACAACTCGTTGCCGCTGAAATCCCTCGGTATGCCCAGCTTTGGGCCAAAAATTTCGCACCCATCAGCACTACAAACTACAAGGTACGCGGGGAAAAATGACGGCGTGCTCAACGTGAAACTAATACTAGAACAGAAAGGTGTACCTGACAGTCTAACCGTTTCCGGTGCAGAATGGTTCAAAACGAACAATTTCACAGTCCTACCACAGTTGCTGGTGAATCCTCTTGCGCTTTATGGATACGGCGATATACGGGTCGTGCCAGCTGTAAGTCATCCTTATGAGATTGGGATCGAAATAATCGTTGACTTCAATTAGCTATACATCCTGCAATACTTCACACCCGATATCCTCACCGCATTCGTGGGTCAGCACAACGTGTATTACACGGATTTTCACAAGATTTGGGTCGAGTGGTTGAAGAAAAAAGAGTGCAAAGTCAAGATCAATCTTTCGCACGAAGTTCGCTGCATTGATCGATCTGGCAAGAATCCTGTTATCAAGTACACTGCACCTAAGCCCTACAGCAACTTCTATCGGTGGGGTAAACAGGAATGCAATTCCTTGATTTTCGCATTTCCACCCAGCATCGAGAATTTGGAAAGAGTTGGACTAGACTTGACTGAAGAGGAGCATGAAGTGTTCTCGGAAGTCGTCACTCACAACTACTTCTCCTCCGCAGTGGAGTTTGAGCTGCCATTCGGCGTATCATACATCGCAAACAGCAGCAACTCGAGCGTCCCCCCACCTAACATCGGCGAGCCGGTCGCCGTGTTGCGTCTTAGTGCAAAGTCCAATGTCTCGACGTCATGGTCTTGGGGCCCCGATAACGAATTCCAGTCCGAAGGCTCCGCTCGCAAGCTTCTACAGACCACCATGTCAAAGATCAACAAGGATCCGAGGAACGTCACAGCTCAGGCCGCCCCTGTGAGCTCCGAGGACATCCGCGCTTTCAAGAAATGGGACTACTTCCCCCATTTCGGCAGCGAGGCGCTTCGAAATGGAGCTTACGGTTACTTCAACCGGCTCCAGGGCTGCAACAAGAGTTTCTGGGCCAGCGGGCTCGGCGGCATGGAGATCGTTGAGTGGGCCATCCGAGCTGGCCAGGATGTCGTTGACACGTACTACTAGCGCTCGTCGCTTTGTAATGCATATACATACATGAAAGATTTGGGGTGGCATGGTTGGACATCTGCATTGCCTGTTCGCGGTCGAATACCCTGGGAAAAGGAATGGGAGGATGCAATCTGGATTGGGGGATTTTTACGGTTCACGAGTTTCATTTTCACGTTTTGCACTAATGACTTTCTGTACAGATAGATCACGATACCTTGGATGACTGCGCCTTCGATGAGCGTAGCGTCATGATCGCGTCCGTTGCGACTGGCATACGCTGGGATGGTACGGATACATGATTATGATGACGACGCCTTTTGATATTTAATGACAATGGTTTGTAGTGTAGTGTATGTAGTGTAGATAGCTAGAACTCTGTAGATATGAACGATGAGTCAGTTCGCTTGAGAAATAGTCGCCATTACCCTTTGGACATTCGCCCTTGACGGCTGCCAGGATTATCGTGTTGCTGCGTGGCGTTCGCCTTGTCAATGCAGTAAATTTTGCGATCGTGAACTCGGTAGCATTGCGTGGCGACATCGCATCCATGGAATGTTTCTATGACGCCACGTTATTCCCAATGTTAAGACAAGGAAGGCCTTGCTCAGATGCTTCGGATCGGCCGTGGTGCGCTGGCAAGCCCTGGTGTCGGCGAGTAGAATAGTCACAGCCACAATCACTAGCTACGCCACACCCGCGGTGAGCGCCGATGTGGATCATGCGGGGCTGTGGCGGTGCGGTAACGCATGTGGGATGGAATGGGTCCGTGATTACTGACGGCGAGATAGGCGCTGTAAGCAGTTGTATCAGTATTGTATTACTCGTTTCCTATGAATTGGGGTTTTTTTTTGGTTTTGTTGTGTGGGAAATAGATCTCATCAAGGAAACTTTAGCAAGCATTCTGGGATTATCTACTCTGACCAGTAGAATGACCGATACATAACATCCATTGTGAAAGTCTTGATACAATCTTGGTGTTCATATTGTGAAAGAAAAAAGCCACCATGATTGGCAGTACCCTGAACCCTAACCATCCCACTTGATTCGCTTCTCACGGAACATGCTCACCATACCAATGGGCAGCAGTCCCGAATCCACGACGTTCAAGCCACCGAACCTTTCACACATCTCTGGTCCATACATCTGAGCAATCCACTTCCAGTACGGCTCCATACCTCCCCAGTAGCTTGTGATGCCTTTCAGATTATTTTGTCCCTTCAGTTGACTGATGGCTTGATTGACCTGAACGCTAACATCAATTGACATCTCTCGAGGTCGCTTCAACAAGCTCCGATACGTTCGAGTGATGTTCGCCCTAGCCAAAGCAGAGTATATCTCGCGGTGAGTAATGTATTCCTCGAAGGAGAAGAAAACGTCGGCGTCCTGTGCCGGTCGAAAGTCTGGATCCTCGCCACCTGAGCGACTTTTGCTGATTTCGCCGCGATCGAACGTAGAATTCGCGTCCGCATAGTCTTTGCGCTCCTTCTGCTCAAAATCGTCAAGGAAATCGTAGGGATTCTCTTTGACGGATTCACGGATTTGCAGAAGGTTGACAAAGGGCGATCGGAGATCAAGGCCTCCAAGTTCTACTGGGAAGAACAGGAAGCCCTCTGGAACGTTCTTTACCTGGAAACGATCCTCGATGGCCTGTTTAAGAAATTGGACGACGTTGCCACCATCGAAAATCTTCTCTTGAATGTGGCGGTGAGTCGCTAGCATCCTATCGACATGCTCGCGACCAAAGCAATTCGCTGGCTTACCGAAGTTCGAGCTAAAGAAGGTGGCGGCGTAAGTGTTCCAAGCTTGGATCCAGTCGATGACACTCTTCGACTTTCCCTTGAGCTGAGTACGAAGCTCTTCGATATGGCCTTCCACCATCTTCTCATCGATCTCGAAGCGACCGGTCTTCCCATCAAGATAGAGGAAGCCCCAGCGGATCTCTCCAACTGGAAGACGCTCATCCATGTCCACATCAGGAGACTGCTGTCGAGCATTGCTCCCAAATATACGGACACTTCCGGTTTTGACATCGTCGATCTAATAGGATTAGCATTGATAGTCTCAGGTGCAGAAATCACATACTTCCACGTGCATCGCAGCAGTGAATTGTTCCACAGTCGTCCAAGCTTTAACGCATTGTTCATAATCTTTCGACCAGAACCAGACATCATCATACAAGCGATAGAGCATCTCGCCATCGGTAGCTTTATTGACAGCAAAGTCAAGGCAAGCGAAGACAACCTCACCAAAAACATCGCTCAAGGCGTGCGAGCCCGGGGTACCGCGACGGCGAAGACGAGGCGACCCAGAGACATCGTCCTTGAACTTCAGGGGGCTTGGAGAAACGTCTTGAAGAACTTTTGCCACTTGGTGGAAACTCCGAGGAATTCAAGGACGGTAAGAATTGTCTCATGCGGCAGGAGAGGATTCCAGGACTCGAATACGGAACGGAAGCAGGAGAGTTCGCCATGTAGACGAGTGTTTAGTACGATTTCGGTCGCTAGGATATGAAGCAATTTTTGTTTGGCTTTCATCGGATTCTTCGCGTCCTCGTCATCTTCGTCATCTTCGTCACCTTCGTCATCGTAATCAATGTCTTCATCGCTCGCGTCACATTCTTCCTCCGCGGGAGCGATTTTTCGCGCCCCCTTCGAAGCCAGTTGTTTCCGAGGCGCTTTACCTCCAGTAGATTTACGAGCTGTCTGTTTGGTGCGAGTTGGTGCTTGCGCCGCAGCAGCGACGTAGGCCCCGAACTCGGCTTCCTCCTCTCCTTCTTGTGTATCAACAATTTGTTGCTCAAAATCGAGTAGTTGATGAGAGAAATAAGTCTTGAGATGTGTCTCCCATCGGCGGGCTTGGAGATTTGGATGAGTGTTGGTACTATCGCAACCAAGGTAGAACTCTCGACGAAGACGATCCGTTTTGGGCACAGATGGGCTGTTAGTTTTCCAAGCCCTTCGACGAAAATCCCCAAAGGCAGTCTTAAAAAACACTGACCATCTTACACCAATGTAGTGCAAGAAGATAGCTTGCAGAAGGTCTTCGTGCATCTGTATGCTATAACCGCCGTTGACGTTTCTTCGCTCCTCGAGTGTGACGAATTCACCCCAGGACCAGCGATTCAGGGTAGCCATTCGCATGTTCAGTACATCGGAGATCTCTCCGAGGATTACGTTGTTGCCTAGAAAGTCTTTGAGGACCTCACGTTTCTCGTTTGAAAGAAGGTCAGAAGCTTCTAGGCTTTGGATGACCCATTTCAAAGTATACACATTGAACTGCTGGGTGCTGGTGAAACTGCCCTCAAATGTAGCAACCCTACGTCGCAAATTTGAAAATGGTTTCAAGGCGTCGTCTTCATCTGAGCAGAAAAGGTTGTTGAGATAATCAGTCAACCCTTTTTCGTCTACGTTGGCTGGTTCGAAAACGGCTTCCTCCCACTTAGAACGAGCCTCGAGCTTCTTCGCTCCGGGGAGTTCTTCAAAAGAGTCACCTGAATCAGGGCCGCTTTCGGGAAGGGCAGATTTCTCCGACGACAACCACTCCGTAACAATACGTCCATAAAGGTCTGCATACTGATACTTTGTAGATTGAATCGACAGGTACTGGAGAAGTAGGTTTTCCCAACTTTCAATGACCTTGGGCGAGACTGAAGGGTCGTATCGAGCTTGTTCCAGAAATCGGTCAAGATTCTTGAGATCTGTTTCAAGGCGACGGTTGGTTGTCGAACCTACTACGACACGGCCTCGCGTACCATCATTTGCCGGTTTAGTGACAACACCAAGGCATGACTTAGTACCATCGACAAGGGCAAACAGCCGCTCAAGCGGATCCGGCAGCTTGGATGTCGCGCTGAGTAGCTGGTGATACTGTTCCTCGAAGCTTTGCCGTTGCTCAGCCAGCTCCTCTAACTTTGTGGAAGTAATCTCCTGCAATGTCTTAGAGAAGACGCTGCCTGAAGAGTCCATTGTTGTAAGAGTTGCGTAGAGGTTTCGTGTAGATATCAGAATATTGGGTGAAGTAAGAGACTAATGATTGTAGGTCGAAACGGATGCCTACAGTGACGAATGGATACCGACTATTATAGATAGAAGGGTTAAACAAGCGGAAAGTTAAGCAAATATGAGTCACAGTTCAGGGTTGAAAGGAGAACTCGTTTATCGCTCTCATGCAGGGCGTCCAGGCAACAATATTGACAGCACTTGGCGGGTGGCCTTATGCTATTGGCTGGTTAATTCTGCCCCCATCTTGAATCAGTAACTTTACTACTTTTTATGTCAAGACTTACACACGCTAATATAGGTCAACGTGCTGGCGATGTCGCTGGTTGCGTCACCTGATGTAGAGATCAATATATTATCCGAACTCAACGACGAAAAAACCTCGTATAGACGTACACAGGTATTCGAAGATCCAAAGACCCCTTGCATGTAAGTAGTGCATCCACGACGACCACAGCAAGCATAGCGAACGTCTTGCTTGTTACGTCATCACACACGATTGAGAGGACACTAGTCCTTTTCCCGTTAGCGATATTCCTCTGGGTTTTCCTCTTCGTGCAAAGGCACAACGTACGAGCAACGGTATAGTGCATCTATCGCAACATCATTGATACGTTTGTTAACATAGTCCTTGCAAGCCGAACTGTGGTTAGATCTGGAACCTGATTAAACTGGTTATTGGTGTACTGTATTGCGCATACCCTTTCCATCCACAGCCGTGCGTGTCTTACTCGATCTTTCTGTCTGAGCAATGGCTGCAAGTCCGCTTCAGACGAGGGTCCTCAGCTCCGAGAAATTCGTGGAAAGCTGCGGTGCAATCTTGTTCGATATCTCAAATCTTGATAGCATCAAGGTCTGCCTCGTACAACACAGGGAATGCGGAGAATGGCATTTCGCCAAAGGTCGCCGTAATCAAGGCGAAAGCCGCAAAGACGCAGCCATCCGCGAAGTTATGGAGGAAACGGGATTTCGCTGCCAACTATTGCCAGTCACTATGTCGACCAGAGCAACCCCGACAGATGCTCACGCAGATATCCTTGACAAGGCAGTCGTATGCGAGAAGCTTACGGAACCCTTCATGTGCCATATACGAACACTGAGGCATAGGAAAGGTACCAAGATCATCTGGTGGTATATCGCAGTCTTGGAAGAGGACGGGGATCAGCCCAAGCTGCCAGGGGAGGTCAAATGGTGCCCCAAATTTATGCCATGGCATGATGCCGTTAACACTCTCACGTTTCAGAACGATCGACAACTTCTACAGAAGGCTCTAGAAGTACTGAAAATGACTTTCCCATCCCTCGAGTCTTCTCTCGGAAACACTCAGAGAGGCACAGTTCCAATATCCTCCACTGGTGCTAGTGCTGGCCAAAAACCAGCACCGAAGGTGGCCATGTCGAAGACGGCCGCAAAAAGGCTGTTAAGGTTGCAAAGGCCCTAAAACGACTGAGGGACCAAGAGGCGCAGAAAAATACTACCTCAAACAACGTCGAAAGAACAGCAACATCGGCCGACGATGGGGCGATGGAGGTACAGAGGACCACTAGGCAACAGGAGGCCAGACGATTGAGAAAAACCACCCAACGCCGCCGTCATGCAGAGTGAAAGGGAACCCAGGGATAACAAAATTGTACCTGATGAACAACAGCGTTGGCTACCATCCGACTACAGAGCAGAAAAAGGAGGAATTAGCTGGCCCACAGGTTTGGGCCTTTTGATCATGAAAATGGCGAAAAGCTCGAGATTTTCAATGCGAGCTGTGTTTCTAAGTATTAGGAGCAAGTCATGAAGGTTGAATTCAACCATTGGGACTACCCTTAATAGAGGACTGCGCTCTCTCTCAAAACGCCCGTGGAATCTCGTGGGCGCAGAAAGTCGATCACAATTCTGGCTAAGCAGCCCATCTGCCATTCACATCTCCGAAGAGATACCGATCCCAGCCACTAGGCTGGGCTCATGAGAATCCGTCTAATCCTCCCTAGCCAACCACTCCTTACATGCGTCGTACACTTTCGGGAATTCAGGATCGAGCGCCAAATACCGCTCAAAAATATCCGCACCCAACCGTTCCAAGAACTTCAAATATGTCACGAAAATCACATCCGCATACGAGACTGCGCACTCGTCAGTATGTGAACATAAACACGTCGTGGAAAAACAGCATAAACGAACGGCCGACTTACTAGTATCACCCAAGAAGAAAGGTCCACTCTTTTCCCTGAGCAAGTTCCCGATTTCCTGCGCGATGGGCTTCATTTCCTCCCATTGCTCCTCGGTGGCCTCCCGTTCCACCTGCTCCAGAGGCTTCCCGAAGGCCTCCTCGCGCGTCAGATAGAAATAATCAGCTGATACCTTGCTCAGCAGCAGCCTCGGGACCTTGGGAATGAGATGTGGCACAAGGGGCTTCACGATGGTGATGGTGCGCAACTTCTCGACGATGGGATCATCGAGGTGAAGCGATGGTGTGGGGTACTGCTTCTCGAGCTTTTGGATGATGTGCCAGCTGTCCATTTCGTAGGTGCCGTCGGCATAGCGAATGGCGGGGCTACTGTAGTCGGTGAAGTAACCTGGGTCGTTGGGGTCGTTTGGCGGCAGGCCACTTTGATGTATTAGAATGGATTGATTTTTTGGGGTCGTGGCTCTGCATACAGGCCTTTGAGTGTGGGCACCAAGTCTGGGTATTCGACCCATTCGGTTTTGTAATCAACGCCCTTCAAATTCAAAGCCATCCGTACTTCATGCACGTGTTAGTTGGTATGTATGTAGGAGTTACGTATTCAGCAGATGCTCACTTACCCTTCCACGGGTTGAACGACCATCCTTTCGACGGAGGCTTGCTCGGAATATCATAAAGGATAACTTGCTTAGACATGGTCGTTGTAAGGGCTGTGTTCTCTAGAAGATAGTAGCGTGCAACTGTGGTGATGATGACGGCGATATGAATGAAGTTGTGTATGTATTATAAAGGGCGTGATATTTGTCATCGGGAATATGATCTCACGCTATGTAGTACGTGAATGTAACCATATGCAGTAAGCCCGGTGGGTCTTCCGGAGCGCGGCCGCTATCGGGCAAGTTATCCTGTATAATCTGCGCCCTACCATGCCTAGCATTAATAGGTATATGCAACAACATGCTGATGCTAGAGCTCAACTGGTAAATCTGATATCGAAAGCTTGTGTTTACTTTAGCATCTCGAAAAAAAATCAAGGAGCCGCTTCTAACTTCCCTGACACACTATCTTGTCCGGATAGTCCCAAGAGAAACAAAATTGTTGGGCTGTTTTTGTGTAATTATAAGGGTCTGTAGTCTTCCATGTCGTGAGTTGACAATTTAAATCCAACGCTCGGGTCTCTGCGCGGTGACACAAATGTCTAAGCACTACACCTTGTACCACCTATTTGCAGCCAACGCCAACACTTGTGCATGTACGCTGCAGGATCACGAATGCGAATTCATTCCACACTTGGAAAGATTGTCACGGTGAGGAGTAGCCATGGTTTCCCGCCATCGACCGTGAGGATGGGTTGTCCGCGGCCGATATTTGAGGCGTTCCCATGGCTTATTCGGGCGTTTTCTCAGGATGATTAGACCGCTCTCGATGATTGCAGTAAGTATCACTTGGATGATATGGAGATATTAAGGCATGGCTTGCAATTATTCAACAAGCTGACTTATAACTTTGTAAATTCATGGTCGATGCACGATGCGAATGAGACAATAGAATAGAATGTAGCAGCATATTCTGCATGAATACGTCTCTTAATGCAGGCTTGGTGGTCCGGCCCTATCTTGAAGTTCAAATTGCATGCAAAATATCCGTGTAGCTACAACATGCTCAAGACCGTGGCTCGGATGTTTTCATTACATGCATATAGATCAACGCAAACAAGGTCGTATCTTGGCTACTGACTGGCATTTCATTGAGAATAGTGGACATAGGGCCGTGCCGGAAAAATAGTCTTTCCATTCGCCGTGGTGAATGAGCGTCATCTGTGCGTGCGGTAGGTAGCCATCAAGGTGCTGAACACCGGCCATGGCGCACAAAGGCATTTCAAACGCCAAAAACAGCTTCACTTTCTCATATACAGTACCGTTGCACTCATAGAACATCTACATTGCTCGAGCCACGTAAATCACACCGCCCATCATGTCCCACGATTCAGTTTGGTACTCTCGGCCGCGCACCTACGGCAAAGGCTCGCGAAGCTGGTATGTCTTCCGTTCCATTGTGCCGTCCACGATTCGCTGCAGACAGAGCGTGTGGCTGCTTTGGTTCTAACGCTAGATACAGCGTCGTCACAGGCGAGAAGAAGCATGCAGGTCTCATCCGCAAATACGGGCTCAACATGAGCCGGCAGGCGTTCCGGGAGAAGGCAGCAGACATTGGCTTCGTCAAGGCATGTACTCAACCTGGGATTTTTGTTCTCTGGATATGTGCTGATAAGCTGCAGTATCGTTGAAGGTGGGCACCTGGACTGGCTATTCAAGGACACGGAGATGGTCGATGGCTGTAGGAGTTCCATGATGAAACAACAACTCGGATATTCTTTGAATGTGGTTGAATTTTGAAATCTTGAAGAGCTAGCCTCCGTCTCAACTTCTCTCACCGTGAAATTGGTCTGCGAGACGCACTGGGTCTGTTTGCTGTCTTGGACCAGTAGTCTCAAGGGCTGGTGATGCAGGCATGCTAGTATAGTAGAGCTATGCCCTGCGAATCTCCCACTTCACGTTGGTGATGCTCACTTCCTCGCCCGCCTTCTCGTCGTAGTCGAACCACTCGCCCTCGGACAGGTCGATGGCGGTGAACTTTGTGGTTGAATCTGCGCCCTTTGCCTCGAATTCGCCCTTTGGTCCCACGTGAGCACTTGGCTGCTCAGGTGGCGGTGATGTAGAAGGTGCAAGTACGTACCTCGGCCTTGAACTCGGTAAACTCCAAGCCTCTGCAGTCGAGCTCGAGCACGTTCAGCATCTTGGGCGGGTCTGACTGCTCGTACGTGGCTGGCTGGGCCTTGATGTTTGCGGAATGCTCCCTCTGGACGGAGTCAGGGAAGGGCGTGGATGGCGGACAGGGAAAGAGCGACCTTACAGTTCTTGCACTTCCAGACAAAGTTGGCCTCGCCGCGACTGCCGCTCATCTCGTTCATTTCCTGGGGCGGGGTCAGACGGGCTGGGTTTGTGCTGGAGAGGCAAGGCGCACGAAGCGGGTCATGGTGACGAAGTTGGGGTGCGTCTCGCGACACGAGGTGCACTGCACCTTGAAGGTGTAGTGGAAGGGTGCATCCTCCGTGTCGGTTGGGCGCAGGTCGGTGACGCTGGACGGTGTTCGTTAGCTGGGCGAACTGGGGGCGCTGGGAGGAAGGGGCCGGCTTGCCCGTTCAGCTCAGCGGAAAGAGCAAGTGCGAGCACCATATTGCTTGTTGGCTTGCGGGCGGGAGGGAGGAAAGCTAGGAAAGCTAGGAAAGCTGCGCTGCTCTTATTTTCGCTGTTGCAAGCAGCACCTGCATGGGAGAGCTCTCCTTTGCGGGGGCGGGGTGCACTGCTGCCTGATTGGCCGACCTCGTTTGGCCTTGGCGAACTTTCTCTCGCTGCCCATGTCGAGCGTCGAGCTTCACCGCGCGCTCAATTCTCCCGGTCGCGTCCAGCGAGCGTCACACCCCACCGCATCCGCACCTGCACCAACCAGCCCCCTCACCCAAGCACGCTGCCGCCATCACCATGAGTGTACGAGTCCCAGTCACCACCTTCCCAGACCGCCCACTTACTCTTCAGCAGGCCCCCGTCGCGCCCTTCAACCCCCGGCCCATGCTCCAGAGCCTGTACGTAGCCCGCCCAAGCCCCAACGCCCCCAGCCGCCTGGTCCGCTGACTGCTTGTAGGGTCGACAAGGACATCGTTGTGCGCTTGAAGTGGGGCGATACCGAGTACAAGGGCCGTCTCGTCTCCGCCGACCTCTACATGAACATCCAGCTCAACAACACGGAGGAATTCACCGACGGCGTGAGCTCGGGACAGCTGGGCCAGGTCCTGATTAGGTGCAACAACGTCCTGTGGATCGCAGCTGCAGACCAGGTCGAGCCCAAGCAGCCCAAGCAACCCAACGACGCAGCCATGTCGGGCTGAGAGACCTCTCCTGCGGTACACCGAAACCTTTGCAATGTGTCGAAGCGAAGTGACGATCCAGCGCCAAAGCCAAGCGACGGCACGCGCGCCTTGATCACTGGGGTCCATGTACGGGGCAGAGCGTGGATGCAGTCGGCATCATCACGCACAAAAATCATCCAGATACCACGACAGCGGTTGGCATAGGAGAACCAAATACCCATGTCAGAGCCATAGCCCTCCCTATAGAGACTGAGCAAATCTACTCAATCTCTTCTACCATTAGACCTCTTCTTCCCTGATCCTTCTGTGCCGTCAGAGGCTTGATCTCGAGCCCGTGCAACTGACCATCAAGGCCCAGACCAGGCCCCAGTCCCATCCCTTGATCTCTGATCTTGTACAGCTTCTTCATCCTCCACGTCTCCAAGCCCTCGACCACGCTGCCTGCATGATCTCTCACCATCCCATCTCCGTCCTCATCCCGGGCCCAATGCACCACTCGCTCTACTTCCGTCATCTGTTTTATCCCCAACCCGGCAGCACTCTCCTTCCCATCCTCGAGTAGCTCGTCCATGCCCTTCAACAGCCCCATGACCACTAGCACCGCCGCCCGTCTCAATATCCCTTTCGCCTCAGCCCTTTCCACGGTAACAATAAGCAGCACCATCTGCAGCGCCGCATCGATCGTCACCTGGCTCAGCAGCTCGAATCGCCTCTCCAATGCGCTCCCCAAAACGCTGAGCGCAGAAGCACGCATCCTGACGTCTTCCTCTATCCCCGTATCCTCCCAACCCTGAACAATCTTAAGCAACGCATCGCGCTCAGTCTGCTCAGCCTCATTGCCCGCATCCGGATCCAGCAGGTTGGGTATCGGCCCACCCCACGCTGCTTCACCTTCTTCCTGTTCTCTCTGCTCGGCCAGCATCAGCTCGTTTCGTTTGGCGAGTGTCTGCTTGCGCTGCCCGCGCCGCGAAGCAATGCTCAACGTCGCCTCCACAATGGTCCTCAAACTCCCATGTCTTGCTTCGACCCTGCCGTCCGCACACCAGAATGTGTCATCCATGATGAAACTGTTCAGAATCTCACCAACGCGGAGCCGAAAGTCCAGCGCTTCTTCAATTTCCTTATCCTTTTTGAGTCGCAACGAGCGCTCGTCCGCATCGATAAAGGCGTCGACGATGATACGAATGGTAGGGTTTGGGGCACGCGTTGCGAGTGAAACCACAACGGGGATGGCAGCAGTGTACACGTAGGATTCACTGTCTGCGACAGAAGCTGAAAGAAGGGTATGCGCCATGGATGGTACGTCGATGATGGGAAAGGAAATGGGGTTCTCGACCAGCGTCCGAATAGCTGATAAAGCCCAGACGCGGTTTGGTGGCTCGGGCGAAGTAATGTCTGCTAGAGCGGTCTTTAATGTTGCACGGTGCTGCGCCTGAGGGTCGGCAGTCGGCTTTGGGGTCGAAACAGGATGCATGACTTTCAAAAGGTTGGTTGTTGCATTGCTAATTATTGGAAGCTCGTGCGTAGTTTGCGACAAGCGTTGGAGAGAGGGCAGCATTGCTTCTGTGATTCCGACAATTTCTGGCGTCCATCGGAAGTCGGGTGATGAGAACAGAGTATAGAGGATACTGATGGCGAATGATGCGAGATCCTCAGAGCCGGCATCGCTACCGTCCTTGTCGATGGGCGATGAGGACTGTACAAGTTTACCAAGGTTCGCTCGGCTCGGCTTATTTCTGTTCTTTAGCTCTTTCATCTTCGTCTGGTGTTCTAAGGTGAAGTTCTGCAAAAGCTGGCACATAAGCTCGATGATATGCTGTGGACTCCGAGCAAATTTCTCCTTGAATTGTATTGCCAAACCTTCTGACAGCTTTGCGTCTACAAGAGCTGAGAATGGATCGGTATCAGGCTCCAGTGTCAACGAAGCCCCACGCTGAGATCCTGGAGATAGCCATTGTTTTGTGGACTGTATGAATATGGCACCCGCGATGGCATCCTCGATTTTGGCCTCGACCAGTAAGGAGATGAGTAGACCCACGTAGTGCTCCACGTTGGCCATTCGTGTAAGCAAGCCCCCATATCTCCCACATCATCTTTGCTCTGGAATCTCTTTCGAATTTCTATGCCACCCTGGGAGCCGGGAGCGAACAACCAAGTAGGTTCCCCATCCCAAAAATATTGTTCGACACAATGCCAATTCGTGGTACTTCGCAAGCTAGCGTTAAATACCGAAGTATGATAGCACGAGGCAACTCAAGCCACCCTTTGTCGAGAGACGAATGGGATGAGGCATAGGTGATCAGACCCCAAAGAGGTAAGATTATTGGTCCAACAAGTCGTTTCAGAAGGCCGGGATGTGAGTATGAGGAAGTAATAGTAGCAAGCCGGCTCAGTGCACGACGTAGATGCTGTTCATCCACGTCAACCTGCCCGATTATGTGATTTCCTGAGCTGGCTTTCCGAGTTGCTCCAGGGGAAATGGTTTCGAGCAGGGGCCTGGCAAAGAGCTCCCATCCAATGGCCCCCGGCGCACCGGTGCTCTTCTTGTTTAGGATACCTCCTGCGATAATCTGTCCAGCCGCGCGACTGAGCTCTCTACCCTCGGTCCCATCCAACAAGGCCAACAACTGAGGTGCTAGGCCAGTAAACCATTCGTCCTGGGTCATCTCGATTGGGACGGCCGATAGCAACCGTGCAGCTTGTGTTATAGATTCAAGGGGCAATGGGAGCTTGGACTGGGAACCGGAAGCATCCTGCGGTACCTGCGAGTTTTTGGACAGATACGACAAGGCCAGAAATTCAACAGTATGCCGGACGCCATGCGGACGTAGCGGAATCATGGTGAGCTCTTTCGCTAATCGGGGTTTCCACCACGGTGGAACCTCTTGTTGGAGCAGAGAAGTAAAGACTGGTAGCAACCGCGAAATAGGCGTAGTAGCGATGAGATTTTCATATGAAGATTTGTATTTGGCATGCACGTCCCCGTCTACACGTGGAGAAAATGAGAGTTCCGCAAGGGCGGAGAGAACATCGGGAAAAATGCGCTGGCTGAGCAGCGGCTGCACACCTGAACCATCTTGTGCAAGTATGGGTGCTAGGATATCAATAGCATCGAAGAGATTTTTCCACTCAGAGTCGGTACCGACTGGAATTGAAACCACCAGGACGGACTGTGGGCGTTGTCCAAAGATGACTCCGCGTGAAAGATTGGGCAATATGCCAATCGCAGTGACCAGATCCAGCAGTCCATAGATGACGCCCACAAGGGATGCATCATATGGTGCATCCGGAGGAGCGGCTAGTTCGGCAGCATTTATTGCCTCCAAGTGAGTGAGAGACTCTGCGAGAAGGCGTGGAAGATCGCTGGGTTCTTGTTGCGGTATTGTGCCTTTGCCCAGAAAAGGGCCGATGAACTGAATGGCTGCATCTACTGCATTATCTGCCGCATTCATGGTGTATACCTACCGCACGTTGAGTTGCCCGTAAGGAGTGGTGGTAAGGGAGGAGGATGATTCGTCATCAGGAATATGAACAGCGTGAAAGCGCGAGTAACACTATACCTGACTGGACTAGCGCGTTCTGGCCACACTAGTGTAGACGCGTCCACCTTTGTACACTCGCGACTGTTCCGTATGTTCTTACAACAACGACCCTAACGATTCCAATTTGCATGGCGCCTATTCTCATCAAACTCTCACCGCTACCTCTTCGAGCTGCTGCCGGATTCTGGACACACAACGACCCTCGATAACATCTGACGAGGCCAACAATGGTGGGACGACGCGCACCAATCTTCTCATTCATCAACTCTTCTCTCGCTTGCTTCGCAAGCTGTTTCTTGCATGTCACTTTCCTCATAGTTGCCGATGTCCGTCTTCCAATTGGAATGCTTAGCGGCGCCTTGCGTACGTGCTTTGGCAGGCACACGCCGGACCTCGCTCTCAACGGGTTGTCTGCATGCTTGTCAATGCGCTCTGGTGGCAACACTGGGGTAGTACGTGAGGAGGGCGGGCTCGGATCTTAACCCTAATCATCTTCCGGTATTCGTGGCGTCTTGTACGTGCAAACAGCATCGCGGTTATGTCGCCGACCTTCTGATTAGACGCTGACTGGCTGTCGCTGTGCCCTCGGGTACGATGACACGCAAGAAAGCTCGAAAGGGAACGTCGAGGTACGGGAAGCTAAGCGCTTCGAATTGAGGTTTCATGTGCCTGTCAGGGTTTTAATGTTCTCATGCGAGAACCACGTCGACTCCTCAACTGTACAACAGACTCTGGCCACTATGGATAGCTGAGCCGACAGCCCCAATAATGCTTAAAAAGAGAGATCTGGAGGTAGATGCCGGACACCTTTATTAGGATCGTCTTTGGGATTTTGCATGCCGTCCGCCTACCCATCTGAGCGGAAGCTGTAAGGAGCCACGACACTAAGTACCGAATCTACTCACGCCCACATAAAGCATCTTTGATGGCCCAGAGGGGTAAGGGTAGAGCACGGTTCTGGCCTTTGGCTGAGTTTCACACAAAGACATTGCAAATTGTACTCTGCGGAGATCCACTCGTCAGAAAGGTTATCTTGTATGCCCAGCGAGGTCTTGACGCGGTTCAATTTGCAATTGTCATATTATAACGGATCGTCACGCTCCGGACCCGAAACCTCGTCTGCCCACAAAGATTGTTTTGGGAGCTGCACTTAGATTGGACTCGGTAAACGGCTTTTGTACTTGCAGTGGAAAGCCCAGGGGATCAGCTACGCCGACGAAGAAGATACCCGTGCATCTAGTCAGCACCCAAAAGGTCTGACAGACCCAACAAGGACGCGATCCTCAACCCGATCTCCAACTTTTTACATTATTTACGCTGCGGCCAAGCCTGTGTCACAATTCAAATCACCGACATCTGTTACCCCTGGTAATATCTGGCCAGTCGCGTCAATCGCCAACATGTACGTCCGGCGTGCAGTTGAATTGGCGAGCGTTTACCTATCACTTCATCTGAGCAACACAATCATTGTTACGGATGCGACCATGCGGTTTTTGAGGATGTCATTTGTCCGCATCATAAGCCTCCTCATTCCTATTCGGAAAAGGGACGGAAACAAAGACTAGTCTCTGAAAGTCATGCTACAACATACAGAGAGAGACATCAATAGTTCAAGCTTCTGGTGACGGTGGTTGAGAAGAAAGTTGCACGCTCGTTGTACTGTTCCGGCTAGGATCTTACGAGCGGTTGCATTGTGGTCCATGAAGACGAAGGCATCAGTGCGATGAGAAGCAAGAGAAGAAGAGAGAATACGGCGAGAGCCTTGTTCCGAAGCACTGCGAGTTTGCGATACTGAAATGCCGCTCACATCTTGCATCGTTCTACAGAAGGCATCCGCGACATGAGTAAACAGCTACTGAAAGGCAACGTTCAATCAAACACAACAATGTGCTCCGTAGGTTGTGATTATGGGAAGAGAGAAGACACGCAGTCATCAAAAGCTCCGTAGACGGGACCTCTCTAGAGTGAGGATCAAGGTTTCGACCTGTCCGTCGTCGTCGCTTGCGAGAATGCCGTATTCCCTCGGACTATTTTGTAACGCTACTGGATGACATTGTTTGCTGGTCACAGAACCGTCTTTTCAGCAAGCATACTCTTTGCTAGATGTAGGGCGGTGTAATGACGTACGCTGGGATTGAAGTTCTCGTTTGCGCGCTGGTGTGGAAGAGGAAGTCTGCGATGAGAATTTGTATGCGGGTCGTACATAGGCCGCTTCCCCGGCGGCCTTTCTATTTTTTTTATAAGTACCCCGTCTCAAAAGAACATTTACTGCAGCTAACATTGACAGCCTTATCATTCTCATTATCGCATTCCTCGTATCATACAAGTGTGGCTGCATGTACGATGACTCATTATTCCCACCTATGCCTCTTCAGCAGAGCATGTATAAAGAGTCACCGTAGGATTCTTCGCCTTCCTGGTATTCATGTTACCGAGAAAGCGCTATCGACACAATGTCCGATCACATCTTGCTACTACCCAGATCTCATCATGATCCCGTAGCCTGGGCCACCCTGGTCGCCAAGCAGAAAGCTCTCCGCCTACAATCGCTTCTCACCTCTCCAGCGTCCTTCTCCTCAACTTACGAGCGCGAATCCGCATTCAGTGAATCTGACTGGGAATCTCGTTTACAGAATCCTTTGGCCTACTCGTACATTGCTAGACGAGGACTTCAGCCCGCTCCATCGACGAATCATGTGCGCACGCCTGAAGAGGTTTTACAAACGTTCCTGAACAGCGAGTGGGTTGGCAGCGCTACACTCTATGGACCAGCCATAACGGGTGGCCGTAGCGATGACAGCGTGGTCATGGACATTTACGGGCTGTTCGTGCTGCCCGAGGCACGAGGAAGCGGGCTGGGGAACGCGCTGTTGGAAGGGTGTGTCGGACATGCACGGGACCTGGGGCGTGAAATGAAGGTGCACAAGGTGACAGTGCGAGTCTCAATCGCGCATGGGAACAAGAAGGTTCTGAAGCTCTACGAGAAAGTTGGATTTGCAGAGGATCGGACAAAGGCTGAAGCAGGTCTGGGACCGGGAGTAACTACTTTGGTGAAGGAGATGGATGTCTAGCGGGTTCCAACGCTGCGAGGGTCTGCGGCGTATACAATAACAATCACATTCCACAGCACGGTTGGCGCAGGTGGGAATGCATCATCCCTATCGATCTCACTTTTGCCAGATTGACACTTTAATCTCCAACATATTGCACATTTCATTTCTCGATAGTAGCATGGATGGTTCGGCAGGCCTTCGGGACCTGGCTGGGAGGTCCGACAAGGGAGACAAAGCGGAGAGCGCCATGGGCGTTGGGCGCTGGGCGCACAGGCGGGAGCTGAGTTATTTCCGTCGTGTGAAACGGCGATGGGGGTCGGTGGTCGGTGGTCGGGTTTCTATTTGCTATTTGGGGTACGGGTACAAAGTGCAGCAGAATAGCGTGCAGTAGTGGAAAGCTTGATTTTCCAAACACCCATGTGCATCAGACGTCGTTAGTCGAGCTTGTTCTGGGTATTCACAGGTGAAGAGGAGCTTCCCGGGGGCTTCCCGGGGGCTGTGTCGTGCGAGGCGGCTGAAGGGCGGCGCGGTCGACAAACGACAAGCTGGGGGGCTGGGTGCTGGGTGGGTGCTGGGCGCTGGGAGCTGGGCGCTGCATACAGGCGGGTGGCAGGCAGGGCTGAGCCGCTGAGCAGGGCGGTTGGACGTTGTGGCCTGCGCGAGCGTGCGTGCGAGAGGCCGCAGGTTCGCTGGGGCTAAGCGTGTTTCGAAACGTGTGGCCCTGGCGTAAAGCTTGTTTGCGCCTGTGGCCTGGGGCCGTGGGCGCCAACGAGACGCCCCTCCAGCAGCATCGCAGCTCGTTTGGAAGCGCGCGAGGGTGCCAGGCAGAGAGGCAGAGAGACGGAGAGACAGAGACAGAGGCGACTGGGACCGCGTCGGTGGGAGCAGGCCTCCCGGTCTGCTGCACAGAAGCGAGCTCCCGGTTTGGTGCCTCGGGGACGTGTCGACACTGTGTAGACACCCGCGCGCCGCACGAGACAAGCCGGCTGCCCAGGTGTCATGTCAGACTCAGCGATGCCAACCTTAGGGATCCGGCTGGGCACTCGCGGGGCGCAGGCCACCCGGGTTGTTTGCATTTGCACTCCAGGCCTGTAACCGCCACAGGTGCTACCCGACCTGCAGGTGTATTTACACCCCGTCGCCCCTGCCACCTCTGTTCCTGCCTCCACATTCCATTGCCTTTCCTACCTCCCACACTCGCTTCAGCGTGCTCTTCTGGTTTACTGGTCTTCTGGTCTACCTTGGCTGCTTCTCCTCCCACACTCCCACACTCCCACACACCCACACACCCACCACACTTCTTCTTCACACAACCATGCGTGCCCAGTCCATCCTCTCTGTCCTGGCCCTGGCCACCGCTGCCGTCGCCGAGGACGCTCCCATCGTCAAGAACAATCCCATTGGCGCCCAGTACCAGGCCGAGATCAAGGGAAAGGCCCCGTGGGAAGTCGCTGGCTCCGTCAAGATCGCTAGCAATGCTGCTGGCAGGGGCGTTACCGTAGAGATTGCTCTGTCCGGCTTCCCTTCCGAGGGAGGTCCATTCAGTGAGTACTCCTGCTTCCCAATCTCCCACCCCAGCCGTGCATGCTGACCCTACCAGTGTACCACATCCACGAGAAGCCTGTTCCCGAGAACGGCAACTGCACTGCCACCGGTGCTCATCTGGACCCCTACAAACGTGGGGAAACCCCCATCTGCGACGCAGACGCAAAGTCGACCTGCCAGACTGGCGATCTTTCTGGCAAGCACGGGAACATCACCGAGACCACTTTCAGCGCTGTGTATGCCGCTCTCCCTCCATTCACGCCGCCCAATACTGACCTTTCTGCTAGATACAACGACGACTTCCTCGCCACCCTACAGTCCGACCCTTCTTTCTTCGCTGACAAGTCCATCGTTTTCCACCTGTCCAACAAGACACGCATTGCTTGCGCAAACTTCAAGCAACTCTCCGCCGGCAACGGCTCCACCACCACTTCCGCCAGTGCCTCGTATGGAACTGCCCTGCCGTCTGGTGGCCCCCACGGCGGCCACAACAGCACCGCTTCCGCTTCCCCCTCCACTACCGGCAGCGAAACCACCGGAGCACCCATCCAACCCACCGCATCCCCAACTGCGTCTCCCACTGAGCCAGCTGGTTCCGGTGCCACCAAGATGGTTGCGAGCGGCGCAGCGCTCTTCGCTTTCGCTGCCGTGTTGATGCTCTAGGTCACCATTGCTACCAGTACAGTGAGTGTGATGGAGTAATTACGAATTGGGGTGCATACTGGCGCTGGGGTTTCCTGTTTATTTATTTACTTTCTTGCCGAAAAATATTTTATTCGGCCATGCTACTTGTCGAGTAGGTTATAATACGTGTACATTGGGGGTTCTAGCGCTCAGCGACCGGGGTAATCTAATGAACCAGGATATATACCCATTATAGATACCAGAAATACCAAACATCATTTTGATTCAGTCAAGAATTCCAAGTGATCAAGCAGAAACGTATGATTTGGATATAAAACTCATCTCCGACCACCGACCACCGACCACCGACCGCCGACCACTCTAACGTAAGATGGAGACCTCCAGGGCTCCAGGGCTCCAGGGCCAAGGGCTCTAGCTTGTCAATGCCGCCGTGAAGGTATTCCAGATAGAAGGAAATAACGTTGGCATCGTGGTATCTGTCTACTTCATGGTACTGACCAGATCCCGATAAATCTTCTTCAAGTCCTCCACATCCCCCTCCAACTCTTCGACCTTTTCCGATTTTTCTCCCAGTAGCTCAAGGCACTTTTCGTACCTTTCGTTGACCTCGTTCATTTCCTTTTCCAGCTTCTCGACCTTCTCGCCCACCGCCTTCTTGCCATCAAGCTCCCGCATCAACGCGACAATCTCCTCGCGGCCTTCGTCGCGCTGGCTGACGAGACGCGCAATCTCTTCCTTGTTCGTCGCCTTTTCCGACTCCAGCCTGCGCACCGCAGTGCTCAGACGCTCGACGAGCTGGACAGAGGGTCCTGCGCCGACCGTGGATACGCTGATCATGTCGTTGATGGTGCGATGAGGGGAAGAACCGCCCTCGAAACCGGCATCGTCAAACGAAGGCGTGTGGATGGAAGGTGTGTTGGACACACTGTTCCCGTTGCTCAGCAGGTTTGACGACATTGAAGGGAACGAGTCCTGTCTTTGTGGCGTCCCAATCTCGGGCGTCCGCTGATGACCAGGTATTGATTTCTGGCGGGAGGAGGAGGGCCGTCTGGCTTCGTCAAGCATGCGGTCCATTGGTGAGAGTGGCATATCCATCCCTTGGGATATGGATCGCGGTGGGTTTCGACGATTGTTGTATATACCCAACGGATCCGGAGAGTGTCTTCGCAAACTTGGACCGGGAGAATCGGTACGAAGATGACTCTCGCTCAATGTAGCTTGAGATTGCATCTCCAGCCTCCATTTGCCCTTCTCCTCCTCGAGGCGTTGCTGGAAGTCAGCTTCCAGGATTTTCTTTTCGCGTTCTAGATCTGCACGCGCGTCTTGAGCTGCTGTTTCCGCTTGCGTCAAACGGGCCTGGAGCTTCTGCGCTGAGCTGTGTTGCTCAGCCAGGTCCTGCTCTAAGGTCCTGGCACGGTCATTGATACTCTCGAGCTCATCCTCCAAGCGCCGGGCTTTGGAGTTAACTTCTCTAGCTTTGCGTCGGACATCGGACTCTCGCTTCGCCGTCTCGTCGCGATCCTTCTCAAGAGCTGCGACACGTGATGTCAATGTGCCTTCAATACCCTGCCAATTCTCCGAGGCCAGAGCGTATTGAGTCTGCAAGGTCTCAATCTGGCGTAATAGTTTGGCTTGTGAGTCACCGGTGGCTGAAGAAGAAACCTCCTCGGAGCGGCTTCGAAGGAGCTCGAGCTTAGATTCCAAATTCTGCACGTGTCAGTTCTGGCGAGGGGATATAGTATGCCTGTGGGACGTACAGCAATCTCGCCACGTAGTTCTAGTTCCGAGACCTTGGCCCTCTCCTGTTGTCGCGTTCCTTCTTCCCTCGCATCCTGTAGCTCCCTCTTCGCACGGTCCTCGGCAAGCTTCTTCTCGATGCGCAGATTCTCAATGTCTTCTTGCAATGACGCGGTGACCCGTTTCTCCGCTTCAAGCGCTCCAACCTGCACCCTCTTCTCCGCATCCTCGGCCCTTTTCAGGGCATCGTTCAACTGTCTCCTCAATTCGGTTATGGTAAGACCAGCTTCTTCCCGCTCGGACCTGATCAGTTCAATGTCCTTCTCGATCTTAGCCACAATTTTGAGCTTCTCTTGCGCAGTCTTCTCCGCAACCTCCGCACGCCTTGCCCTCTCCGTCTGCTCTGCGATGGACCTTTCCGCTTTTGACAGCCGCTGTTTGAGTGTGGCCATGTCCTTGTCCATGTCCAGTGTCTTTGCTCGCATCTTCTTGATGGTAGTCATGTGCTTCATTTCTGTCTTGGAAAGCTTCTGGCCTTCGTCCATGAGCGCTGCGATCTGGGCGTCCTTCTCTGCCAGCTTCTTGTCCACCGTGGACACGTCGACATCGGAAGATGTAGCCTTGGCGGAAGTGGCAAGCTGGTGGGAGAGATATGCGAGCTTCGACTGGAGGGCGTCGATGCGCTCGAGGTGGGCGTTGAGCTCATCACGATGCTCCCGGAGGGTCTCTTCCTGGGTGGTCTGCAGCGCGGAAAGCTCGACCTGGAGGGCCTCGGGGTCCTGGGAAGCCTCGAGCGCAGGCTCTGGCGGCGGGAAGGCGTCGATGGACGAGCGGGAAGGGGCACTGTCGGTGGATTGGCGGGGTGAGGCTGTTCGCGGAGTAAGGATGGCGGGGATGGTGGGGATGGCGGGTGGTGTCGCCACGGTAGGCACCGCCATGGTGGGCACCGTCGTGGCCGTGGGCTGCTCCGACACAACGGAAGAGGCCAGCGGGGACACGAGCGGGGTGTCGGCCGAGGGGCGGGGTGACGGGTCCGAGGGTGCATGTTGTTCGGCCTTCTGGGGCTCGGGCTTGGTTGCAATGGGGATTTCTGGCGGCTGCTCGGACGGCTTCGAATCTATGCTTGCCCTGGCCACGTCGCTGGGCGTCTCCGGGCGTGAGCCGAGCTCTGACGACGGGCGCGACTCTGCGGCCTCCTTGCCCTTGTTGACAGCTTTTGCCAGGCGGTCCTGCAGGCGTGAATTGGGCCTGCTCCGCGAGGAGCTTCGAGATACTTGTGCCGTCAGCAACGAACAGGCTGCACCCATGTGGCTCCCAGGCTACCCACCTTGTTCCACCTGCAGACGCTGCTTCTCGGCTGCCTCTGCCGCCCTCGACTTTGCGCTGGCCTGGTCGTCGTCGGTGAGGATGCTGTCCAGGCGCGACTCCAGGCCAGACACGGCGCTGCCCAGGAACGAGCCCCAGCCGCCCTTGCGCTGAGCCATTGTGTGTGAGAGTGTGTGTCCAGAGTCGTGCCTAGCAATCACCTGCGGTTCGCCTTCCGCCGGCGGCCGTTCATGGTTTGGATGCGCGGGAGGCCAGGTTGCGCGGATGGTCGAGTGCCTAGGTAGCACCAGTGGGGTGTGCGCTCGGTGTCTGTGTCGCCGTCGCCGTCGCCCGTAAACGCCTGGGGGCAATGCACGAGGCTGGGCGTATGGGTACGCAAATAACAACTGTCAGCAGGGAGGACGCGTGGAGCCACAGCCAGTGCGGGCCTGGTGGGCTTGGGCTGAACCACGCCCATGGCCATCCACCCGACGCGGGTCTACGTACCTAGTACCTACATGAGCTAGCAAGCCACAGGAACCGCCCCCAGTCCACCACTGATTGATCAATTGAGCGGAACTGTGCCGAGCATGCTCAGAATGCCTCTCGCAGTGAGTCTACGTCGTCCGGCCATCCATGCTGCCGCCTAATCGAGCCCAGGCAGTTGGCCAAATCCGCTCCACCGCGTCCATGACCCATAATCTTCAACAATGCGCCCAGCGTCAGTTCCACCCTTCTCCGAACCCGCCCATGCACCTCTCATCCCCACCCAGTCATACAAAAGGCCTCTTCCCTAGGTGCAAAAGCCCTGTTTCTCCCCGAGGCTTCCGACTATATAGCATCCAACTCGGACGAAACCATCTCCCTTGCCAAGTCTGTAGAGCAGTCTGAGTTTGTCTTGGGCATCCGAGAGCAAGCAAGGAGCCATGGCCTCGCCGTCAACGTCGGCGTCCACGAGCCCACGTCGTCCGGCTCCAAGGTCAAGAACACGCTCCTCTGGATCGACCAACATGGCAACATTGCCCATCGCTACCAGAAGCTGCACCTTTTCGACGTCGAGATCAAGGACGGCCCCGTGCTGAAGGAGAGCAATGGCGTCGAGCGTGGGCCCCGCATCGAGGACCCGTTTCCCACCCCACTTGGCAATGTAGGCATGATGATTTGTTTTGACTTGCGCTTTCCTGAGCCTGCACTTGCATTGCGAAATCGCGGTGCGCACATCTTGACCTATCCATCTGCCTTCACCGTGCCCACGGGGAAGGCACACTGGGAAACGCTGCTCCGCGCGCGTGCCATCGAGACCCAGTCGTATGTCATAGCCGCCGCACAAGTAGGCTTCCACAACGAGCACAGAACCCGCCGGAGCTATGGTCACAGCGTCATCATCGACCCTTGGGGCCAGGTCGTGGCAAGCCTGGGCGGGGAGGAAGATGACAACGGGAAGGGGTTGGACGAGGGCGAGATCGCATTGGCAGAGATTAATTTGGACTACTTGGAAAAGGTGAGGAGGGAGATGCCGTTGTTGAGGAGGGTTGATGTGTACCCTGAATTGTGATTGAACTGGTGAGTTGTGCACGCCTTCGGGATAGAAACATATGGAAACAACAGCTCTGGACAAGATGACGTCTAGCCAAAGACTTTGATCGCTAACCAACAATCACGCCACAAGGCGGGGAATGACATTATCGCCCTTCATCAACGTTGCCTTGCCCTCCAGATCCAACCAAGCCAGGTCATGGTCATATGGCGCAGTATCTTCCTCGATTGCGCCCCTTACATTCTCTAATGGACAGCTTGTGAGCTGCGCAATGCGTTCTAATAGTGTCGTCCACAGGCTTCTCGTCCTGAACTCTCTTTTGGGCCATGCGTAATCGGTGGCTCGAACTCGTTCACGCCTTCCATGACGCTTTCGACAAACCAATCGTGGATCGCATGGTCATGAAGCAAGTTCAGCAGTGTGGCTTCTGACATGGATGAAGCGGCCGCTGTGGGCAGGAGGGACATGTGAATAAAGCCAGGTCCAAGCTGCATGCTGGCTTCAGCAAAGCAAAATTCGATATCAGAACGGAGGAGACTTGATTGGCGTCCATGAAGCGTCCATATGTACGCTGATGTATTAAGCCCTCGCCATGATAGCGGGCCGTCAATGTGGCGTGATGCACAGCGATGTACATGGCTGTAAGGGGGTCTTTCGGCAGTAATTTTAGGAACTCCAGCCTTTCAGGGTGCGATTCTGTGATCTTGATGTTAGCTACAGAATAAAAACTCATGTAATACTCCGGGGCAATATGATGTCCCGAGATTCACTTCGATTTAGAGGGGTCACTTACCGAGAGACTGTAAACGATACAGCAGGAGGAGTCCCGTATTGACCATTGCCATATTATGCTTCCCAACTGGGAAGACGTTGTGCTCACTGATTAGCATGGCCATTAAGTCGTCGACCACATCGTACCGCTGTTCGCAATCCCGTAGCCACTTGAAACCTTGCTGCTTGACGGGGAAATCTATGTGAGCATGCCTGAGTTCTTTTTCTGCAAACTTCTTGGTAATAGATTGCTCATACAATCGGAGAATAGTCCTGAACCGGCCGTGAGCCAAGGATAAATTAACAATGTCGCTACCGTCGCCAAATCCGAGCTGCTCAATGATGTCGAGGACGAGCTCGGTCGGAAAGCGGGCAGATTCGATAAGAGCCATGAGGACGATGGATGGGATACTGGCTAACATCAGCTACTGAATTTTGAATTACCTGTTCCAGGAAGACCCACGATAGTAAGACACCTGGTGGTAATGCTGGATGTTTTGTGGTGAGGCGCCGGTGGTACTATGTCGATAACAATAGCAAGCGGTGTCAGGCGTCTTGCACAACGAGAAGGCGACTGAATGTTGTATCTTGGATTGGAAGTGATCTTGGATGTTGTTTAGGTATGTGTTGAGTACTTTTAGGCAGCTGCGTCCCCGCGTTATTGTTCGTAATGAACGTGCAAATGACCTAGTGGCTTGTACGTCACGGCGCTATTGAGTTAATACTATCAATTGAATGTGAGTAAAGTCGCGCAATGTTATCGATCCCTGGGATCTTTTTAAAATGTGAATATATAAAACAAGTCCAACGGAGCACCATGTTGGACGAATCACGCAGGAAGGTCCACAATTTACGAGGCAAGGTATTCACGCGATTGCGTTAACACTGTCAGCTAAGCGTGAACCTTTTTGGCTTTTGGGAAAGTGCCGGTAACGCCTGGGAAGGTTCATGTGATGGTGAGTGCATGCGAAGCGTGATCGGTGGCGCCAAGATAACGCACCGGGGGTTTGAGTGTTATAAGACTGTGAATATGAAGAGTGCAGCGTGAATCCAGAACATACAGTAGAACCAATGCTACATAACTGCATGGACCGCCGCGTTGGTTTCAGGGGGTCATGGGTTGAGTGGTATGCCCAGGTGACAGAAGGTGTATCTGGAAACAACAAGATGACTAAGCCACCCGCGTGCAAGGAAGGAGCCTATTCAGCTGCGGTGTCCGTGTAACATTCGCCTTGTCTATATATTCCACACGCAGGATAGCCATGCAATGACTTCAACATAAAGAGTGACAGATGATTGGCTACCCACTAAATGCATTACACCAAGCCACCCGGCCTTGAATTCCTACAAAAGAGTGACGAACTTGGGTTCCCCTAGGAAAGATAAAATGACTTTTGTGCCGTGAGGCGCTTGTCTTTGGTATAGCATATAAAGAAGCCTGATTAATATCCCGATATTCCGATCAATTTGAGGCGAGGGCTGAGCGAACGTAGTGTAGTCAAGTAGGGAGAGGGCACTGAGGAACTGAGACGAACAGTAAGGAGGGAGCGGCGCCGTTGAGCAGGTACAGTTTTAGGAAACAAGAATCAAAGGCAAAAATGTACATTGTATTGAAGTGAAAGCACCCCCACTCGCTTGCCATCCATATACTTTTGCACCAAGCCGCCATATGCACAATGTTCGTTAATTGTCTCGAAATGTAAGCAAACAGAAACACAAAGTGCAGATACAGAAATGCCAAAGCAACAAACACGCTAATGTAAACAATCCTTGAGGCGAACGGACCAAACAGTGCCGTGGCCATTGACGAGTGGATGGGGGAAGCAAAGGGTATCGAAAATGCCGCCGCGAAGCGCTGTGAATCCAGTCTTTTTAATCGAAGAAATGAGTTTCTTCCAAGACAACAAAATGATGAAAATAATACGCTAATGATACTGGCAATGATAAAGATGCTATGCTTCCAACAGCAAAGGATAGAATAATGATAGGTTTGAAGGTAGAATGGGAAATTGTCGTAAAGTCGTCGAGAAGATTAAGCGTACGTGGTAGAACTCAAGTGGTGGCATGTTCATATCATGGGTGTCTCAACCGGCTGGTAGACGCCAGCCTGCAGTGTTTCAGGGGGCATGTTCGCGCGGATTTCCTTGGGGTGCCTATAGCCAGAGAATTGCGGGTTTTCAATTGGAGATACGACTTGTTCCATGGGCTGAGGTGGGGGCGGTGGTGGTGGCGGAGGAGAGAACTTTCCAAAATATTCATGACCGTGACCTTCAATAGGAGATCGCGCGCTTGCGCTTCTCGGAAAAGCAAATTCTGGAACGCTTTCATAGGGAGGAATGTCCGCGCGCATCGGCGGAGACTTGTTGCGAGAGCGGCTTGTACTGCGCATTCTCTCAGTAACTCGCTTGAAAGTCATGCCAATGTTTTCGCTGACACTTCCTCGTCCGCGTCGATGAGACTGGGGCGAACTAGTTACAGGAGACACTGCTTCTTGCGCCTTCTCTGCGGAGTTCTCATCGATGGCAACGTTAATGAACATGCTGCTCTTCGGGCTAGTATTTAATTGAAGAGGAGCCGGGGGTGGGGGTGGGGGTCCTGCCAAGTGCTGCAACTCCGCGAGGAGCGGAGGGGCAGCAGGATCCGTTTCGAGGATAACGACTTGATTCTCATGAATTGTTTCATCGATACTGGCTGTGATCGGTGGAGGACTGACTCGTTTGTAGTTTGTTCCATCGGAAGACGTGTTTCTTGAGTGTCCACGATTACCACCCAAGGAACCGCGTCTACCCAATGGATAATTAGGGGAAATGCGAGGGGCCATGTTGACTGGCGAGAGATCTTCGGGGGAGCTGACGCAGAGCGAGCCAATGTGGGCTGACCAAAAGTGGTAGCAGGCAATAGAGGGCCTAAGTCATCCTGAGCGTCTAGACTTTCCTGAGCAATTGCTACCATGGTATCAGGAATTGTTGGTACAGCAGGAATGCCTTCCCTCTCGTTGGGATCAGTACTCATGTAACGTGGGTGACGCATTGCTCTAGGAGTAGCTGGAAGACCAATCGGGACAGAAGTAGTCGATGTAGCCCCTGTATACATCCTACTTGTAGGCGAATACTTCTTTGATATCTCGGGGTCAGCAGTCTGGCTGCGTTGAATCGGGTCGCGATGCATGGAAATAGTGGCAAAAGACTCTGTGCCATCGGTATGAGAGCGCTCAACAGGCACAGGCCGATGAGCCAGCTCTCCAGGATGCGGAATTATGGGCGCAGAAGGACGCCGCGCGAGGGATAGCCTACGCTCTTCTAATTCTTTAGCGGCTAGTTCCTTCCTGGAAAATGTAGTAGGACGAAGTTGCCCAGACCGACCGGATTGATTCGAATGACGAGAAGCTGGTCGACTTTCGCTGGCGGTGTCTGGAAGCCGTTCTGGCGAGCCGTCTCGCACGGTGACACGTGGTCGGCTGGATTCACGGAGAGTAGAAGCTGCTTTGCGGCTCATCGAACGATCACGGGGAAGTCGGCGATCCGGGGACAACTCCCTTCGTGAACTTTGAGCTCGCTCTCCAGGACGGCGGCTAGTACTTCGTTGGCGAGGACGAACTGGCTCGAAATTCTCGAGATCGCCTGTTTCATCTCGGTACATTGGCTTGGGAGACCCCGGGGACCGCATGGCTGAACCTTCCTCTCGGGTAGAGCTACGACCACGTTCATCATTTCGACGTCGGCTCGAGGCACGACTAGTCACCCTACTCTTGCCGCGCGGAAGGGCTTCTGGTGATTCTGCTCGACGTGCAATCTTGGATGCGGATCTTGCCTTACTTGTGCCAGTTCTGACCCGACTCCGGTGGGTTCGACTGCTACCGACGGACTCTGTAGCGATTGGAGAAGCGACATCCACTTTATAGTAACGCTCGTCATCAAAACCCTCGGTATTAGTTGCGGCCTCTTTACTTGTCCTAACATAAATTCCAGCATCTTCAGGCGACATAGGGACCGGTGAGGATGGAGAGCGTTTGGCAGGACGGATGTAACGAGCACCAGAGCGCCCCCGAGATTCCGAAGCGTCACGCGTTCGACTACGAGTTCTAGCTGTACGGCTGTCTGGACGGGATTCGGTACGCGAGCCAGGACGAGGCTCAGGCTTGGATTCAGAACGCTTGCGAGAGTAATAATTGGCCTCGTCCAAACTACTGATGTACTGATCGATGCCGCGAGCTTTGGCGCTCTTGACGCTGGCGCCCGTCAGAGGAGGACTCAGATTGATATAGCCACTGTCAAGACCAGGCTCAACAATGGTCTCAACCACATTTAAATGTAAGTCTTGAACGTTGCGGGTCCGAGAACTGTTCCGGGACTCGGCTTCCTTCCCAATCAGATTGTCGAAGACACCTGCCGCGGGAGAGGGAAGATGCTCTTTGGCTTTGGCAGGATCGTAAGTAGCAGCTGTCAAGACAATTTCCTTCTCACTTGCGCCAGTTGAGGCTGCTCGACGAGTAGAGAACGGAAGAGTGTCTGCTTCGCGTCCGATGTTGTCGATGGCGGTTCTGGGAATCTCTTCGCGCTGTCCGCGGTTTGGTAGAGCAAGAGACGCGAGGTATTCGTTGTTCGTTGTAGAACGGTCTGGATCAGACCGAGAGGGCAGACGTTTACGGCCATATGAGCCAGGGGTGGCGGTCCTAGCGGATGATGGTTCACGAGAAGCATCCCGAGTGCGGGCCGTTCTCAAGCTTGCACCAAGCCACGGGTTTCTTCCCCCGGCGGGGCTCATGGCAGACTCTGCGATAGGCGTTGCGCCAACATTCATCGGTGTTTGTTCATCGTCTTCCGGTATCATTTGTTGTGGTTGTGGTCCGTGGCCAAAGTCCGTAACAAGTTTGAGAGAGGACATCTTCGCCGTAATTCGGCTGCCTCCAGCGCTCGGTGGCGAGAGCGGTGGGCTTAGCTGCGACCCGAGAAGATGTTGCTTCTGCGCTGAAAAGACCGCGTCTTGTGCACGTGGAGAAAACCAAGGTTCAGAAGATTCTAATCCCATGCAGGAGAAGCACTTCACAGCGAGTTCTGCCTGTCCATGAGATACTGCAGCCTCACCCCACTTCCTGACAAGAAAGGACTGGCGTTGCCAATCGGTAGGGAAGATAAGGCAGGTAAGTAATATAGCCTCCATGAAGTATTTGCGAGAGACATAGACCTCGACAGCGTCGTTGTGCTCACCGAGGCCAAGAAGAATAGCAACGGCGGGATGGATGTCACCCTTTTCTAAAAGACGTTGGACAAAAGTCTCACCGACCTTCTTCTGTGTACCCTGGCCCATGGAACTCAGAGCAAGCAACATCCAGTCCGAAGAGGTCATGGATTCAGCTCCAATCATAGATGCCATCAGATCGGCACCGGCGTCACCAAGCCACTTTGAAAGCAAAACAGCTGCGGCTGATCCCGGTGTGTGGCGTGCAACTGTTGGCATTAGCGCGCGTCGAAATTTATGACGAAGAACTTACGCTCGTCTCTAACCAACTCTTCAATATCGTTCTCCCACCCAAACACAACGCGAAGCATGTTCTGGCGCAGGTCGTCGGGGGTTCTTTCTGGGCCGAGTTGAGAGTTACGGTATGGGACATCGCCCAAACGGGCTTTGGTGAAAGGAAACAAGTCCATATGTTGGGTTCGATGCGATTCGTCAGGGCTGCGAAGTACTTCTTTACGAAGATGGGAAGAAGTGAAACGCGAGGATGAGGCAGAAGAGGTAGAGCGAATGGAAACACTCTCCCGCGATGTACCCATCATCGATGATGTTCCTGATGAGAATACTGTACCACCAGAACTCTTAGACGACCTCGTGTTTGCAGGCTTGTCATAGCGATATCGTGGACCACGACCGCTTCCTGAGGACCTCGAGCTCTGTGAGCCCCGACTGGAAACAGGACTCAGAGGACCAACGCGGTCACGACGTTCCTCCTCCAGCTGGTCCATCTCCTGTGCAATCTTTTGGAGCGGCGAGAGGACAGCGTGACCCTCGCCCTCACTGCTTTCGGATTCAATCAGCACATGTGCAGCAGACTTTGGTTGTGCAGTAAGTGGAGTCTTGCCAGCCGTGTCTTTTTCGTCGAGGGAATGAGGGGGTGAAGGGGGGTGTTAGCAGGAGGGTGTTGGACGTTTTGAACAATGGTAGGCGTGCCACTAGGATTCAGGTCATATTGTTGCACACCATAATTACGACTCATAGTGAAGAGTGTGGCAGTGGGACCGTAGTTGCAAATGGCGGCAACATTGTCGACCGTAGGGATACTCTCATATGAGACCCGCTTGGTGCGCACATCCCAGGCGGCTGTCTGGCTATTGGCAATGAGTGGTCAGCACGTTTTGGCTAAGCGCCGGGCGCCCGCGCTATGCAGGGCAGCCCAGCGTGAGAAATGTGGAATACGTACCCTTCAGTGTATTGGACGATTCGGCCATTTTTCGACCACGCGAACCAGCAGGGGCCAGGCTCTCTTTGGTCCGATTTGTTAAGGATGCGGATCACACAGGGGGTGTCGCCACCGTGGGCAGCCTTGGGAATACTCCACACCCTGAGATCGCCGTCTGAAGTCTGAGCGGCTAACATTTCAGACTTCTGCTTTGAGGAGGATCCATGCCAGGCAAGCCCTGCAATAGGAGAGGGGGCTCTGGGCGTGGTGAGCGTGTGGAGAATGGTAAATGATGGCTGGAGCGTCGCAATCAAAATCGAGCCATTGAGATATCTGGAATGACTTAGCACGAATGTCCTTGGCACGTGGACGGTGTTTCATATGCTCACCCAATGGCAAAGGTCCGACAGTCTGCGGCAGGGGCCAGGGCAGTAATGGGATCGAAAATGGTCCTTGCAGATATGTGCTCAGAGGTGGAAGGCTCAAAGAGGATGATGTTGCCCTGGGCGTTGCCTGGGTTCTGATTAACAATGGGAAAGTGACCAAGGGCGCGGTTTTGACGCACCAAATGCAACATTGCCATTCCTCATCCACGAAGCTACGCGGATCTGATCATACGAGGCAAAGCGGGCAACCTCGTCACCGGTGAGGAGATCCCAGACAATGGCAGTGCTCCCGGCATCGTAGCTCACCACCAAACGGCCGGCCCCGCGCTCGCTCACCGTGTCGGCGGAAATCCACGAAACGTCCTCGCGATGCCTGGTAAATCGTCGCTCGACGGCCAGTGTGTCGTGGTGGAGGCACAGGATGACGTTGCGCTGGGCATACAGCAGGAAGGAGGCGGTAGCAGCACATGGCTCAAATGCGAATTCGCCGCTTCCAGGGGTGATGCTCGGAGTGGGTGGTTTTTGCTGAACATCTGAGCGCACCGAAGAGCCTCGCGACGCCGAACGCTGCCTGGCGAGTCCGGAGGACATGGTGGTGCGACCTGGGTTTTCAGTTGGTGAAGGTCAAGAGGGAGGCATGAGGGGCTGAGATGATGTTGATCTCACGGGAATTGGCAAAGAATTGGGACTCACGGCGAGGTGCGCGCTAAGATTGGATGCAGGTGTTCCCAAGCTCCACGGCGTTTAGAGGGCGGTATGGTTTAGCCCCGCCCTGGCTTGCTGGGGGTTGAGGTTTTGGGGGAGTGGTCTGCATGCGCCCGTTTGTCGGGGAGGCTTGTTCCACTAGACGTGCAGCTGAAAAGACAGACGGCAGAGCAGAAGAGACTGGAGGGTGAGGAGAAGAGCAGCAGAAGCGCGGGCGAGCGAGAGTTGATGCAGCAGGCAGGCGTGGGCCTATCAAGGGCCGGCGCTTAAGAGGTGCAGGATGGAGTGCTTCCTACTCAGAAGAGGACGAGCTCTCGGAGCAGCAGAGTCAGGGAAGGCTCGAGCGGTAGCTTAACGAGGAAGAGCCGGGGGACGGTGGGGCGTCTACCGGCTGGAGAGGTGGTCGCTTCACTCATCGAGGGCAGGCTGGTTGGGGCTCGTCGGGGCTCGTTGGGGCTCGGTGGTTTGTGCCAAGGGGGCGGCCCCGTACCACGACATGATGGTTGGCTGCGTGTCGCAGTGCGGAAAGCGCGGTGCCTGCATGGGACGAGAAGAACAGCCTCTCAACGGGCGGTCGGGCACAGGGACGACGAGGACGAGGACGGGGGGTTCAGGATGGCCAGGCGAACACGTCATGTGATTGGGCGGTGGGAGGTGACAGAGGCAAGCCAAATCACACCAGCCGACCAGCAACGGCCCTATCATGATGCGCAGCCGCAGCTGGTACGGGCCGCGGCATGGATCATCCTTCACGCGAGATGCAACCCCACCGCGTC
Organism: Pseudopithomyces maydicus; assembly: GCA_026873275.1. Classification (NCBI taxonomy): domain Eukaryota; kingdom Fungi; phylum Ascomycota; class Dothideomycetes; order Pleosporales; family Didymosphaeriaceae; genus Pseudopithomyces; species Pseudopithomyces maydicus. Next base: position 1,250,714 of record JANTUC010000010.1, on the reverse strand, counting down.
CGATATCTATGCACTGCGTCGAGCGTACCCTCTCGCGACCACGGCACCACCAGCGAGCAACGACGACGACGACGACGACGTGCGGGCGCGGGTGCGGGTGCAGGTGCAGGCGCAGGTGCAGGGTGCAGGGCGCAGGGCGGTGGCCGGTGGGCCGAGTGGGTGGTGCATCTGCCCACGCTCCAGCGGCCGTTGGGAGCCGTGGAGGACTATCGCGAGCCACCGAGCACCCTCCAGCAAGCATCCTGCACGGTACCTCTGGAGCGCACAGGCGTGTGCTGCTGCAGCCTCTCCGCCCTCCCGCCGTGACTTACAGCTGTCCAAGCTTCGTCGATCCGCAGTGACTTTGGCTTTGATTGCTCGACCCCGCCCCAGCCTCCTCGACTCTCAGCATGCTTTGCATCATGAACAATGCTATGCCGTACACCTAAGCGCCCGCACTAGTCATACCATGCCATGCCATGCCTTGCTGCTGCTGCTGCTGTGCGTGCCCCTCCCAAGCAGATCCCACGTTCCTCGCCGCTGCAACGCAAACTTTCCAGAACCCGCCGACAATTCACTCTGATACAGGGGCAGCTCGCACCGCCCTCCGTCCCAGCGCATGCCAGAGCACACGCTGGAACCAGAACCCATCTTGCCTGTCCACGCTCGACGACGGGTGCAGCTCGCTTAGCCTCGCATGCCGCCTTACCGCGACCCGAGGCTACACCAGAGCGTATTTTTGGACCGCCCAAGGTCACGGGTCAACCGTGTACACTGCCTGCCTCCCACTCCAGACCTCCCACACGCACGTTTGGTGCCCGATGCTGGGCATGCCATGTTTTCCCACCTGCTTTGAGTGTAACCGAATCCGCGCCGTGAAAATTTCTTCTTTAGACCCGGAAAAGAACTGACTCATTTGCTCCTGCTGTACATACAGCAATCCGCACACCGTCCTCACCGCTCATCACCGCTCAGCGTCACGACACAGGTACCCTACCCGGCTAGTGCGCTAGACTTGGGAAGAATCACACTCTCTCGCATCACAGCATCGCGAACAGGAGCGAATCGAGTGCAAAGTCAATCAATATTCTCCGCTGGGTATCTGATTAAGGGGTATCGTAAAAGGAAAAGCGCAACCGCCACCTTGGCCCAATAGGCCATGCAGCATCCCGCGCATGAACATGTTCCGTATATCGGAGGGGGTATCAAATGCGAATATCCAAAACGCCTGCAAATGCTAAAATCCATCACACCAATGCGAGCTTCATCTTCCTCCGCCTCATCCTTCCCCGTGTGCTGCGATGCTGCCCATGTGCTGTATGTCGCTTCCAGCTCCCGTCACCCAACAGCCGATAAGGTCCAGGCGCCTAACGGCATTGCACGTCAGCACCGGCGCCCAGGCTATGCATGCACTTCACGTGGGCGTGCGACGGTGCCAGTCGCCCCGCAAACTCGGACTCTGTTCACCACAAGGTTGCACCGTTACTTTCGGCGTCCGGCTGAAGAATAGTCCATGTCCAGATCCGGTCCGTGTGCGAAATGGAGTGCGTAACAAGGCGTACGCACGCACAACCAAATGTGTGCCCTGATGCTCAACGTGCACCATCCATTCGTCATCGACATGGAGGGTCGACTTGAAGTCTAACGCAGCCTCATGGTGCGTTGTTGTATTGAATATTGTTGAAGACAACAAAACGTGACTGACCCACATATTAGCAGCTGCCCTCTCACCAAGTTCCGTAGATCGCACTTACAGATCCAGACGACTTCACGTTCAGTCCCGATGCGCCTCGGGCGACTCGGAGATGGGGGTCATGGGCTTGCTAGAGCGACGGGACTTTCGGCCACTGCTGCGCCTTCGTTGCTGCTTCTTTGGCTTTTCGGTGGCATAGAGTGGTGGCAAGATGGGGAAGGCCTGGGCCATGGGAGGCTGTCGTGGCGGTGCAGGTGCTTCTTGGAGGTAAGGGCTCGAGAACTCGTCATCCAGGTCGTCGCCGAAGAGATCAGCATCGCTGATGTAGGAACTGGGAGTGCTTCTGTATTCCAGGGAGCTACCGGTTGGCCATGAAGGATAGGCACATGACGAGCCACGGCTAGAGGTCGACGACTCGACCGAGCAGTGGCTGTAGAGGGAGTCTGTTGGCGAAGACATGTTTGATTTGAACGCGATGGGTATCGACTTGGAAGGCGAAGAACCTGGGGATGTTTCAAAATGCATAGCGCCTGTTGTGGATCTCCGATGGTTATATGTTGTTTGCGGGCGTCCTCGGCTGAAAACCGTGCACTCGGCAAGGACGCGATTTTTCGCGTGGTCGACGTCAGGCTAGCGAAAGCGGTAGGTCAAGTAAGTGTAGCGAGACGGAAAAGGGTCCAAGTGTATGACGGCGTGGCAGAGGGCAGAACCGGATCCGAAGTCGCACGCGAAACCTGTTCTGGGGAATGTTGTAAAGTCCAACTCAGGATGTGCGAGGGATGAGGTGCATGTAAATAGGCAGCGGGAATGAGGCGGGTCAGGAGGCCGAGTCAGAAGCAATGTGTCTTGGGCGTCTCGAACCGAAATCAGATGGTCTCCATGTGGGATGCTGGCCCTTGCGGCGTTATATCTTCCGTCGCAAATTCCAACACTACGCCACGGCTCGCGACGCATGAAACGGGTGCGCGCTGTCGGATCCTGATTTGCTTCTTCTGACTTACGGTGAGTGACCGCTACTTGACTCGCCGCCACCGGATTGGCCTGCCCTGTCACCGCCAGATGCGACCCGTCAGCCCCCGTGGTCCACCTCCGCTGCGCACCCCGGCAGCGGAGACCGCCTTTCCCCCATGCGACACGCCTCGTTGCCCGCTCGCACGCGGATGCTGAGATGACTCGTCGCCGTCTGCGAAACAACAGTCATGCTGAGCTGTGTGCTGGCTTCGCACCCAGTGAGTCAGGGCGGCCACGCCCCTCGGCGGGCGCCCTGCGACTCGTGGCGTTCCCGGCTTGGTGACGCTGAATCACAAGACGGAATCTCCACGACTCTACTGTCACATCGTGGGTATCGTCCGTGGGCACAGTCCACGCCCCCACGAGGCATTGCGGGAAAATGGGGTGTGTATCCAGTCTCGCCCACTACTCCGGACTGCGCCGGAGCCACCCTCCCCCATCCCCGTCCCACAGTCAGCCTAGGGGCGATCACTGCTCGGTTGTCGGGAGAGCTCCTCCCACGCATTCATCCGGGCGTTCGCACTGCCAAATGGGGACATGCAACGTACGGCTGGCTGTCCGCAGATCCGGCCAGGTGCGAGCCCTCCAATAACGGGCCTTGGGTGTTGCGGGCACATGTTGTTGCCTTGCTTTTTGGCGCTGCGTTGTCGCGATGTTGCGACGACGACGGGCGCCTCTACATGACTGGAACGCCTCAGAGCACAAGCAAACACATCCCTAAACATCCCCTGGAGCACGAAAGACGTCGCCGATGCGCAGCGCCGAGGTACCTGTGTCCTGTCCTGTCCTGTACTGTCCTGTACTGTACTGTACATGTCCGAGTTTAACCGATTAGCAACTCTGGGGTACATTAGCCTTTGAGACGACGATCTAAGGGTCCAGTGTTTCCTTCCTAGACTCCGTCACATATTCTAGCCTCGAGGCTACTCGGCGACACAGGCAAAGCTTTCTTCCAGAGATCCTATAGCCCGTACACGTCTATCGTCAGCCTGGATGCACACCAACACCCTATGGTACCAACGCCGTGCCGCCTTGAAAGCTGCCCAGATTTGCATCAATGGCAGGTGCAGCGCAATGCAGCGCAAGGCAACGCAGATTTGGTTCGCAAGGCTGAGTAGATGTGTGTAATGACCGTCACCCCTAGGATTGTCTGCAGTCAGCGCTCCCGTCATCTTCAGCTCCCGGACATGGGCCGCGTCGGGCAGTTGGATAGATTACGAAGCTTCCAGAAATAACACGGCCCTCGGATGCCTCAGATGCCTCAGATGCCTCAGATGGCAGATCGACACAGGCTTTGGAAGTTTTGTCCAACTGCCAGATTGCTGGCTTGCCTGGGTAACCGGCCATGGCGAGGCTTTGGGCCGCGGTAGATGAGCACGACATGGTGGACCGAGAATGTGGAAGGCGCTCGGACTCGTAGGTTAATTGTCATGGCGGGTCCATGTCGCGATAGCGGGTGTTGGCTCCTGGGAGATTGGCCATGGAACGCACGAAGAAGGTTTTGCCAGCCTTCTGCCGAAGAGGCCGTCTGCCGAAGATCCACTTCGCGCACGTCCATGGTCGTCTGGAAAATCTTCACCAGGAGGCCGCGAAGAAGGTTCTTCGAGCGCTAGCACCTCCGAGCGCGCTCCCCTTTCCATGGAGTGCTCTTGCTGGCGGTGGGAGATGGGACGGTTGCAAAGTTTGTTTGCGCGTTTGCGTGTTTCCAAACACAAGCGGAACGCCTTCCATGCTTCCGCGCCTCCGGCCACGAGTCGTGCAGCCGGGCACCGTTGTGAAGACTGTTGTCTGCCGCTTCCGCGAAGGAAGCACCCCCGTGTCTCCTTTCGCCGCGATTCATGCTAGCGATTCGGCCGTCCTTCCAGCCTTCCCCCCGCGCTGCCTCATTTCGCCTCGAACTGCAACCTCCCTGATCTGGCCAACCCTTCCCGAGCCGCCGTTTGCACACACCAGGGCGGAACAGCCGTGGCCCTGCACTTTCCTCTTGCGGAAGCGCTTCCAAGAAACGTGCCCGCTGCAACGTGCGCTGAACCACCGTCCAGTCTTGCTACTTGGGCTAGACCACCTAGTCTACCAAAACCGAGGAGCGCTTCCGACACGTGAGGCCAGACCGAGGTCGGGCTTGCCTCCCACGCGTGGAGAAAAAGCTCCGTGGCGGAAAAACTGCCATGTTCCCGTCGCTACCCTCCTCTCTGTCGCCCGTGTTCGCATCGCCCGCTCGAGGAGCTGGAAATGCCATGTTGGTGGGAAACCACATCTGCCATCTGGCCATACACACGGATCGCGACACCGGCCGTAAGGATGCAGTGTTGGATGAGGAACGTCAAATTCCAACTTTGACTTGCAGCCAGCAGTTGTGTGCAGCTCTTGCATTTGCCCTGCAGCGGCCAACGACGGCTCGTTTCGCTCCTCCCAAGGTTGCGCGCTTGTCGCGCTGTCAGAAACCCCCGTGGCTTGCTGTGAACAACTACCGTATCTACCGCAGTGCCTACTAGGACCAAAAGTTCTGCTCCGGTCCAACACCAACACCATCAACAACTGCGCCCTAGACCCTTCGAGCTCTCCATATGACCCGCCAGCTTGTCAGTATGCGCGGTTGTCAGTGCGATACCCACTTCTCCGCATAGCAACCGTGCTCTCCACCTCAACCCCGTCCCCACACTCATCGATAAGGCATCGATTTCACTCCCCGGGATACGATACATATCGATATGCAAATGCGCAAGGACTACCGTGTGGCGACGCTGCAACGCGGGGTATGCGCCATGCGATACGACTCCGTTGCCCGCTCGTCTGCACCCCATCCTTCAAGCATATACTAATCTATCGCCCAAAACTACTTGCGACAAGTCTCGGACTTGACAGTAGATACGACGTCTCAGCGTTATAGCCACGAAATGCGAACGGTCATTGGGCTTACCAGGCTGACCCTTCGCAGGATTATACGACGGTTTTGCACAAAAGCAAGCTCTCGGCTGCACACGGACAGACGGGCCTGGAGATCACTTGCGCCTCGCGATTCATATTTGCTGACTTTTGGTTGTGCCATGCAGGTGGAGGTGGCTGCGGCTCACACATCCGCCCCCCACCCGTTTGCTCTTCCGCGACACAGCTGATCTGCGACGAAACCCAGCCTAGCATACCTGCCATCTTGCACACGTAGCCCCATCATCGCTGACACCGAACTGTTAGATTACATCGTTGCTCACAATTAACCCTGAAACCTGAATATCAATCAAAGGACTCCGTGGCGGTGAGGCCTGACCGACTGTGTCGGCCCAATTGCCCGGTATCGCACGCCTACCGCGCTGTGCAACCACACCGTTCCCATGGCATTTCAAGTTTTCGAGTCTACTCCAGAAATAGTAGTATACGAGATGACTCACCATGTCACTCGAGACGACATGCTCATATTGACCGCCGAGTGAGCGATGAGTTGTCAAATTCCACACCGCGATCTTTTAGTCGGTACTAGCGGGACCTAGCCATGGCGAGATGGTAAAGTGGTAGTCAACCTGGAGTCATCGGACCGCGTCGCAGATTGGGCCTGTTGGATCTGCGTACCATGTTTGAGAATGCAAATGCGTATCGTGATAGCGACCACTTGACTACGATGCACTGTGTTGCCGAGTCAAAGCAGTGCGATCGGCAGAAGCATGTGCCCATGTACGAGGGATTGATCGACGCGTGGATGTTACAGTCCGATATCGAAAACATTACATACTTACGTTCGCCACGCGCAACAGGGCAGGCCGGTTGACGGCTTCACATGCCCACAGTGCCACCCATTGACAATAAAGCTTGTGATAAACAGGCTTTCGTGCCTTCAAGGCTTCAACATGGCTGTTTCACATCACGAGGCAGCATCATTTGCGATAGTGGTGCCACCCACGTCACCATTGTGCTTTTTAATGTGGAAGCATAAACGCTGTGCTGATGTTTGTTTTGGGATAGTGAAAAGAGAAGGCTCGGCACGCGCCACTGACAAAACAATATAGGTAGGTGTCTACCCCACGCTCTCCACCTCGCATGTTTCCCCACACTTCCTTCTGTCAACCCCAAGTGGGGACCCGGCAATTTGACGATCCAGTCCCTGCATATGCAATGTTGTTCAACCTACCTGGCAAAAGATCCGCCGAAGCATAGTACGATGGCGGAGCTTGGTGGATATGTCTAAGAGAGCAAAGATTGCTGGATTCGTCCTGATTTCGAATGACTCCAAGCTCGGCTTTGGTACAGCTATACCAATAGGCAGATATGTGAATTGTACGGGCATATCGTGCAAGTCAACAGCGTCCGTCCGTGATACAAGCCTTGAAACGCTCCAGTGAGTGTTATGATCGGCTTAGGTATGCTCTGCGTGAGAACACCGGTATGCACTGTCAGCCTCGACTGAATGTTCTCTGCCAAAGACAAGTGCAATATCAGCGATGCAGACAGTCGGGCGTGCAAGAATCACAGGATGCGATTTCGCCTCGTATCTGACGCATCGATTTGTTCATGGGTACGTTCGTGCACACCAATAACGACCTCGTCAACGACACCAAAGAAAGCGGCTCCCCGTGGAATCAGGTATATATGTCATAGACTTGGTGACCTTGAACAGCAAATGGCATCGGATTGGGTGTCTAACTGCCTTTCGCAAAAGTCCAGGAAGCAAAGCATTTATATCACTGGCGTGAAGCTACATAATACAAAACCTGGCTTCGGCTTTCAAGCCAAGCGTTTACAGTACGCAGTCCCTTGCAAATGAACTCACATGGCGGTTATTTATCACGGGCGTACCAAGACAGATATTGCTCCTTGTCGTGTCTTGACTCAATGACCCACCATACAGAGATCCGAAAAGCAAGAGCTATGCGTCCCGTCTACCACCATCTCTGTCGTGCAGGAACGTATTATATGATGACGAAACGACTTTGCTTGACTACAAGTCTGTTTCTGATGTCCAGTACCTGTCCCAGTTGAATTTGATTACCTCGTTCCCCCATGATGTCCATCCTGTGACTAGGTTCCGCGAAAAGACTTCTAGCGCACTGTATTTACGGGTATTGGGCACGTATGGCTCAAGTAGCTCTTTGAGACACGGTTTGCGAGAATGCACATCAGGAACTGCGGCAATCACCTTTTTCGTCGGCTGACGCGCGTGTACCATCTTGGTCCAAGCATTTGGCCCCGCCCTTCCAAGCAACAGTACCTCGTACGGTTTCCGCAGGGAACTGTCAATATCAAACATGGGCTCACCTTGGGTGGTTACCTTTACCCAGATCCACTCCTCGACTAGCCCGACATTCCATTCCTCAAAAAGCCCACCAGGGCCCAGCACTTGAGAACGCATGGCTTGTTTATTGGTGATCCAGACACCCACCAAGGCATTGTGCTCGAAGTAGTTATCAATGTCCATTTTCAGCAGCATCTTCTTGATGTGTGGCATGCCTCCAGTAATTTCGTAGGCGCCCTTCCGGCGCGCCGACCGGTTGGGCCACGGAGGATCGAGCAAGACAAGATCGAAACGCCGAGGAAGCACATATTCGTCGGTAAGCTTGCGAAATTCCGCACGGGAGGCGTTTGGGTTGTTAAGGTCACCGAGAACAAAGGTTGTGCCAGGTGGTACGGTGAAACGATATTCGGGCGGCTCGCAACCGAGCTGGGTAACATTCTCACGCACGCAGAGGTCTAGCGGGTGGTCTCGTGGGTTGTGAAAAGAGGACGTCCACGGCTCGGTTGTCTGGATGGCAGGAGACATATGTACGTGACCGCGTGGAAGAGGGTACGACAGCAGCCATTTGTGTGCAACGGCTTCGTGTGCACTTGTGTTTGGGTCCGGGGTGGCACCGAGGGAAGCCATCATCTTCTGGAAATCGAACCGGGCATGTTCGCCGTTGGATTCGTCCAGTGCCGACCATTCCTGGAGACGGCGTTCTATTTCCTTGTGCATGCTCCCCGATACTTGAGGGGCGAGCTTGCGGGGAAGGCACCAGGATCCCGTGACGCGACTTCTGATCTCGGCAAGAGCTGCATGAATGAGGCTCCTGTACTCGATGTGCTGTTGGGTGAGATGGGAGGCGTTGTTCCTCCTTGCCTGCGCAGTCTTGGGCTCCTCGGGCAGCGTGTAGGGCACATGCAGCGGGGCGGTTGAGAGCAGCGTGTCCGAACGGCCTTGTGCTATGGCGATGGAGGCGGGTATGTCGACGAGGGTGACATCGCGGGCAGGATTCTGGAAGAGGACGGCGGTGGGCGGCTGCATGTCGCAGCGCCAGACGGCACTGACGCCCTGGGCGGCGTCTGTCTGCTCGGGGCGATTTGTGGTGTTGCGAAAAGGCGCGGCTCGCCTTTCGTCGGAACGCGTGCGGCCGGCCGTGACGTTGTTTGCCGAGGAAGAAGAGGGCAACGGGGACGGCGTCTGCCGACCTGCTGCACCTGCACATGCACAATGCACCCGCACCCGCAACTGCAACCGCACACGACCGCGACCACGACCACGACCACGGCAAACGCCCCCTCCATGCCACCCTCGCGATAGTCCCACACTGCGCACCACGCGAGCAAGAGCAGCGACACGGGGGCATGTCAGAGCACATGCATCGTCATGAGACGAATCAAGCCTCCCGCATCATGACTGGCTCGGCCCAGTCGTTTGCGCCGCACCAGAAGCTGCAGAAAGCCCCGCCCACACTGGCCACCGACGAGGATGCGCAGCCGGCGCAGGACAAGAGGCTGGACAGGCGGAGTCTGGAATACATGCTGAAAAGCGGCCTGGCCGGAGGGCTGGCAGGATGCGCCGTACGTACATGCCGCACACGCCGCACACCCCGCTGCCAGCCCAAGACGAACATTCGCTGAACAAGTGCTTGCAGGGCAAAACCGTCGTCGGTCCTCTCGACCGCGTCAAGATCCTTCTGCAAACCCGCAACCCCTCCTTCATCAAATACGCTGGCCGCTGGTCCGGTCTGCATCTTGCCCTGCGCGACATCCACGCCGAGCACGGCGTCCGCGGTCTGTTCAAAGGCCACTCGGCTACCCTCCTCCGCATCTTCCCCTACGCCGGCATAAAATTCCTTGCCTACGACCAGATACGATCTGCCATCATCCCCAATCGCGCGAAGGAGACACCGGGCCGCCGCTTCGTTTCCGGCAGCCTTGCGGGCATGGTCTCCGTTTTCTTCACATACCCGCTCGAAGTCATACGCGTTCGCCTGGCCTTTGAAACCTCGACCGACAAGCGGAGCACTTTGACCGGCATATGTCGGAAGATATACCGCGAGCATGCCACACCCACCCTGCACAGCCCCACGAACCCGCTCTCCGCCGCCGCATCAACCGTGGTGGAAAAGGGTGTGCCACAGACCGGCATGGCCAACTTCTTCCGCGGCTTCACACCCACCCTTCTCGGCATGATCCCCTACGCAGGTGCTTCTTTCCTCGCTCACGACATAATGTCGGATTTGCTGCGCCATTCCGCTCTCGCCCCCTACACCACCCTGCCGCACACCTCTCGTCCCGAGTCCGCCACCTCGACTTACAAACCCGCTCAGTTGCAATACTGGGCCGAGCTGTCCACCGGAGGTTTCGCCGGCTTCTTCTCTCAGACCGTGTCCTATCCGTTGGAAGTGATACGAAGGCGGATGCAAGTCGGCGGTGTAGTCGGCGATGGCCACCGGCTGAGTATAGCTGAAGTGACAAAGCGCATATTCATGGAAAAGGGATGGAGAGGCTTCTTCGTCGGGCTGACCATTGGTTACGTCAAAGTGATTCCAATGTCAGCTACCAGCTTCTTGGTATGGGAGCGTGGCAAATACTATCTCGGCATATGAAAAAGCATTGAAACAAGTACGGCGTTTTAGGGGTTCGATAGCAACACCATTGTGTTGTCCTGGATTGGGGGCTTGCATTTGGAGCACCGGGCTATAGCATGGTTAGAAAGTCTGATACAAGGGCAGGATGTAAAGGAAAGCCTCGTCGCCAATAACAATCAAGACAAGCTACTCTTTTATACTCGCTAACTATACGGGAACCTGTTCAGCCTGCCTCCATCAAACCGTTCACATGATCATGTTCAGCTCCGGGGTCCATCGCTTGATACGGACTGCGACCATAATCCCATGCTATGATATTGGAGTTGCCCTGATTTCAATATCGCTAAGACATGCTGGTGGGAGAAATGGCATCTCCTGGAGAAATGACTTCCCAGTTGTACGGAGTGCCCGCGGAGATACATACCCGTGAGACGTAGGTTCCCTGCTCAATCAAAGACCAATGTTGCCACTATTGGACAAGGTTTCCATCAGCCAGGCTTGGGATCAAGCAGACCAATAGGCTATATCTACTGCACCTGTAGTAAATATCCAACCATATTCAAGCGATGTAGCAGCACAGTGGCTGTGTTGATGTTGACACTATAGATGTTGAAAACCTCATGGTGGATCTGTTTTCAAGTTGCCACATCCGTAGTAGAGGCAGTCACAGGTGCAGATGTAGGGGCAGATCCTGAGATAGTGTGACCGCCTCTAGCACCACCTCGCCCACCTCGCCCACCTGGTCCATATCCGCCACGACCTTGAGTTGGCCTAGGTGGCTGCGGGCGAGATTTGGGAAAGCCTCGAGGGACCAAGTGCTTCTCCTTCCGCTCGAGCACCTGGACAGCACCTTGGGCGACTTTGACAGTTCCTGCAGCAACTGCTCTTCGCAGGCCTTCTGAGTCGGCGAAATCAACATAAGCAAAACCTTTACGCTTGTCAATTTCGACTTTCTCTATCGCTCCAAATTCCCTCAGCGCTTCTTCAATCAATGGCTCTGTGATACCCTGAGAAGCGTTGGCGTGTTTGAGAAAAGCCTGCTTGCCCATCGAGGTGATTGCAGGAGCTGGATGCCCTGGACGTTGAACCAGCGTTGCGTCTGCCTTGGATGCGGTAGGTGTAGCCATCGCGTTCGCATTCCGAGAGGCCGCAGGCCCAGTGGGAGGCACGCGTGCAGCAGCGGGCGCTTTCGGCGAGACGGCAGCGTGAGCTTGGGCAGCGAGAGGCTTTTTAAGAATGGTAGGTGCAGGGGCAGTTGTTTTGACTGGTACTTTGGCGGTCTCTCCTTCGGTCTTGTTGTTAGTCTTTTCGGCCAAGGAAGCTTTGAAGGCACGACGTTCAGCGCGGGAGGGCCGTTCCTTCTTGGAAGAGGCGAGGATATTTTTCTCGGCGGTTGCAACAGCAGCCACCGGTGTGACAACTGGCTCTTTACCCTTTTGCTTGCTGCTCACGTTCTCTTCCTGTTTTGGAGTACTGTCCTGGGCGGGAGTAGTGCCAATTTCTCGTTTGGTCCCTCGTCGTCGATTTGGGGCGGGTCCGAGGCCAAGATCACGCTGCAATATTCCTTTGGCGATGTTGACATTTCCGCGCTTGCGTTCGGAAGCGGGTGCCGATGGACCTGGTGTGGTCTTCTCGGTCAGGGCACTCTCTTTGGATGCGGAAGCTTCCTTGTTGAGAGCCTTGACGGCTTCCCTTTGAGCTTTTTCCTTTTCGGCCCGGTTGGCCTTGCGGCCTTTTTCAGAAGGGGCGTTCTCCTTTGCAGGCTTCGCCAGGATCTTCTTCTCGACAGCATCGTCCTTGTGTTCGCCGCGGCCTTTCTTTTGAGGCTTTTCCTTGTTCGCTTTTCTCTCCCGAAGCGCTTCGATCAAAGGGGTGGTCTTGACCTTCTCTTCCTTTTGGGGCTCCGCATCGGGCGCAGCAGGTTTCGTAATGGGGGCGGTGAGGCTCTCCAGAAACTCTTTGAACTCGGGGTCTTGATCGATGGTTCCTTGGCGAGCGTCGTTCCTCTTCCGGTTGCTGGGCAGCTTCATGTAGGGGGCAAACTCCAGGACGGGTGGGCCGACGAGGGCGGGGTCCTGGAAGGACTTTGCGGCATCGTGGAAGACCAGCTCGCGAACGCGGTCGCCGAGAGCGGCGACAAAGGGCTGCTGGGTGAGGTGGATGTAGGCGCGGGAAGGCTTGGAGGGTTTGGCCAAGTCCTTGGAGACCTTTCCCTTGCGGTAGTTGAGCCAGTCAACCTTGCCCTGGCCAACCTTCCATTCGGGGCCGAGCGCAGACTCGAATTCGGGCCTGGTCAGGCCGGGGGCAGGCGACGGCAGATGAGCTTCAGACGCGGCGAGGGGGCCTTGGGGCCGCGGGGGGCTGGTGCGGAGGTGTTCTTCTGGAGCACCTGCACGGGCAGGACGCCGTTCACGCCGGCCTGCGGTGCCATGTGTGCGGACGGGAGCGGAGCGGGGCGGGGTGGTGGGCGGCTACGAAGATGGTGGAGTGGGTTCTGGGAGGGCAGATATGGGCAGCGCCCGGGCAAACACTTGACCGCCGGACGGCTCGTGGGGTGGGCCTGCCGGGTTGCGGATGGCGGGTGCGGTCGAGCGCTGGGGGCTCTGGGTGGCAGGTAGGCGACGATGGAGGAGCCTGGGAGGTGGCAGCAGACGGGAGCGGGACGTGCACCTGCCACCGCCGCATCCACGGCCCCCGGCCCACTGCCCACGGCCCACTGCACCAGCCAGGGCTTCCACCTCACCATGCATGGTCGACGACACGGCGACACCCCGACACACCAACACTCCAGCTGCTGATCCCCTCGCCGCCGCCCGCCCAGCCCACGTCTGCAGATGATACCGCACACAGCCTCGCCATTTCCCGCTTTGTAACCGCCCAGCAAGCCGCCGTCGCGCCCCCCTCGACTTCCCCGCCAAAGCGACCTCGCCCGACCATGGGAAGAGACAGCGACGTTCCCCAGCCCGGGCCTGCCCGCCTCTCCAAGGGCGCCGGCCCCGACGAGTGGCTGGAGCAGGCCAAGCAATGCAAATACCTGCCCGAGGCCGAGATGAAGCGCCTCTGCGAGATTGTCAAGGAATGTCTCATGGAGGGTCAGTGCAGCGCCCCCTCCCCCTCCCCTCCCCCCACTGACCCATGTGTCAAGAGTCCAACATCCAGCCCGTCCGGACCCCAGTGACCGTATGTGGTGACATTCACGGCCAGTTCTACGATCTCCTCGAGCTGTTCCGTGTGGCTGGCGGCATGCCCAGCGATGCCCCCACCGCTCCCGTCGCTCCGCAGATACCCCCGACCATTAAACCCGAGGACATCGAACCGCCGACTACCATCACAGACCCCAGGGCTAAGAGGAAAATGAAGCGCCGATTCCAACGCGACGAGCGCTACACCGGGCCCACCAGTCCGAACGAGCCTGCCGATCTGGACGATGACGAGGAGGAGGAGGAGGAGGAGGAGCGCGGCAGGAGCAGGAGCATCACCGACCGGCGAAGCATGGGGGACGAGTCTGCTAACCGCAACGTCCCAACCGGCAACGGCCAGCAGAATTTCATCTTCTTGGGTGATTTCGTCGATCGAGGTTACTTCAGCTTGGAGACGTTCACCTTGCTGATGTGTTTGAAAGCCAAGTGCGTTTTCCCCTCACGCTCTGACCGCCATGGCTGACTTTCTAGGTTCCCCGATCGTGTTACTCTGGTCCGCGGCAACCACGAGTCCAGGCAGATTACCCAAGTCTACGGCTTTTACGAGGAATGCCAGACAAAGTACGGTAACGCGTCTGTTTGGAAGGCATGTTGTCAGGTCTTTGACTTCCTTGCCTTGGCAGCTATCGTGGACGGCAAAGTCCTGTGTGTGCATGGTGGATTGAGTCCTGAGATTCGAACCCTAGATCAAATTCGCGTTGTTGCAAGAGCTCAGGAAATTCCGCATGAGGGTGCCTTTTGCGATCTTGTATGGAGCGACCCAGAAGAGGTTGACACCTGGGCTGTTTCGCCCAGAGGTGCTGGGTGGCTTTTCGGTGACAAGGTCTCCTCAGAGGTCTGTATCGTCGGCTTTTGCAGTGAGCACTCGGTTGACACATGCCAGTTTAATCACGTGAACGGATTGCAGCTCATCGCCCGAGCGCATCAGTTAGTCAACGAGGGGTACAAGGTATGTTTTCGTCCTCTCAGCATTCCCACTCGCAACTCACAATTTACAGTACCACTTCAAAGACAAAGACGTCGTCACCGTTTGGTCCGCACCCAACTATTGTTACCGTTGTGGCAATGTCGCATCTATAATGAATCTGGGTGAGGATCTGAAGCCTGATTTTCAAATATTCAGCGCTGTGCCGGATCATAGACGCGCCGTACCCGCCGGAAGAGGAACACGCGGTGAATACTTCCTTTAATGATATGCAAACATACCATGACTGTTTTGGGCAAGATGCCTTGTATAGCGTGATGGTGAATAGATGGCAGCGGCGATCTTGGTGGCACGGTAGTATGCGTTGCTGCGATGGATGGAAGCAAAAGAATAATACCCCGGAGTTGGACTGGATGGGTGATGATGATCTTGTACAATAGCATGCTGATAGTGCATTCTTTCTTCGCTGCAAGGAAAATAGCCACGTTGGTTTATGCATCGTTCTCTGTGCTATTATTCATAATGTGAATTGTATAAGTATCGTATGTGAAATGGCCAATTGGAATGTTGGAATATTTGGCAGGCTGGATCCTGGAAACTTGAACCATACAGGTTCCACTGCGCGCTAAAGACGCAATCGCACGACGCATTGTCCGTGCGTGGCCCACAGCACAGTTCTCTCAAGCGGGGGTGTTGACGGCAAATCAACAAAGCCAAGAGCTGTGCGTCCTGAATGCGTGGCATTATTTATTTTATAAGTCCAAAATTTCCTACCTGTAACGGGTCCAAACTTCAGAAGATAGACCGTAATCTCGCATGCGTGTCCCAAGCTTCTACTCTATCAGGAGCCCAGTTCGAGTCCGGTGGTAGTCGCCTCACTCGCTTAGGTAACTAGCGATGCTGAGCGGCTCTAAGCAATGAATACAACTCGACGAGGGAAGCAATTCTGCAGTCAGGTATTCACCATTGGACGGCGGCGCTGGATTACTCTAGCTAGGGTTGGGAGGCGTGAGCGAGGTGGTTGTTCGACTGATTTTTGCCCGAACCTTCGATTTCTTTCTCTCCGTGCTTTCTTTCTTATCAGATAACTCCTTTTTTGCTCTCACGAACACCAAAAAAAAAACAGCACGCGTGCTTGTGGTACACAGGTACTACATGATATGATGAACACTCAGAAATGGGGCAATTCTCAAATGTGTTTTGTGTATTATGTATGCACGTCACATGTTACATCAATCACCTGTGCCTTTCCCGCCAGCAGCGTGACCATCTATGGACTAGTCCAGCACCCTACTAGCAGCAGATTGACGCGGAAATTCTTGCAGTCATGAATTTCATTTATTCAATCCCTTCAAAGAACCCAGGCTCAACGCCAAACCCTGCGACCGGCTGCGAATGCGAACAAAGCCAGTAATTGGCCCATTGATTCCTTCTTGCTCGATACTCAAGTTCGCCAACGCATCTTCGCCTGCGACAAAATTAGTCTCTCTTTCGCGCCTAACACCCAGTAATAAACTTACCAAATACACTCCTAGCATACAGGTTCGCTGACAAAAATTGACAATCACCCTTCATTGATGCCTCGAGGGTCAAACAACTCATGTTCGTGGAGGCCATAAGTTGCTTCAAGAATTCGCGCAAAGATTTTGCTTTCGAATTGATGTTGACCTTATTTTCCCATTCAAACTCGGTCCACATCGTTCGGAACTGCGTCTCGGTACAATATGCAGGTTTGATATAGTCCATGATGTCAATGTGAACGTCATTAAGTATGACCACGTTAGAGTCGACGCCCTTTTCACTATAGCAGAGTCAACAGGGCTGGATATGCTCTCGCGTGTGGAGCTCACTTACCCTTCATAAATTATATTGCCAAAGATCACACCAGTATCGGTTGAGGAAACCTTGATGGTTGCCTGAAGGTTGATGAAATCATGTGGGCCCACATTCTGCGTAGGGGTCTCTCCACAACCTTGAGGTCTCCCAGCGTGGCAAACTCAACGGTAAGGTTCTGAAGAGTTTCGGTAGTCTGATTGACTAGTAGCACATCCAGTACAATGTCAAACTGATGTACTTTGATGTATGCTTCGGCGTAGACTGGATCCGAAAAACCGGTAAGCTGTTGCACCCGGCTAAGCTTTGATGTGAGATCTTCTGTCGCTGTATCACCGCCAGTGGCCCTTTCCAGATCTTGTTCAACCTCATCCAGACCGTCTGCGTCCTTTTTCTTGAGCTGCCTAATCGAGAAAGAGTCGTCAACATTGATAGCGGACTTGGCTTTTTCAGATGCCTCCTTGGCTGCACGCTTCTTTTCCTCTGCTTGGACCATAATCCGGAAAGATTTCCGAGTGTCTTCTAAATAAACGGCTTCGAGTTCTTTCTTCTGTGCAAATTCCGAAAGTGACCGTACACAACTCATGATACGATCAACCGAATCTTCATCAATGAGTGTCTTGACGAACTGTGATTGGCCGACACGGATGATGGAGATCATGATGAGCATAGCTTCAGCTCGCAGACGATTGGTCTGTGCTGCGTCCTGTGATATTTCTGATATGCGCATAACTAGCTTGGTAAGAGTACTGGATAGGACAGCTGCCAGATAATAGTCGCCGTCGAGGATGAGTTGGCGCAGCGGCGGCTTCTGCGAATTTTTTACTGCTTCAAGTTTCGCTTTAGCTGCCGCGGAAGATGTAAGTGCACTTTCAGTGGCATATGTGCCGTCAGCCAGAACCTTTCGCGAGCCCGATGGTGCAGCAGGTTTCGAATGTCCATTGACCTGGTCAGTGGATTCTTTACCCTCCGAAGCCTCGTCAAGGAGTCTTTGCTCTGAAGAAAGAATTGGGATTTCTCCCAAAGAAGCTCGGATTCCTCTCCAGGCGTCACGAATATCCTTAGCTTCTAAGGAGAACTCTCCGATAATCCAAAGCACGCCTCGATAAACCTTTCCGGCGCGCACCTCGCCCAGTGTTGTGACGAGACGCTGTACGATGGACTGTCTTAGGTCCGGGAAACGCTCCACAACTTCCTTCACGAACGAGATGACGTCCACCGCCGAGGCATTGCTGCTGACATCGGAGATGAAGTCCATGAGAGAGCCGACGACGTTTGCGGCAACCTCAGGGAACTTGATGGCCGACTGGTGAATAGCGGAGATGAGGAGTGAGCGGTATTCGGAGTTCTTCTCGTACTGCTCATCAACTGTTTTTGTTAGTTCTTTCTTGAGCAAAAGCACCACCTCCTCTACATTCCGGCTGGTGACCATTTCAAGTGCAATGCTAAGCGCCTTCTTCCGCACATCGAGATCGGTACTCGATAGGACGCGAAGGATCTCCATGGTAAGATCATCCAAGACACCTTCATTCTTTTGACGCAGCTGGTCTACCCGGTCTAAAACGATCAGTTTTACATTGTTGTCCGGCTCTCTAATGGCCAACTCCACGAACTTCCCGGCGGCAGCCTTGACGGCGACGGGGTTTGCAGTGAGCGTAGTGAGCGCATGGGCGGCTTCGTATATGACAGTGGAGACACTCGATTCTAACAGGTCGAATATCAGTCGCAGGTATCGTGCCTTGTTTTGTGGATTGCTGATGGCGTCCTTGCGAATGAATTCAAGCTCAGCAAGCAAGACAAGTTCATCGTGATTGGGAATGGAGTCGAAGACGGTGCTCAAGTATTCCAGTGCCTTTTCATGGCTGATGGACACGAGGGCAGCGAAAGCGTTGCGTTTGCACGTCGCGTCATTTTCGTCGTCCAAGAAGGTGACCAAGAGGTCCGGGGCATCGGGTAGCAGCTCAGGTAAATGTGTGAAGATAGATGCGATGGCGAAAGTAGCATTCTTCCGAACGTAGGCGTGCCTGTGGGTCAGGCATTGCCGGACGGGCTCTAGAGCAGTTATTAGCGCCAAACAAGTACCGACGACGCTCACACGTACGTAGCAGAGGCTCTACAAGTTCGGCGTCGCGCAATTTAGTTCTATGGGTTGTCAGCTAGATGCGATGGTGTAATAGGGGATCCCTACACGAAACGCAACGTATTTCCTCGCACATATTCGTTGGGCGCCTGCAGATCAAAACGGATTGCATTGCTGACGGCCATTAGCACCTCTCTGTGGGGTTTCTGGAGCATCCTCTCACGTACCAGACCAATATCCACTCCTGGCGCAATTTCCCTTGAGCATCGTACTTAGGACACACTTCGAAGAAGAAGTACATGAGCTTCTTCAGCGGCTTGGACTTTGAAGGCATGACGAATCGTATTATGTGCATAAGGAGACCAGTCTGGGGATCGCCGTTGAGCATGATGGAGAGGATCTTCTTCTGTGGACTCGTCAGCGGCGCACGGCAGCGCGGGCAGGCAGAGGCGTACCATGGTTTCAATCTTCTGCTCGTCGGAGCCCTTCTCCAAAGCATTCTTGAGGTCGGTCTGCGAAGGGACGTCGGCGGCATTGTCCTGGTGGACCTGTTCACCGCTCGTCAGCGGGGAGCTCCATGGCGGGCGGATTCGCATACCAAGCTGTATGCGCTCTCCAAGAAGGTTGCCATTGCGTCACGCAGGCAGCTTTGGCTGCAGAGGATCTGCGGATTGTTGGTTTATGTCGCCGCAACGACCGTGGATGCCAGCAGCAGCCCCAATGCTGTGGGTGTTGTGAGCGAGTAGACGGGCGGACGGCTACGTG
Source organism: Pseudopithomyces maydicus (assembly GCA_026873275.1). Lineage (NCBI taxonomy): Eukaryota > Fungi > Ascomycota > Dothideomycetes > Pleosporales > Didymosphaeriaceae > Pseudopithomyces > Pseudopithomyces maydicus. The sequence goes on along the minus strand of JANTUC010000010.1, from coordinate 1,231,432 downwards.
GAAGCTACGGCGGGCGCGGCGGTGGAAATGGCCGTGCGGGACAGCAGCGGAAGACAACAGCGGGGTGGTTGTGTGCGATTCGAGAACAGCTGGGGGGATTGCCAGCGCCGATACGTTGGCTTCTTGGGTTCGGGCGCGCTCCCTCGATGGATAGCTTCTGCCTTCACTGTCCAGGTGTCTGCTCGAGAATAGTGGTTCAAGGGCGACGCCAAGCTCGCTAAAATGACCGGGGTGCTCGACGATCGTGAACTGCCCCAAAACATATCAGGCTCGCCCGTCTGAGCAGACACGGCGACACCAACTGCCAGCAGTCGATTTCCCCGCCCGTCATGAGCTCCGAGAACAAGGTGAACCACGAGCCGTTCTACTTGCGCTACTAGTATGAGAGTTTTGCCGGCAGAGCACGTGTGCCCGTACTGACCATGCGCAGCTCTGGCCATCAGGGACGGTTTGGCCATGAGTTTTTAGGTGTGTGCTACTGCACAGCCCAGCTGCGAGTGAGCTAAGTTCTATAGAGTTCGATTTTCGCGTGCTGGGTGATGGCCGCAGTGCGTCTGCGCGATATGCGAACAACTCAAACTACCGAAACGACTCGCTGATCCGTAAAGAGAGTAAGGCAGGCCATGTTGAAACACGTTGAAACTTGACTGACCGTGATCGGCAGTGTGCGTCAGCCATGCCGTGGTCAATGAGATACGAAGGATTGTCAAGGACAGCGAGATTTTGAAGTACGTCGCTGCGACCGGGCACGACATCGTCTGACAGCAACACAGGGAAGACGACACCAAATGGCCACAGAAGAACAAGGACGGACGTCAGGAGCTGGAAATCAGACTTGGCAACGAGCACATCTCGTTTGAGGTATGCTGCATGGAAAGCACGACGCATTCATATTACATGCTTGCTAACGAAGCCCAGACGGCAAAGATCGGTTCCCTCCAGGACGTCCAGGAGTCGTCCGACCCTGAAGGACTCCGCGTGTTCTACTACCTCGTGCAGGACCTCAAGGCACTGGTGTTCTCCCTGATTAACCTACATTTCAAGGTACCATGGCCAACCCACGCGCAGGGTGCCTGCTCACATCCCCACAGATCAAGCCCATCTGAAGCACGTCTCCGAATTAGGGAGAGGGACGTGATTTGCTTTTCCCCGTCCGATGCGGTGGGAAGTGAGGCGACGGTGGAGGGGGTGTTGGCGTCTGGCGTCTAGAGGTCTAGAGTCTAGAACGACGGGCAGCGCAGGGCAGCGCAGGGCAGCGCAGGGCAGCGCGCGGCAGCTGTCGCATGTTTTACGTGTACCGGTAGATGGAGGGAATGCAATGCAAATGCAAACGCACAAGGTGACCAAGAGCGTCTTTGCTGCGTCGTGATGCAAGACCATGCAGCCCCCGTCGCCAAGCTCGTCGTCACTCGGCCGGGTCCGCACACTGACTCCTCACGTCTGCGTACAGGAAGGCTCGGCCAGCGACAACCGCGGCGTGGGTGCGCGGGTGGCCTGCCGGGCACATCGAGAGCTCGCGAGGGCAGGAGGGCAGAGGAGGTTGTCTCTGGGACGAGACGCAGGGTGGTGGGCAGCCAGCGGGCGGTGTCACGGCGCCTGTCCCCCGTCCCACACCACCAGTGGACACGCGAAACTAGCGTGACCCCGGCCCTTCCCCCGCAATAGCGCACGAGTAAGCCCAGCCGTCACCCTCCAGTTGTCGAGTCCGTGCTGTGTGTCTTAAACATGACATCCCATCACCCTGCACCCTTGGCTTCCATTCGAGCTTGAATTGCGCCGTCCTCTCCTCTTCCATTTCATGGGTCTGTAGGTTGCTTGTCTGGAGCGCGCCCTTCTTTCCCCGGCCATGCCTACCGACGATATAGCGGCCACGGTCACGCCGCCCATCGACGAGCACGAGAGCCCGCTGGCCGGCCGCTCCACTTGTCCCCCAGAAGAGCTGCGCATTCACCCACCACGCATCGCCAACACCCTACCGCCTTCACGCAATGCCATCGAGGATCATGCTCCGCTCGATGTCCGCCTGCAGCAGCCGACGCCGCCTCCGACAGACCTCCCAGCATCGCCCGCGCGCACGCCCTCGCCGTCCGACTCGCATCCGAAGCCCATAGACGCGTCGGTAGAAGGACCCGCGAGAGACATTCCCACGCCTATGAGTGCGCCAGACGACGGCGCCGACGATCAGAGACACGCCCATCCCTCGCCACTCTCCGCGAGCGTGCCCTTGGCTGCTTCTTGGTCGCAACAGAGATATGCACCAGCACCATGTGCTACCTACAGGGTGCGTGGCGCCACACTGCTCCATAGTGAAACGAGCTTCATGCATGCGTCGTGGCTGACAACCTTGTAGTTCCTGCCCAACTCGTCCTCGTCGCTCCTCCGCCCTGGCAGTCGGTTCAAAGGCAACCAGACCTCAGACCGCCAGCAGTATGAGGTAGAAGTAGAGATCAAATACGTCGATATGCGCGAGTCATTCTTGTGTGGATACCTGCGCATCAAAGGTGCGTCCGGCTCCGCGGATACGACACCGTCCAGCGCCATTGACACTACTTAGGGTTGACTGAAGACCACCCGAGTCTGACTACCTATTTCGAAGGCGAGGTCATCGGCAGCAAATACACATTTATTACACAGCATCCCGAGTGGGGCTCCAATGAAAAGGTCGACCGGCAGCACTGGGGTAGGTTTTCAGCGTACAAGCCACTTTCAAAATACTCAAGCCGGCCCGAACTGGTGACAAAGGATTGGATGCAGAAGGAGCATTTATTCATGCGTTGGAAAGAATATTTTCTTGTCCCGGACCACCGCGTGAAGACGATTAATGGCGCGAGTTTCGAGGGTTTCTACTACATTTGCTTCAACCAGGTTTCTGGAAGCATCGAAGGAATATATTTTCACGCAAAAAGCGAAAAGTAAGTGACAAGTATCAATCACCGTTAACGTGACCAAAGCTAATACGGCGCAGATTCCAGAAGCTGCAGCTAGAGCACGTTGAAGATCATGGATGTCAGGGCGCAATTGAATTTCGGTGATTATGGGTTCTTGTTGTTTGTGCAATGGAAGTTGGGGCACACAGGGATACGGCAATGGAGCATTGGGAATGGGCACGCAAACGTTTTTCCTCCTACACCCTTTGGGGTCTTCGTGTACAGATTCTACTTTTGTCTATTACTATTATTATTGATGCTGTCTTCGCAGCAGTGCGCCAAGAAGGCTAGCGTATATGGTTATCATGATGCATCTATGTCTATGTTAGACCGCTCGCACATATGCTCTTGCTTCTGTTTCGTATGCACATGCGTGGAATGCTGGTCTCTTTGCGTGCGTGCAACCGTAGTTTCATTCGTCTTAGGCCCAAGCGAAAAGCTTGACTCCACATCCACCTTGACTGGCTAGCCAACCACCGCGAGTTCCCATCAACCCACCTCTTTGAACACCGACTCCAGCTTTTCCACAGAGACACCACTATGGCTACCGACCCCCCAAAGCGCCAAAAGCGCGAGGAGTATAAGAAAACCCTTGCCACCGACGAGGCGGCGCTGCCGAAGAAGAAATTCTATAGGCAGCGCGCGCACGCCAATCCGTTTTCGGACCATGCCTTGGAATAGTATGCCTTCGGTACTGTTATTTTGTTCTCATTTTTTGTGCTAATTATTACCAGTCCAAAGAGCCCTGGTGATATGGATTGGGCGAGCTTGTACCCCGCGTATGCCGTTAAAAAGGCCACCGAAGAAGAGACCAAAAACGTCGTGACGCCCATCGATGAGTCACGTGCAGTCGTGGAAGCTGGATCCCAGCTCCAAACGGAAGCAAAGGCTATCAATCAAGAGGTCGAGATCGCAGATATAGGATGTGGTTTCGGAGGACTATTGTTCGCCCTTGCAACAAAGTTTCCTGACACTTTGAGTATAGGTATGGTATTTAGCCATTCTGTGGCCCTTGCATTTTAATTTTTGCCAACCCACTTACTAACACGGCTTGTCTATAGGGATGGAAATCCGAATCTCCGTGACTGAATACGTTCAGGAGAAGATTCGAGCCCTCAGAATGCAGAATGCAGAAAATCAGACGTATCAAAATATCAGCTGTCTGCGCGCCAATACCATGAAGTTTCTTCCCAATTTCTTCCGCAAGCAACAGCTCCGTGCTATCTTTCTCTGCTTTCCAGACCCGCACTTCAAGCAGCGAAAGCACAAAGCGCGTATCGTTTCCACTACACTCTGTTCCGAGTATGCGTATGTGCTACGACCAGGCGGATACATATATACAATTACTGACGTAAGGGATCTACACGAGTGGATGGTGGGACATTTTGAGAGCCACGAAAGTTTTGCAAGGGTGGAAGGGGAAGCATTGGAGGATGAAGAGGGAGAGGTAGGGAAGTGCGTTGCAACTATGAGGATTGAGACGGAAGAGGGAAAGAAGGTGGAGAGAAACAAGGGCGAAAAGTTCGTGGCCGTGTTCAGAAGAGTGGAGGATCCAGCTTGGTCCAGTGGGGGATAGATCCAGCATTACGGAGGGGATGGTCATGACGTGCAGCATGATTCCCACTAGAGTTCGTTGTGAACCAATTGTTCTACCATGGAGACCGAATATCTAGCTTTTCCAACCCTGAATCACAATACAAATACACCGCACAAACGCCGCGCTCGAATGCAACCCATCCTCGCCCCCAAGGTTTGTGCTACAACATGTGACCAAAATTTTTGATGCTCAGTCTTCGATTCCACCCCACTCCTCTTCGTCCTCATCTATATTCGCCTCGTCGGCCTGCGCTTCTTGTCCTCTCCAACTCTTCAGTCTCTCATCTCCCAAACACTCCAGTGCTGCCATCCTCACAACCTTCAGCTTTCCTTCCTTTGCCAATCTCTCCACTGGTGCACACAGTCTCTCCAAAACTCCCCTTTTATTCATCTCCCACGTCCCATCTACCTTATGCAGTTCGTCAACCCAAACATCCAGCACGTGAAAACGCAATCCATTCGGAATTCTCATCCCGTCTCCCTCCCCTGTATTAAGAGGAACCTCTTCCATTATCTTCCCATATTCTTCTATTGCGTTCGTGTTCTCCCAATTGCTTCGCGAGAGAATTTTGAACGATGCGTTGACGTATTGGCGTATCAGGTATAGGTACTTGTCCAACCTGAGAGCTTCAATTTGTGTCCACTCGCGGGATATGGTAATCCAAAATGCGCGGAAGAATGGGAGAACAACATCATCCTTCAAGCTAGAAGGCAAGCTAGCTAGTGAGCGAGAGAGAGCTTGCTGTTGCACCGGCTTGTCTTGCATCCAAAGGCCTGCGCATGTCAGGGACATTGATTCGTAATATTAAAAGGCAGCTGTGAAGGGTAACAAACAGCGCTTATGTTCTACAGCAGGTAAGACGTACAGTAAAATAAACCCTTCCATAGCTTGAGCAGGTCGAGCTCCGATATTTCAGAACGAGAAGAGAGGAATGCGCGAAGAGAGTCGAGGGCTTGGTCGCGCGTCCGCTTATCGCTTGATGCCAGATTTCTGATGAAAGGGCTATTTTGCGCGTCTTCCGCCATGGTGGGGTGCGTGCCGTGTCTGCTAAAAGGTTTCGCTGTGCAATCTGTTGTAGAGCTGATGGTCGATCCAAAAATTTAAGGTTATCGATAAGCGTGTCGGCCCCGCATATATTTCACGTGTCACCACATTGGCCTGGGAGCGTAGATTGAGGCCAAATAGGCAGGGGGCGAGAAACAATGGCTGTCTTATTTAGATAAAAGACGGGTAGTATTGCTTACTTGCTCTGGCTCATATATTTTATCAATACAGTTATCTAAGGTAAGTACCCTGGATTAATTAAGGCTATTTAACCCATACAGTAAAATACACGCAATTACGTTTTTTTAAGATTATAAAGAGGTGTTGTATTACTCGAATAATAGAATAGAAGCAGAAATGTATTGTATCTATATTTCGTATCTTACAGTGAAAGATCGTGCCAAGAAAAGCTAGATAGCTCATTGGTCCGTGCGTATAATCTTAAATAGCTTGGCTGTTGCATCTAGTGTTATTTATTATTTACAACGGCTAGATACTCTTATACTTATCTTACTTTTCTAGTATCTGTAGTATGTTAAAACTTTCTCTTTCACTTCCACGTCGCTAGTTCCACACAGGTCTAGTACGCCAATCTAATTTCTAATAGGTTCATACCAGGTTGACTACCTACATAGATACTCAAGTACGCTCACCTACTTCAATTTATGCCCTGAACCAGATTGGTTCTTTCCTGAAAAAAAGATATAGTCACATGTTATAAGGGCTAATACAGCTCGCTGCGTTGCTTGGTAGAAGGATATAATGCAACCAACGGTTATGATCCCAAGCACTGGGATGAAGACAACACGCCGTGTACGGGTTGACAAGGTAGACTACGTAATGCCGTTTCGCGAAAAGGGCAAAAACATGGGCTGACAGGCTACGTATCTAAAGATACATCGTATCATCTCGAACCGCGTAAAAAATAACGTTAAGTTACCAATGCTCGAACTTTTCATCTTAAACAAGCTAACATTGCCGTACAGGAAGAACAGTTCCTCGTCCAATGGAAGTCAGACTTGAACACACCTCCACTGAGCTGGCACGGAATTCAGGAGCTCGTGCGATGTCTAGAAGTTGTTCAAGAATACATCATGGCCCGAGAAAGGTATGGGCAACTCGGACACGAACAATCATAGAGCCTCTAACTTACGACTTGCAGTACTTTCAAGGAAACGGCGACGCTTCACAAGAAAATGAAATCCCCAAATACAGTTATCCGAGATGAATTACGTGTGTCGCCTCTCAGCCGCCTACATCACGGGTACAGCCGAACATCTTGTAATTCTCGGTCGCCATCGCCATCGTCAGCATCGACTGTGCCTACTTCGAGGAGAATGGTTATGGAAGACGTATATAACGGGCTACTTGACTCTGATGAGTACGGATTTGTATTTGCTCGTAGCGTAAGTGCTCTCCTCTCACTTGAAGTAAGAACGCTGACACGTAGCGGTCGACTGGTCCAAACATCCTTGTTGTGAACGTTCGGGCTCTTCCCACAGATGAAATGATCCGTGTGGCGCGTGAATCCAAGATCGACAATGCAAATGTCGCTATCCGTGCAGAATACGTGCGACGATTACAGAAGGTCAAAGGCAAGAGGATACGCATAGCCAATAGCTACGACTATACAACACCTTCATTGCGATTTCGCTATATAGATGAATACGTTCTCCGAGACGGGGTAAGCTAGTCCAACCGTATAGGGTCGGCTCGCAACTGACCATGTTCTTTGTCAGGTCTTTCGGGCAGACATCGCAACCCAGGAAGGATGCCAAAATTGTTCAGCCCACATGGGTCGAAACATTGGATGCGAGTATACAAAGAAGTGCGATTGTCTAGAGTATGCTGCGGTGGACGAGACTCGATTGACAAGTACGGAAATGATGATTTACCAGCAGGGCCTAGAGACAGGTGGCTCTACCGTAGGGTTTCCAAAGAAATTTCCGTATTATTGTGAAGGCACGAAATATCGTCGTTCGGGTACCCTTGTACCTTTTTACCTCGACTCAAGACGTCCAATTTACGAGTGTAACGACAACTGCAAATGCGGTCCGTTTTGTCGGAACAAGGTGAGTGAGGATCGGTATGCGTTTGGAAACTTTTGCAATCGCTAAGAACAAGTTCCAGAACGTCCAGTTTGGTCGTCAGGTGGAGGTTGAGATATTCAAAACTAACAATAATCGCGGCTGGGGCCTCCGCTGCAAACAAGATCTATATACGGGTATGATACAAACACAACGCATCGAATGCACGCTTCGTAGCCAGACCTAAGTTCTGCAGGGCAATTCGTTGATACATACCGCGGCGAAGTCATCACTGATGAAGAAGCTACACGGCGCGAGGAGGCTGGCGGTATTATGAAGGCATCCTACCTCTATAGTCTCGACAAACATGCAGAGGCAGAAGGTCTCAGCAAGGAAGAAAGTATGTATATTCACGGTCCAGTGCGGGTTGCTCATGGTAATTGACCTCGTCATGCAGTCTACGTCGTCGACGGCGAATTCATGGGCGGACCATCAAAGTTCATGAATCATTCATGCCAACCGAATTGCCGTCAGTACACGGTCTCATACAACAAGCACGACCACAGGATCTATGACCTCGCCTTCTTCGCGATTCGTGACATAGCTGCCGGGGAAGAGCTGACGTTTGATTATCTGGACAAGGAGGAGGCAGATGCTGGAGAGGATGCACCAGAGGGGCTGTCAGATGTCTATGCGGAGCCCCCAAATGTCGAAAGTGGCTTTGGCAGTAGTGGTGCATGTCCAGCTGCAAAGGATGGGGCTGTTGGTAGATTCTCAGATACCTAGCTTGGAAGACGCGACCCCCTGCCAGCCCCCTTCCGGTGTGAGTGAACAAGACGCGGAACGGCCAATGGGCATGCGCCCCGACGGCGCCGGGGGAGCCTCGGCTGGGGCGACCACACGGGCCAACGCGACCTCCTCACGACCCCGTGGGTAGTCACTGCAGGGCCGGTCGCGTTCTTCATGAGATGCAGGCTTGTGGCGACGAATGTGCTCGATAACCATGGCACAAGACGCAGCCGACCCCTTCCGGGACCCCGCGGCGGACGTGACGACGCTGGACGTGCCGGCGACGCTCGCCGTGGGCAGGAACGCATCGCTGACGCTGGGGACGGACGCACTCATTGTTGTCGGTACGTGCGGCAGAGAGGCAGAGGCGGAGACGGAGGCAGAGGCAGAGGCAGAGGCAGAGGCAAGGGCGACACGGGCTGACGGCTGCAGACGAGGCTCTCCGCGACGCCAGAAGCGGCTGCTGCGGTCTTCCGCTCCCAGGCGCCAGCAAGACGACACGCTCCATCCCGTTCTTCGACGTCCTGTGGGCCGAGAGCGCCGCCGACGGCGACATTCTGGTGCAGTACGCCCACCACGTCTCCAAGCACGTCGTCCGGCCCCGCATCATCAGCTACAAGCTGGACAAGCCCGACGGTCCGCTGGCCGCCGCGTGGGCCGAGAGCCTGCTGGTCAAGGCCTATGGCACCGCCCAGCGCCAGAAGCGCCTCAAGGTGCTCGTCAACCCCTTCGGCGGTCAGGGCAACGGCCAGAAGCTGTACCACAAACACATTGCCCCCATGTTCGCCGCTGCCCGCTGCCAGCTTGACGTCGAGACGACCACCCACAACGGCCACGGCGTCGAGATTGCCCAGGGACTGGACATCGACCAGTACGATGCCATCGCCTGCTGCTCCGGTGACGGCATACCCCACGAGGTCTGGAACGGGTTGGCCAGGAGGACGATGCCGCTCGCGCCCTGCTCGCCGTCGCTGTTGCTCAGCTGCCCTGCGGCTCGGGCAACGCCATGAGCCTGAACTTCAATGGCACCGACAGTCCAAGTCTGGCAGCCCTCCAAGTCATCAAGGGCATCCGTACGCCCCTGGATCTGGTCTCGGTGACGCAGGGAGACCGCCGCACCCTGTCGTTTCTCTCGCAGTCCGTCGGCATTGTCGCCGAATGCGACCTCGCCACCGAACATCTCCGCTGGATGGGCAGCGCCCGCTTCACCTACGGCATCCTCGCTCGCATCCTCAGCCAGACCGTTTATCCGGCTGATATAGCTGTCAAGGTAGAACACGACAGCAAAGCAGCTGTCCGAGAGGTATATCGTACCGAATTGACCAAACCTTCACGCACGTGTGATGACCGGGCGCTTCCTCCTGCTGACACTGGTCTACCGCCCCTCAAGTATGGTACTATTAACGATCCCCTGCCGGAGGGCTGGGAGCTGGTCCCGCACCGCCAGCTCGGCAACTTTTACGCCGGGAACCTGGCCTACATGTCCCCTGACGCGAATTTCTTCCCCGCGGCGCTGCCCTCGGATGGATGCTTGGACCTAGTCCGTATCAAAGGCACTCTTTCTCGGCCTAAAGCTATTTCAACCATGCTGGCCGTGGAACAGCACAAGTTCTTCGACTCACCGCATGTGGATTATCGGAAAATCAGTGCTTATCGAATTATCCCTAGAGATCAAAAAGATGGGTACATCAGCATCGATGGCGAGAGGGTACCATTCGAGCCATTCCAGGTTGAGGTGCATAGGTCGTTGGGCACTGTGCTGAGCAAGAGTGGTCACGTGTTTGAGGCCAAGGGCGTTTAAGAAACACAGAGGAATTGTTGATTTGCAAAGATATCCCAGAATTATTTACAGTTTGCAATTGTGGGGCTGCTCTTGTGTGCAATGTGTGATTAAACGGGAGGGTATTCGATTGAAGAGGGCTAATGGCATGGGTGTACGTGGCTCGTTAATGTGATATAAATAAATTGTTTCATGGGTGGATGATGCAGAGTCACCTTTTTTAAACCATTTCCTTCAAAGCGTCTTTGGAGATTAGGTCTGGAAGAATATTATGTACTACACTATGTTGTCAACAAGTCCTGCCTGGGTCTGTGTCGCATCGGTCCCACCGCCCCTCCAAATGACTCAGAGTTTTTCGACTTTCGGAGCCCACCAAGGCAACTACTCCACTACCCGCAGTCCGGCTCTATTTGCTACCAAATATACTTTTGACTCTGATTATTTACTCTATAATAATTATACTTCGAAAAATTTCCATCTCACTTGATAAAGCTGAGTGGCGCAGCGGAAGCGCGCCGGGCTCATAACCCGGAGGGTATGTTGTTTTCACATCCCGAGCTACAGAGTTTCCACTAACATGAACAGACCTACGATCGAAACGTAGCTCAGCTAGAAGTTGTTATTTTTTTCTTTGTGTGGCGACCTAAACAGGTTCGAACCATGTAACAGTTTCTCCTTCTTCATTTATCGCGCTACAGAGTAAGGTTCGGCCGTGCGCGCTGGTTTCTGGAATAATACTACAATTATATTATACTCCAAGTTAAATTAAAGAATCTTTAGTTTGTAACTGCAGATCTGGAGGCATGATAGGCTATACCTCCAAGACTAACGTTGTTCCTTATGGGTAATAATCATCGGGAGGTTTCCAATTTTCTTCATTATTTCAAAAGGTATACCAGCCGCTATACGTTTAGAATTATTCAGTCCGGATATTGCTGCTAGGGTCAGAATGATCAGCGCTCCCCTCCACTTATACCGCAAATATAAAAGCACAAGCTTAGTGTCAAGGTTGCGGTGAGCATATAGCAAGTTCTACTGGGCCAGGTAACAACTTCTTACAAATTCCCGACACAGGACCCCGCCGAAACATATAACACTGATCGACAGCCGATTGCAAACGGGACCAAGGGCCATCTTGGCGCCAGCTTTTGTGTCCAATCCTAACGACTACTAACCTCTATCACGCCTGACAACCCTGTCAATACTTGGCGAAGCCGTGCACAATGGTTGCACCTGCCACCTTGGGAGACCGTTGCTTTCACCAAATCCCTGGCTGTGTTATATCTGAAACCGGAGGTAGGTGCATAGTGGTCGTAATCAGGATTTGACCAAACTACAGTTAGTTGATAGGTGGCACAAAACGTGAACATGATGGATCCGGCATGTCAGTATGGACCGAGGCTCGTGACATGTGCCAGACCCATCGCCGGGGGAATATGATATAGTCCATTGATCGCCCAGCGCGTAAGGCGAGTGCCTATTTTACTGATTGCACTCTCCCACGAACAGTAAACAAACGTGACTAATTCCAGCATGGTCACAACAAAACATCTAGCAATTGTGCTAGTCCCTCTGACTTCGTTCGTCCGGGGACAGACATGCACAGCCATTGATCCAGTCAACACCGCTGTCTTCGCTCCCGGCTACTCCGGTCATGTTGTCGTGGGTGGTCTCAAGGGTATTCAACCTTCCATACCGTTCCGGGTGATCTACTGAATCGACTTAGGTCCTCGTGGTATCATCTTCGACAATCAAGGAAATATCCTTACTACTGAAAAGTCTGCTTACGGCGTTCGCTACATCCAACTTACTGACAACGGCGGCACCAATGTCTGTGTCAAGTCACAAAAACAGCTCATTGCCGATACATCAGTCAATCACGGTATTGCGCTTACTCCGGATGGGAAGAAACTTTTTGTATCCTCACCTACGACTGTATGGAGCTGGGATTATGATGGAATAGCAGGCACTGTCGGTAATAAAAAGACCGTAGTTACAGACATGAGCAGCAGTGGGCATGTGAGTAAGTATAATCAACTCAAATATTCAATGTCCAGTGCCATACATTTGGCTTACAAGGTTGTAGCTAGGACTTTGTTGATACCTAAGGCGCGGCCAGATATTCTGCTGGTGCAGGTGGGCTCAAACGCAAATATTGACACTGGAGCCGCACAAGAGTCAAGTGGTAGAAGTCAAATCCGCGTGTTCAGACTCTCAGATCTTGAAATAGAATCAAAACCATATACTACAGGCGAATTACTTAGCTATGGGATAAGGAACAATGTTGGTATTGCTGAAACCCCTAAGGGTGGAATCGTGAGTATATTGGCTTTGTTTTCCAACCTTGCATCAGACTGATAACATGATATCAGTTTTCCGTCAACAACGGCATAGACGATATGGACATAGGTGGCACAGACGTTCACTTTACCAACCCCTGCGAGGAGCTCAATTACCACGGCATTATTAACGAAACTGCTTCCATCGAACGGGGCAAGTCGTATGGCTACCCAAATTGCCACGCCATATACGACCCTTCTGTTCTTCCTTCCCCTCTTGATAACCAGATTGGGGTTGGTGACACCATTACGAATGGATTAAATAGCACAAGGTGTTCCCGTGTTGCTCCGAAACTCTGTTTCCCAGCGCATACTGCGCCCCTCGATCTCAAGTTCAACATGAATGGGACCGCTGCATATGTCACATTTCATGGCAGCTGGAATAAAAGCCCACCGGATGGTTTCAGAGTGGGTAAAATAGCATGGGATCCTACAACAGGACAGCCCGTGGATAGCGTAACAAGCACAACGGCAGCACAATATATTATGTACAATCTGGATACTAGTAATTGTCCTGGTAAGTGTTTTAGACCAGTTGGTCTGGCATGGAGCCCAAAGGGTGAACTCTTTGTGAGTAGTGATACTACAAATGAGATCTGGATTATTCGGGGGGCAACATGAACAAAGAGCTATATTATTGTGTAGATTGATTTGTTTGAAGTTGAAATATCTATCAGAATCAACTCAATTAAATATAGAAATGAGTATGAATTTTTTTTATCATAAGAAAGATGCCATTTTCGACTTTATAATATTAAGAAAGGGTATCCTTCATATATAATATGATAAATAATGAGCTTATGTAATAAGCATATTCATTTTACTTTTATTATCATGAACTTATCGTTAGACCTGTAATTACAATTCAGATTCTATTTGGTCCGCCTTGCCCTTAAGTTAATTATCATCAGTCTTCGTGTGTAGTTTAGCTATTCTATATATGTATTTCATACGTGCTTTAAGAATGTAGCTCGCGGAATGCTATAGGCCTTGCGGCAGCATTTTGACTTTGGGAAACACCAGTATTAACATCATGGATGACTAACTGAATAGAATCTTCACAGGGATCTATTTTGGCAGTGTGGATATTGAGGAAATGCTTGCTTCGATGTAGTTGTTGGGTTTTGACCACCAAGTCAACCCCCGGGTAAGTCCAAAACCGATCGACTAGCTGACCAATGCAACCTCGTCATTCCATAAAATCAGCCGTGATATTTCCAGCCTTCAGCATCTACAATGGGACAGTATGTTGTTTTGAGAAATTACCATGAATCTTAGGAATGTACCTGGGGAAGGATACAATTAACTGTTGCAATATGTCCCAAGAAACCTGGCCATTCGGGTCGTAGGATTTGGACCCTTTGAATGCAGTAGTGTTCATACTGTGGTAAAGCATTGATACATGATCAAAAGGTACTGAGGCGTCAATCTGCGTCACAACCTGCATTAAAGGGTCCACTACTAGAGATGCACCGACTGCAGGAGTAAAAACATACGCTCCCGAGAGACCTGCATATTGACCTAGCGTGCCTGTGTTGGCAAAGATGTTTTCCCACCAGGCTGAGTCTGTGTCGCCGAGATCGGTGAGGTACGGAAATGATGCGATATGTAGATTTTCTTTTTGTGCCTGCATAGGAAATGTCATACTAGGGTAGACGTGCCTAACACGATGTCAGAAGATGATATCAGAGATTGAGCGATTTTCTAGAAAAGACGACACACTCGCCGCATTCTAGCATACCGATTCTGCCATACTGAGAATCGACCACCTTCAAGCCACTAATATCACCGTCCGTGAAGATATCGCGTTCCCCTCCCGAAGGTCGTAGCTTGTGGCGGTGAATCAGGGAATTCCCAGTGGGAGTGATCAAAGCTTGTGCCATGTATATGAAATGATCGTCTTTTTCAGAGAAGGCCAATCCAGCGTAAACGCCAGATTCCTTAATACCAGCTATCAACCTATTCCAATTCTCATCTCCAACAGTAAGGGAATTCTCAACGTAGTCAGCAGCATGAAGCTTTGCCCAAGTCGCGTTTCCCTGAGCTCCCTTGGGGAATCTATTGATGTGAGTACAAGTCAACCAGTGCCCGCTTGTTCATCGATGTAGAGGCATAAGCGTACCCAGGAAACCAAAGTTCTGGGAAGAGAACCATATTCGCTCCTTCTGCAGCAGCCTCTTTCATCAACGAGATTCCATGGTCGACAGTCTCGCTGATGTTAAGTTTGATACCCGTCCAATCCTTGTTGAGGAGCGGTAGTGGCCAGTTCGGAGGGGGATGCGAACCATCGCAACGGTCAAATTCGACGTGTCGGCAGCTACCGAAGGGGTGAACAACGAGAACCCTTCCAGAGCGAGGGTAAAGAGCAAAGATTTTAGTACCATCGTGAGGTTTTCGCAGGTACTATGGTGCCGATGCTGTGTTGAGTACTTCGATATAGATGGAACAAGACCGCCTTATATATACTGGCTGAGGAAAACAATACACAGATTGAAGCATTGGAATGAGGCAATGGAATATGCCCGACGGGAATACCAAAATTCATAATATGTATCAAAGAAAAGCGTAGGTGGAGATAACACAACAGAAAAATGAGCGGCACGTCGACAAGAAGCAGCGGCATCGGCTTTGACGATAGACGGCGTGGAAAGTTGCCGAGTAGTTGCCGCCAGTCTAGGGGGAATCTTTCGAAAGGGGAGTCTTGATTGGTGCTAGATTGAGATACGCATGGACACTTGAGAACTTTCTAAATCACATCTAGGTATGTACGCGGAGTAATTTCCTCAGCAAGAGATAAGATTACAGAAGAGAGGCAATCGAATAACAAAAGCGACAAGGTTTATAGGCTTACTACAGGATGCGTTCACATGAACTGGTAGATAATTGCTTAGTTCTCCACAAGTTTCCCAAGCGTACTAGTAAAGATGCTACTGGTTGGTTCAGCTGGAGCTGAAAACTAGATAAACGACGATCGGCGGATGTGAATTTGCCGCAATGATTGCCACACGGCAAATATCGTGGCACTTTTGTGATACCCACAGAAATTCCTTGATTGGATTTATCAATCTGCTTTTCGCATGTGGGCCCACGTGCAGTAGATTACATAATAGGATTGCATGCTATGCGTTCCCGTTGGTGAAATATGCATGTCCCAGAAATAAAAGAACAATTACAAGTTTTGTCAAACAGCAGTATCATTGCAAATCCTCAATATACAAATGTTTACAGAGTCCGTTATGGACGGATTCAAATGGGCATCCGTCCAGTTTGTCTAAGCCAGAGGATCCAGACGGAGCACTTATATCGACAATAAGATTCTGCGTGGAAGCCTTTTTTGTCTTAGTTCATCCCCCCAGACTACACCACTGGGAGGTCGGTTTTTTAGAGACTTTGGATGACGCCGAAGAGTTGTAAATGGTTACGTAGAGCTCAGTGACTTATTTCGTATCAAAATATTGAAATTTGCTTGACATTGAACCTCAATATCATGACTATCAGTGACAGAAGCACCTTTGTGTGCTCAAGATTGCGAAATCTGGATGGAAACACACATAAATTACTATAGGAGAGAGTCCTAGCTGCCCGGGTTCGTTGGATGTCCAATGGGTATCCGAGTCCGAGCGCCAAGCTTGGATATCTGTCCGTCCATGGCGAACTCTGCATGTTTATGATCGAACGTGTTTCTTAACGGCATGGTCGACTCCCAGCCAGAGCAGATCGGGCCGGCTATAATGCCCGCATAAATCCAGAAAGCTTTTCGCCTTGAGGATATCGTCCAGATCGATATCAGCATACAGAATGCCTTCTGTATACTCATCCATATCCTCTGTGAGTTGGACACCATCGGGTCCAAAAATAGCAGATGTGCCTCCTCCCGGCTTTCCGAACAGTATACCTCCCGTAGTATCTAATCTGGCAATTCCTTTATCGGTGATGAGAGCGGCAGCGTGCAGAACAAAGGCCTGGGATTCGATTGCATACGTTCTCGAGAGAGCTCGGGTACCTTAGGAGCAAGTTAGTAGTCGAGCACTTCACAGATTGTTCAAGCAAGGACATGGAAATTACCATCTTTGGACATGGACCATAGCTCACGACTCTGGTATGGGTGCAGTGGGGGCCACGCTGCTACATGTATCTGCTCTCGTTGGCTGTACATGTAATATTTTAGAAGAGGCTGAGCATGCTCCCAGCACGCTAGAGCGCCCACACGACCGATGCTAGTGTCGACAACACCAGACAATGTTTCTCCAGAGGCATCTCCAAAGATGGTCCTCTCCAAATGTGTGGGTTTAATTTTCCGGCGGTGGGACAGGATGCGACCCTGTTGCTTCCCGTCGATAACGACCTGGGAGATGTATAACGAATCACCCACTCTCTCCGAAAATCCGAGCACCACCACCAGGCCGTGTTGCGCGGCTGCCTGACAGATGTGGTCCATCTCGTGCGAGTCGATGCGGAGCGAGTTTTTGATGTAGTCTGTGGTCATGTCAACATCAATAGGCCTTGTCCTTCCAGTGGATGTTAGTTTCTGTCTGCCATGCCACGATTCGAAAATATGTCCTCACCAGATCCATCCTGGATATCCGGTGATCCAGCACTCTGGGAAAGCAAGCACTTGGGCACCGCCAGCAGCCGCATCTGCAATCAATGAGCATGTCTTGTCGACCGAAGCCTGTAGATCTAGCCAGCCAGGCTCCGCTTGGATAACGGCAGCGCGTAGCCGAGTGGATCCAGCATTCAGCTTGGTTCCGGATTCTGGAGTGGCTGTCATTCTATATGAAGGTGCAAAAGTTCCGATTGATGCTTAGAGAAATTTGAAACGAACAGCAGCCGGTGGGCGATTCCAAGGCGTTATACTCGAGGAACGAGGATGTGGGCCAGTCGAGGTACCTAGACAATCCTCTGCGGGGGTGTCACAAAAACTTAAATGAGGGTCCGACTGTAGACTAGATGAACAAGGGAGTAGATAGCGCCCATTGCTGTCTTGCAAGCGCAAAGATGGATGAATTGCACGGCTGCTGACTGAAAAGATAGAGGCGGTCATTCAACTTCCGCAGTGATTGTTTATCTCCCGAATGGCGCGACCGAGCCCGAAATATGCACTAATGCTGCCTTAGTGGATATTGAGACGACAAGCTACGTTTAACTAACAGGGTGGGGGCGGAGGTTACAGGTTCCGCCTTGATTGTCAACCTGGGCGATAGAACACCATATCAGAGAGAACATGGTTACAACATGCACAAATATAAAAAAAAAGTGCTGGTACCCCGCAGAATCATGATCGGAGAATTGCGACTCAGTTTCTGCACGACACTCTACTCAACTATCCATCACCATGGCTTTAGGTATTCTTGAGCCCTCGACCAAACGCGATGGCTCCACCGTACCTGGAACCCTCGTCCTTCGTTCCAGCGACGAGATGCGCGCTCCGGACGGCCAACCTGGCGATGCGGGCAGCCGCGTGGAAATGTCCAAGATACGCAAAGAGCTCTATTTTCTGACCCTCATTTTCGGCGCATGCGTCACTGGGGCCATAGGGCCCGTCATCGTGCCTGCTTTTTCCTTGGTTGCCGCGGAACTCAATGTCACATTTCAGCGAGTTACCATGTTGAACGGTTCCCTTATTATGGCTTTGGGTCTTGGATCCTACGTCGCCGCTGTCCTGGCCGACGTGATCGGCCGCCGCCTGCTTTTCCTCGGCACCTCCCTCGTCCTCGTCGTGTCGTGCATCTGGGCAGCTGTCGCCGTCTCCTACGGCTCTCTGCTCGCGGCTCGCGTCCTCCAAGGTCTTTCTATGCCGTCTTTCTTCTCGGTCGGCGGCACTATCTCTATCGTCGACGTGTTCGCCCTTCACGAGCGCGGCCTCAGGGTCGGCCTCTGGAATTTCGCCGTCCTGTTCGCTGTCAATATCACCCCCGTCATCAGTGGCTACTTGACCGTGGCGCTGAGCTGGCGCTGGGCCTTCTGGGTTCTCGCCATGGCCTTGGGTATCGGGCTCGTGCTTGTGTGCATCTTCTACCCGGAAACTAAGGTCAAAGCCATCTGCGATGGCGAGATGGCAGAGACCACTACGGAAAACAAGCCCATCATGCTCAAGGGCAAAAAAACGGCGTTTCCGGCAATTTGGACGTGACCGAGGCGGAGGAGTCGGCTGAAACCGTCACGGGAAAGACGGCTCTGCTCTGGAGAAAAGTCTTTGCCGTCGAAGATGTTCATTTCGGGTCATCTCAAAGTCTCATTGCAGGACTCGTCAAACCTCTGGCCCTGGTGCGACATCCAGTTGCTATCTGGAGCTCCCTGATGTGGTCCATCGTATTCACCTGGGTGATTATCCTCGGCGCGGTCGCTGACCAGGTCTTTGCTGCTCCCCCATATAACATGAACCCTTCACAAGTCGGTATTCTCATTGGCGTCGCCCCCCTCATTGGTTCTACGTTTGGCACGGTCTTTGCTGGGTGGATAACGGATGTTACGGCCAAGGTTTTGAGTGCCAAAAACAACAGCACCTTCGAGCCCGAGTATCGTCTGATTGGCGTCCTTCCGTGTCTGGTTGGCGTGGCCGTGGGTGCTTTCGGGCTCGGCGTCGCCATCCGCGACGGACTTCCACCTATTGTGTGCGGTGTTTTTCTAGCTTGCATCAACTTTGGCGTTGGATGTGGTTGTACTGCCATTGTAGCCTACACTAACGATGTCTACATGAGCCGCTCTGGCGAGGTCTTCGGATTAGCAATGGTGAGTCGTTCATTCCTAGCACCATCTCTTTCTCTAGACAGCTTGCTGACTCTCCTGTATAGCTTACCAAGAGCGCATTTGCATTCGGCCTGAGCTTCAGGCTCAACGATTTTTACGTGCAGCAGGGCCCCGTGATTTTCTTCAGTACGTGGGGAGCTCTCTCGACTTTGGCATGCCTAGCCACGATTCCAATGTACATCTGTGGAAAGCGATTCCGCGCTTTAATGGGTCCCATGCACAGTTGTGCTGGTTGAATGATTGGTCATCTAGGTGTCACAATGTGTACATACATGTACAAATCTGACAGTCGCTGCCTCTCCCACCCACCGTCTGGCACACAGCGAAGTCGCCATGTAGAGACAATTGTGTATTCTTCCAAATAGCAACCTTTTCAAAGTGCCCGAGTGGTTGCATACCCTATACCCAAATCAAGCGTAATCGGTGCCTGGCCATAGTGCCTACTGTTGTGGGCCCAGTAGCTCGTGAAAGTTCCATTCATACAGATCTCCAGCTAGATTGGGATTGAGGGTAGGGTCGTAGATGTCAGCTGTCCACTTTACTGGGTCTGCCCATCCAGACCAGGGGTCGGAACTTGCTTGACCCTCTTCTTTTTGAGGGGTCTCGTTCGTCCTGTTCTCTCGGCGCCCCAGAGTACCTCCACTTCTCTCAATTAAACGAGCGTCCTCTTCCCCGAGCGGAGAACTGTACTCAATGGGGAGTGTCCAAACAGTATTCCAGCGGTACGCAAGCTGCCTGAGAAGAACCACCGCCCGTCTCGCTCTCAGCCACCTCGAGGCCATGGATGCGAGAGCTGCAAGGCAGACGCGGAATCTGCTAATGAGCTGACCCCGCATGTCTTGATCGACACTGGAAGATGCCGCATTCAAGAGAAGGCTTATGGCGGCCGGCAAAATACAGTGAATAACAACAAAAGGTGCTTTGCTCCAGTCGGCTGTTACTGCGGAGTTGACTTCGAGACCGAGAATTGGAGTGGAGCATCCGGAGACCTTTGCCCTAGGAAAAGATTTGATTAACGTAACGATTTGACTTGCAGCTTCTATGCTGTTTTTGGAGGCCAGGGATCTGGCCGCAGTCGACGGCGCCTCCTTGAGATACGGACGATGTATCAACAGTGAGGACATGTGGTGAATCATGTGCAGGATGATGACATCGTGATTGATTTGTTTTTGTCTCAGGGAGGCTTCAGGTGGCAATTCTCGCAGAAAGGTCTGGAGCTGATCTCTCGCGTCCAGGAGAAGTTGAAGTCGTTTAAATGGTGGCAGCTTATTGAAGTGGAATGAGTAACTGCAGAAGATTCTGAGTGAGCTTCTGTAGGCACTGTGCGAGGAAGGAATGAATGGATAGAACAAGGGGGATTATTAGAATTCTATCTGACTCACATGGAATCCATCCAAAGGTCATGCAAAAGCCAGGCCCTGGTGTGGTAGTGAAATACGATGTCCCCTGGTGAGGGGTGAGGACCGAGGCTTTCAATCAAAGGAATAGCATAAACTCGGGACGTCGGAAGCATGCAGTTCCTTCCCATGATTGATGTAGCCATTCTGAACACAGACATTAGAACCAACTCCACTCTTTTCGGAGAGTTTGAGCTACCTGTCAGTATTGAAGCTAGCCCAAAAAGCTCGGTTTTGGATGTGAATTTGATTGGATCGGTTCATACCGAACATTTCCCCCGAGTTGACGCCAAGAGCCTGTGTCTGACGCAAATTTTCCAGCGAACTTACATGCAGACCAAGATGAACACAGAGACTTACGCACATTCCTGTATATAAGTGAGTGATTGGCTGAGACCGAAATCGTGCAGAGACCCTGGGGCTGGCTACTACACACCATTGTAAAGCCAGGCCTCATTTTCATTTTCCAACCCAATTTCCCGCCAGCACAGAATAGCTAGAGCTTGCAGTGTCACGGTACTGGGGTGGTCGCGAGAACAGCGTAGAACGTCTGCTGCAGCGGCCTCAGCGTAGCTTGACGATACCTGTTCCCTGATGCCAAGATCATCCGAGAATAGCGCAGCGGCTGCAAGAACCGCGTTTCGGAGGAGGGCATAGCTCGGTTTCGATTGTGATACACTTGCTATGGCTGCTAGAGTATCGTCATCTAGAAAGTGGTGCACAGAGTTGATGTATCGCGAAAAGAGAGCCAGGAGTTCGGTGGCAGAGCCCGGGGTTTCATGACAGGGAGTAACTAATGTAATGAGGTCTCCCACGGCAGTGGTACTATGTGAGCTATGTGTAGGCTGAGTGGACTGGACTGTACTTGGCATAGGACTGGCGCTTCTGGCCGATGGAAAACAGAAGTTTCCAGAAGGCCCGACAAAGGAAGATATGCCATCATCGCTGATGCTCATCTTCCATACCATTGAGCTAACATCATCGATGGCTGCTTCCTCCGCGGTGACGGTGGGTCTAGATATATTTGGGTGGTCTTTTGGGCCCAGGTCTGGGGAAGGCGGACCCGCTGGTTCTTCGAGCTCATCGCCGGTATTTGTAAGAAGCTGGGACATATACGTTGGACGAGAAGAGATGCCTGTGAAGTGTTCGAGTTGGCGAATATAATCTTTCAGCAGTAAATTCTCATCTTCGAGACTAGTGGTATAATAGGAGTCCAGCCTCCTCCTAAGGATAGAAAGAAGTCTCCCGTCAGCTGAAGGACCAACTGTTTGATTAAGAAGAAAGCATACTTCCTTCTACGTTCCTTTATATAAACACATTCGAGCTGGTTTTTATAGCACCACACACACGGTGAGCTTCCATCGCACTGTATAGAAGGTTAATAACGTGACTCCTTAGCCCACTCTGCTAGTGACAGCCGGAAGATTCTATAGAGTAAGTACCTTTCTCTTTCTTTTCCTACATGTCTCACAGGCTAGCGAGATGCGATTAATCTTTCTATCAGCAAGTTCGTGATCCATCTGGTTGAGGTGTGGGAATGCGGGGTCAATGCTACTACGTGAGTTTTGATATAGGACACTACTAACACACGCACCACTCCCACGCTTCTGTATCTAGATAAGTAACTAGATAACATAACTAGTAGGGTAGTTAATGGGTTATAGTTAGGTTAGGATTAGTAGACGTATCTTAAAATTTAATTCTAATTTAAAGTTTAAGTACCTATTATAATAAGACAGTGGCTTTTTAATACGGAGTCGTTAGGTTGTATTAGTTCTAGAGGGTAAATATCTTTACTAATTAATAAGCCTGCCTACTACTATTATTTCTTTATTATTGGATGTTAGAGGATAGATAAGCTAGATAATATAGACTTTAGAGATTAAATATATATAAAAAATTAATTATTTAATATATAAGAAAACCAGCTCTAGAAGTATAAGGAGGATACTCTCCCAGTGTCTAAGGTCACTTATACTCTATTTAAGCGCTAGCGCCGCGCTAATATAGTATATAAAAAAAACTAAAAAAGATAGGGGCTTAAATAGAAATTAATTTTATTATTTATTAAAAATCTATTTACTATTATATTTATTTTAATAATTTTAATTTCTTTTTCTATTTTATAAAATAATAATTCTATAATTTTTAAAATATAATTTTAAAGTGCTGTTACTATATTAGACCTATAAAAGAAAGAAAATATATTAGTATTTTTAATTTTTTTAATAATAAAGGATAACTTACCTCCTTTCATATAAAAAGATTTAAATAAAGAAGAATTAAATTTTATAGTAATAAAACTAGTAATACTTGAATAATAATAGAATAAATTAATAGTATTAAAGGAAATACAGAGACTTAAAATAAAAATTAAAGAATATAAATAATAGATAGTAATAAAGGGCTTATAAAATATTTAAAATAAATTTTTAATAGCTAATATTATTATTAGTACTATTATAATAGAGAATAAATAAATTATTTAATAATAATATATACCGGTCTCGATCGAGACCTACAGATTCCAGAAAGTTCTAATAATTAATATAACATACGATTATTCTATCAGTTATAAAGTATATATAAGAGATTTATTCATAAGAAGTTATTTTAATAAATACCTATTAATACTTTAGTACTAAATAACACAGCAAATAATTATTTAATATAATTAATATAAATAGCTATTTTATATCTATAAGAAACTTATAAAGCTCTATTACTTTTACTAATTAATTTATACTTTTATAAGGCTCTAGTATCTCCTTTATTTTATTACCTAAATTAGTCTTCTTTTTTATTATCTTTTTACTAACTTTTATATCCTCTTTTATTTAATATTTTTTATCTTTTAATATTATTTTTATAACCCTAAGCTTATCTTCTATATAATTAAAATTACTTATACCTTAGAAATCTATTTAAATTAATTTAAATATAAGTTTAATAAGCTTAGGCTTAATTTATCTTTTTTAAGAAATATTTTAAATTTAGTATCTAATACTAATAATTATAAGATTATAGCCGTTTTATTATTTATTTTATTATTAATTTTTATTTTTCTAATATATATTCAAAGTTTAGCTCTTATTTTGCTATCTAATATGAAAATATATTTTAGATTAACTAAATTATACCACTTAAGTGTTAATATACTAGTAAAGGATAGTTTTATTTTAAATAAAAGAATTAGAATTAGAATTAGATTTATAAACTTTAGAATTTATAATATTATAATATACACAGCTGCAAATAAATTAATATATATATAAAAATTATATTAGGCGTTAGAAGAAGCTAGTATTATTGTTAGATATCGCGGTGTTCGGATATTGTCCGGTATTGGGGATAGGTAGTGTAGGATACTATAATTGCCCATTTACGTAATAATTTATTATAAGATAATTAGAACTTATTAATTATTTTTATTTTATATTTTTTGCCAGCAGCGCCCTATCCAAGTTCTAGTAGGAGGCCCCTATATTATTTCTTAGCAGGTTAATTGCCTATCCCTCCAACAGCTAGCTATAATTTGCTATGGATTCTGGTACGCCATCTGACAATTATAAACTCTTTTAAAATTAAATTAAAAGTACTAGGAAATAATTTAAATAGTTTATAATTTAATATTATTAAGGTAATCTACTATAAGTCTTTATTTAAATTATTATCTTTTATTACTACTTATTATTTATTATTATGCAATGTGGCTATCTATATTAAATAATAAAATTAAATACTCTAGTATTTTATTATTTTAGTAATTATATAGCAGCGCGCATTTGAGCTATACTATAATTATATAAATTAAATAAAAAAGTGTATTATAAGAGCTAGTTATTAGTTATATAGTATATAGAGTATATTTTCTTATTACTAGATAATTGCAAAAAGCAACTTTCTTATTAAAAAAATAATATATAAGTAATATAGCCCTAGTATACTTTTAATAAAAATTAAAAATTAAACCTATTTTTATCTTTAAAGGGTAGAGTATTAAAGAGTTTTTTTTTTTTTTTTTTTAAAAAATAGACCCTTTTTATATTAGGGTAACTAGTTTATAAGGAAAGGTTCTTTATATAACTAATTTACTAATAACCGGCTCTTTTTATTTCCTGCGTCCACTACGTGGATTGAACTAACGCCTTCCTAACTAGGCTTAGCTTATTTTTAGTATTAAAAGTCGCCAGCTTTTTATACTATAATAAGCTTATTCCAAATTAGGAAAGTAAGAACTATATTAAACTAGTCCTAAATAGGCTTAGTTTATTCCTATTTTGTATATTTTTATATAGTGATACCTCACTATTAACTAGCCTTTTATAGTCACGACTTAATAGACTTTTTCCGAATTTTAACACCATTCGAATAGGCGAAAAATAGTCACCCACCTAACTAATCCTCCACTTTTTTTGTGCTTGAATTTTCTTCAGCGATTTTCTATTTCAAAACTTTGAAATTCTGGGTGTCATTTTTAAATAATTATTAATTATTATTAGTTATAAAGATTAAAAAGCTAATAGATTTGATCTAATAGCGATTTATTTCTTTTATAATTATATAATTATTTCTTACTAGTACTTATTCACATTGCTCATGGCCGAAACCTAATAGGAATATATAAAAGACTCTTTTAAAGTTAGTTATTAGAAAACTAGTAATATATTAGTAAATAGATTTATAAAGGCCCTAATGAAATAATAATATAATTACTTTAAGAAACTGCTAAATTTTAAAATAATATTATAAAAATTAAATAAGTAAAAGTAGACTCTAGAGCTAAATATTAGATTATTTAGAAAATAAAAAATTACTATAAAGTATATTATAAAAAGTTACTTAGCTATTCTAAAAGGAAGTCTGATTTTTATAAATTAGAAAAAGGAAACTTACCTAATTAATAAATAAAATCTATAATTCCTTAATTAAGAGAAAAAGGGCTATTTAATAGCTAAGAAAATAAAATTAACTATTATTCTTTTTAATATTATTTTTATTATTATTCTTATTTAAATTAGATTTCTTATTATTAAATTATAAATCTAGCTTTATTAGCTTATTAACACCTTTTAGATTCTCTAGAAACTTAATACCTATAAATATAAATAGTGGTGCCCCTTTAGGGCGTTATCTATATTCTAGTATAATTATCACCCTTTTTATACTAAATATAAATAGTATTATAAAGCTATCTATCTATTTTTATTTAATTATAGTATTCTCTGCTCCCCCTATACCTATTACAGTAGGGTGACAGATTAAAAGCGTAATCGTTTTTTTAATAATTTTAAAAAGCTTATAACTCTATCAAATAATTAGATAAAAATATGAAAAAATAATAGACAAATAAGGAAAATCTGAAAGATTCTTTTAGGACTTGTAGCTAGCTAGCTTATGTAATCTTTTAGGGGGTAGATTTGACAGTGATTTTAGGGTAGAAAAAAGTATAAAATATAACTAATAATAATTTTTTTCAGCGTATAAAATCTAGTTTTTTTTATTTTATTTTATAACTAGTTCTATATTAATAAATATATTAAAAAAGCTTTATATTATACCGTGGGGAGGTGGTCTCCCCATAAATAGATAATTAGTTTAATTAATTATATAGTATTAAGTAAAGCTTTAGTTAGTATATCTATTAGTAAAGATTCTTAATAGGAGGATTATTCTACCTTTGTACTTTATAACTTAGATAAGGACGATAATAAGGCTTTTCTATTAAGTAGTTTTAATTTATCATATATATTAAACCTGTCTACTATACCTATACAGTAACTCCTCTAACTACTATTACTACAGGCGCCTAATATACTTAGATATTTTACTTTGCCAGGAACGTCCGCAGGATCCTAATTAAAAATCCTTATATATACCCAGCACTGCTTTAATATATTTATTAACTAATTTTTTTATAATAATTAATTAAAATAAATTTAATTTAAACAAGATAAATTAAGTATCAAATTTATTTAATACTTAGTATAAAACTCCTTAGCTTCCTTTAAGTCCATATAACACTAAGGTATAGATAATATACAATTATCTATTATTTCTTATAGTATTTTATACCACTCTTTAGAAATAACTCTTTTATATTTATCTAAATCCTTTAGTTTTAAAATATTTAGTAAACGCTAATTATAACGTTTATTAACTTTGTGTTTTAAAACAGACTAAATATTCTCTATAGGATTTAAATTAGGACTAAAAGCTGGGTAAGTAAAAAGCTTAATTTTATTATGGTTAAACTATAATAAAGCTTTATTACTTTTATAAATCTTTCAGTTATCTTATTGAAACTCCCAACCTAATTAGATATTAGTATAAGGTTTATAAAAAAATTAATATATAATAATATATCAATTATATATTAAAATATATTAAAAAAAGGGGTAAAATAAAAAGGTAATTCTTACCGCGTTTAATATACAGTTTAACTTCTTTTTTAAGAACTTTTTCAATATAGTCCTCTATTTTAAAAGACGTCTTATCTAAAAAGTTTTTTATAAAGACTAAATTTAATCTTCCTCCTATCTAAATAGCGTCCCAAACTTAAACCGAAATATTATGCCCTATATTTTAATTAGTAAGTAATATTATAAAAAACTAAAATTTTAAAAAATTCTATAATATAAATAGAATTTTTTAAATATTTTAGTTTTTTAAAAAATCTATTTTACGTACCTCTATTAATATTTAAAACTAAACTATCACCTATTTTAGATTTTCTTTTTTTCTATAATACTTCTATCTAGATCTATGTCCCCTTTCTATTGCTAACTTATCAGAAAATATAATTTTAAAAAAATCTATTTTTTTTAGATTTTTTAATTAATTTTTTGCGTATATAAAACGCTTTTTTTATTTTTTTATCTAAATAAGGCTTTTTAAAAGAAGTATTATAAGAATACTCTTCTTCTTGTAAAAACCTTTATAACGTCTATTTTAAAATATCTAAGTTATTAATCGATATTAACTCATTATTTTAAACTTTTGGATTTTTTATGAAATCTCGATTAATAACTGTTTTTTAGTTATTTTAAATTTTTTTAATTAGCTTATTTTAAGTCTTTGTTAAATCTAGGATTTTTATATTTTTATTTTGTTTTTTGTCTTTAATTCGACGAATTGCGTTATAAACTGACGATTTAGGCTTTTTTATAATATTTGAAATAGTATTAATAGAAATATTATTAATATATAATTCTTCTACCTTGTCCTCAAATTTTGAGAATTTTGGAGCCATTTTGAGGAAATAGGTATTTAAAATTAAAAAGTAAAAAGATATTACTATAAACTAAAAAACTATTAAGAAATTACGTGATTTAAGCTTATATAATTTTGAAATTAAAATTAACTATAATACTAATTAATTATTTAGTTAGTAAACTAGTCTTAAAAATTCAGTCACGTGACCTGTATCAACCATATTAAATTAGAAAATTCAAAAATTAAAAATTTATATGTTTAAAAAAAATATTAAGGATTTTAATTTTTACTTTTTTTTAACCCTAACTTTACCTAATTTTAAAAAAATAGACTAAGCCTATTTAGGTGGTTTTTATGGAAAAAATAAACTTTATAACTTTTTCTAAAAGTTTATTCTTTCAAAAAAAAATTAAAAACTAATACTAAATTTGTTATAATTTTTTTAAAAAAGCAATTTTTTGGATTACGCTTTTTGTCTGTCACCCTACTGTAAATTTTGTTTATTTTAAATTTATATTCTTATAATATATTAATATTAGTTACTATACGTCTCTCTACTACTCCTTTTAAAATTAAATATAAAAAATATAGCTGCCCCGTTAGTAGTAGTAATTTTTAAAATAATATAATAATTAAAAAGCTCTATAGCGGCGCTGTTAAGGTGTCCTTTAATTATAATAGTATTAATTACTATAGTTATAATTATAATAATTATAATTAAAAGATTTTAATAATTATTCTATTTTTAGTTTAGGCTCTATGCCCTCTCTTTAGTATTTACTCTTTTATAAAATAATATTAATACACCCTTATAGCGCGGCTTAATTAATTTTAATAATATTAACTATTTTAACTTTCTTCTTTTTAAATTTATAAATTATAATATTAATTCTTTATTAATATCTTTTTCTAGAACCTATTAATTACATTCCTTATTTTATCCCTTTTATTTTAGTTAATATTAAAGGACACCCTTTACTTTTCTTTTATTTAATAGTATTTTAATTTTATAGTATTTCTCTATTCTAACACTTTTATTAGTCTTTATAAATTATAAATTTATAATTTCTTTACTATCCCTTAATTTATAGGGCTTTAATAAAGAGGTATAAAATATTAAATAAATTTTAAAGCCTTTAAATAAAATTAATTTATAAGCTTATTTCCCTATTAGCTCCTTTATAAAAAAAGGAATTAATATATTAAAAAGATAACTTTTTATTTAAATAAAGGGCTTTTAAATTTTTTATAGAAAGTAATACTAAATTCCCCTTTAAAAAGAATTAGAATTAATAATATTTATTATAGTATTATATTTATATTTTAAAGATATATTATTAATATAGTTCTATTACTTTTTTATTTCTAGTTAGAACTTAGAGGCGTGCTATTATAGTTTTTTTTTTTTTTTTGATGAGAAAATTGCTGTTTACAACTACTTAGTAATAAGGAAATAAGCTCTATATACTATACGACTAATAACTAGCTTTTAAATAGTGTTCTTTTCTTCTAATTTATATAACTATATTATAATTTAAACTTGTGCTGCTATATAATTGCCAAGACAGTAGTTTTAAATATAAAAAATACTAAAGTATACTCTGCTTGTTATAAGGGGTTTCTACTTATCTAGTCTATATAAGCGTAGGCAGGCTTCTTAGGAGCCTTATAGGTATTTAGTAGTTAAGTAATAGTTAAATAATAGGTAATATAAATATCCCTATTTTACTGCTAAAAGTAAAATAACTATCTTTTATAAAGACTAATAATTCTTAATTATAAAGAAGAGCTTCGATTTAGCTATAAATAAGTATATAAAGATATATAAAAAGTTAACTATAAAGAATAAAACCTATTTAAAGATCTTTAGGAACTATATACCATTCTTCTTTATCTAGAAGGTTCTGTTTAAACCCTAAGGTCTCTAAATCTTCTAAGGTCCTTAGGACCTCTAAGGTCCCTAGGATCTCTTGCTTATGCCGGATTTTATTATATAATAGATAATATAAGCTTCTATTCTAGCTAGCCTGCGGGGCCCAATATAGTTAACCTTTTATTATTGATTTCCTGCGTGTAATTTTTTTTAACGCCTTATTTAGTCCCGCCGTGATCGTAACACTGCTATCTAGTATTATTAAAATAAGATAATAGATATAAATAATAATCTAAATAAAATCTTTTAATTCTAATAGATGCCAGGCAACACTTTATTATAATTAAAATTACTTTTTAGGACGTCTAATTTAATTTAGGGAAACTTAATAATAATAGCTAGTCCTAACGTCTAATATAATATATATTTTGATATTTTTATAATTTAATTATATTTTATTATACTTCTACTTTTAAAATATCTTTCTCTACTTTTAAGACTTCTACTACTATTTCTAAATAATTAGGAAGTAAATAAAATAATTAAATTATTCTTTAAAGGCTTTAGGGGCAAAAAGCTATTAAGATAGAATAATAAAATAAATATTATAGTCTCTTTAAGTAAAGAACGCCTAGTAAAGCTATAATTATATACTAAAAAGGTAGTTTGCGATAATAATAAAATAGCCTTAATTTTAAGGTTTTTATTATTAGATACTAAATATAGACTCGCTCTAGAACTTAGTAAATTAAAATTTTAAAATTTATACTAGTGCTGGTGCTGGTGCTAATCCTAATAAATATAAATTTTTAGAATAAATTCTATATTTCTTTTATAGAATCTTAGGTTAAAATTATAGAAAATATGCTAAAAGACGATAATTATTAGTTAACTAAAGATAAAAGTAACTAGAAGAGGAAGATAGATTTAAATAAAAATCTAAAGAATATTTTTAAGCTTTATAAAGAGGAAGCTTAAATAAAGGGCGTAGTAGAGGTTTAGGAGTGTCTTATAGGTATAAAATAGTAATTATTATAGTGTTTAATTATACTAAATCTGTTTTCTTTTAAAATAACTTTTTATATAATTAAATGAATCTTCTATGTGTACTTTATAACTAATTAAATAATCGCTCGTTGTATCAATTATTAGAACTTTCTGGAACCTGTGGGTCTCGATTGAGACTGGCTATTATAGTTAAGATTTTATTAAATATTATTAATTTATAATTTAAATATAGGTAGAACCTATAATAGACGAAGAATAAAAATAGTTCTATAATTATATTTTTTAAATTATTATAAAGAAATTTTATAATTAGGAGTAGTTATAGCTAATTTTATTAATCTTTATAAATATAAATATATAGATACTACTCTAAAGTCTAATTTTATTATTTTATCTATTTATTAGTCTAGGAATAAAAAATAGTATTGAAATAATATTTTATTTTTATTATAAAGCAGAATTCTAATTAAAATATTAATATAAAGATAGAACTCCTATCTAATATAATATTTATAAAAATTCTAAAATACCTTACTATCTTTTTTAAAAATAATTAAGCTATTTAACTAGTCTCTAAAATTTTAATAATAAGGATATATTAAGTTATTTTAATATATTTATCTATTCTTACTTAAATAATATTAATTACCTCTTTTTTATCCTTATTAAAAAGGAGATTAATAATC